>JBDODC010000001.1:794888-1264948 GCA_039880875.1 Aspergillus pseudoglaucus
CTAGACCTCGCCCTCACCCGCGGGTAACCCTCGGAGGGTCACCCTAATACCCTCATTTTGAGGGTTGAGGGTCTGGCTCTCTTACCCGCAGTGAGGGTCCAGGTCAGGTCTTGACCCTCCGAGGGTGACCCGCGGGTTACCCGCGGGTCATCAAACAAGACAAACAGTGGAGACTCATGTCCTGCATAATTTATGCAGGCCTTGGCTGTAATTATGTGTATCTCATTTACAGTTACATCATCACATATTGACAGTAGAAAGAAGATTTCTGTGATTGATATTGATCAGGTGACAAGACTTCATTCTTTTAGACCAAGGCTAGCTACAGTACTATTCTTAATTTCTTATTGAACCTCATACCCCTCAAGAAGTCTCGGGCGTTTCCGAACTCTCCCTGACATGCGCTGTTGTGGGAGTGGAAGAGTAGGCTCATCATCCTCATTTTCACAGCCTCCCTCTGGCATAGATGCAATACTCCTTTGCTGCTTCCCCTGGCTCTTTCCACCTGGAACTTGGCTAATTTGCTGTATCTGGATCAAATCCCCCTCATCATCTTCCTCATTATCACTAATTGGATCAAATTCACTTGCTTTGGTGTCTTTTTCCTCTCTGTCCGCCTGTACCTCTTCATAGGAGAGATACTCATTGATCATTGCCCTCTGTTCTTCCTTGAGATCAAACCGGGATGTACACATAAAAAGCATTAGGTCTCGGATAGTTCCAGGGCTGAGAGAGCCTCGTCGATAGTGGCAGACATCTCGAGCAGAGTTAAAGAGCCGCTCTACACCAGCACCAGTGGCAGGGATTGAGAGAATGTCACGGGCAAGGCTTGCAAGTGCTGGAAATCTATGCTGATGCTCCTTCCAAAAGATGCGGGGACCAGTCGGGACAGTTCCTATTAGATGTTAGAGAATGTTAGTTGTGAATACATTAACTTATAGTTATCAGTTATATAACGCAGTGAACGCACCACTGTCAAGATATAGAGAGAGCTCATCATCTGGGTTGGTAGTTGACTGTTGAGATGATTGCGGCACACATATCATCTCAAGCTCAGAGATCGCCATAGCTGATGGTTGAACACTAGTAGGCAATTGGGTATCCAGAAGCCGCCACTGATAGGGCTCAAGGTAACGCTCAAGACTAGCACGATAGCGTCCATGCCAGTCGGCCACTGGGTCATCCCAGTCCTTTCCAGAGAAGAACTGAAGCTTCTGCTGTGGGGCAATAATAGTACCAATGGCATAAAGGTCATCAGGGATATCATCAGTCATGCTATAGTAGTGGGAGAGCTTCTTCTTTGCTGCATATAGGGCAGCTAGCATCAGCTTCTTCCAGGCCACCTTCTTGCGCTGAAGGTGCCAGATCGATTTTTCCAGATGGTCGAAGAGCCTGTTGTAGATGCTAAAGACTAGATGAATACTCACATCTCTTGTCTGTGAGAGAAGGGAGGTGAATTTGAAGAATGGCTGTGTAATCCAGAGTAAATACTCAACCTGGCGCCATCCCTCCGCACCAAGGGCAAAATGATCCTGGTCGTACTGCTTGCAAAACTCATCAAAGATAAACTGAAGTCGCTTTGCACGTCGGAGCATGAGAAAAGTAGAGTTCCACCGAGTTTTGACATCCTGGATAGGGGCAAGCTTTGGCTCTTCCTTTTGAAGATTATAGAAGGCCTCCCGACGCTGAGGACTAGCATTGATATAGATAGCCAAGCTCCGGATCTGTAACTTAGATTAGAAATTGAGAGACATATAAAAGGGTGAGGATCTTACCTTGTTTAACATGTCAGCAATCTCTCTTTTTTGCTGTCTCTCACGAAGAGACTGGATACAAGCATCAGACCACTCTGTCTCAGGCATCTCATTCTTTGGGCTTGCTCTCATTTGACCAAGGAGGTCCTTTAGGCTTAGCTGGATGACATGTGCAATACATGGAACACGTATAATAGTAGACCTATTGTTCAGCTCTAGTGACTGGATTGCATCATTGGTATGGGCTAACAAGGTATTGTTGTTCAACGCATTATCAGTGGTAATTGCAAGTACCCGGTCTGTGATCTTGTGCTGTTTGAGGAGATTCATGAGCACCTCACTAAGATTCAGACCCGAATGGGTGCCAGATAGAGGCTCAAATCCAAGAAGGACTTCTTGGTACTCCCAGTCCTGAGTAAGAAAATAGCCAGATACTGCCATAAATGCCTGTTGAAAGGGAGAGGTCCAACAATCTAATGCTAGTGAGAGTTTTGCATCTGCTGGCAGTTGTTGTAGGACCCTCTGTTGCTGTTCTTTCACAAAGCCTTGTAGTCGTGTTCGAATTGCCTTTGCAGAAGGAATTTCTGGGCGAGTTGATGCAAGACGACTGAAGTGAATGACATCATGGAATTCAGGGCGTTCGATAAATTGAAAAGGGAGACGTGATATAGCCAGTAGTCGCGTAAGCTTATATTCCCATTCATCCTGAGTGAAGACAGCAGATTTGGGAGCATGTTTTGCCTGTTCAAGTTAGTATATTGAATACAATAGCAAAGGAAAGAATTAATAATTAGATATAACATTACCGCATGATTTAGTGCCTGTTTAATATTCGGCTTTCTAGAAGCCTTACGGCAGTTAACACCCTTCATATGCTTATTCATGGAGGATGTTCCATGACGGGAATTAGCAGGATGGTCAAGAACTGCAATACACTGGTTACACATCACTGCAGGCCTCCCAGTCTTCACATCTGCCACCTGGTCAAACTGTTTCCAACAATCTGACTGATGTCTTGTATCCCAATTAATTCGCTTTTTCGTCCCATAATCTGTCCCGAGCCACCAAGCTACAAAGGCATCCCGTTCCATTTCGTTGTATTTGTGAGTGTAGAGAACATATCCTTGGTTTCGATCAGGGCCCACACGGTGAAGAAAGCTAGGGATAGGAGGAGGCGAAAGCAGAGTTTCAGAGATGTCTGAGTTGGCCACTATGGCATCTTGGCTTCCTGAGGACTCAGGTGTATATAGCTGCGAGTTGTTAGGAAAATGAGAGTAAAAAGAATCTGAAGTATCCCCCTCACAAGCTGAGGAGGATGGAGGGTTGGAGAAATGCCGGGACATAGTACAGAATATAGGTGGGTGTAAGGGAGGGACTAGGAAGGGGGGAGGGACTAGAGAGTAAGAGACTTACAAAAAAAAGATCCAGTATAATAGTCAGTAGAATTTGCAATGACTAGGGGACACAAGAACCAAGTTGTAATGGCTGAATGCAGCCATACCATTGTGCTAGAAGCGGCCATATGCTGCAAGCAGCCATGAATCCATAGAATGGATAAAAGCCCCTCATTCCATAGATAGATTCCCCTTCTTACTTCCTTCCTCTCCAGATTCGATATTCTCGTAAAACACTAGTTTAAATAGGAATATCAATTCATTATTCTCCACTAGCCCAAGTTCATGACGCAAGCGACTTAGGGAGCTGGAGATCTTGAGTGGATAAATCATAATATGACCCACATAGTATCCTGTATCTCACGTAGTATTCCATATCTCATGTAGTATCTCCTAATCTCTCTTAATCCTAAGGGTGGGGAGGGTCACCCACACAGGTGACCCTAAGGACCCTCACATGCTGAAGAGCCGCAGGAGGCCAATACTTAGCGGTCAAAATCACTTAATTTGGCCATCCAAGAACTAGTATATTTGGTATTATTCAAAGGGTAAAAGTAAGGATTTAGTGGCAAGAGAGGTGAATGGGCCATAAATCACTGAAGCTGACCTGTAACTTCAAAGATATCCTTCCAAAAAATATTCCAATAGCCGCTCGTGAATACGTCTGTTAAATATATATATTTTCACCGGCGCTATGTGCATGGTTTTCAACAGCTTTCATAGTTCACCCTTTTCGGCAGAATCACTCAGGAAGCTATTTGTTTACTTTGCATTATTTATACCTTCACGTGGCTCTTCAAGATAAATACCTTTGAATGAAGTAATGTCCTCTTCTCTTTTTCCTAGTTTAGATGTTCATCGAGTACATTCCTTCTACAGGAACTAGCTATCATAATACTATATCCAAGGACTAATGTATATTGACTATGTAATGGTAACTTACATATTATCACTTATAATTAATATAATCTTAAAAATTTTGATCAGAAGTAATATAAATCAGAGAGATTTTGTAGGAAGCTATTATGTGAATTGATTCTAGGGCTCATACAATACCTATCATCCGAAGTAGCAGAACAGGAGTAACGTGTTACGGTGTAAATAACAGGTCTGTATTAAGATTAATCATCATTTTTATGCATCCAAATCGGGTAAAGCGTGGGAATTTTTATGAAAATGAGGGTCGACGAGGGTCCTTGAGGGTCACCCACACGAGGTCTGGCGAGGGTCGAGGGTCGGGTGAGGGTCGCGAGTGTTATACCCGCCCCTCGCGAGGGTCGGGTGGAGGGTCCAACCTTTGGACCCTCATGAGGGTCTGGGCGAGGTCTAATCTCAGCTCTCAGGTGTGGGTGTTTGAGTATGTATGTGAGAGTACAGGGCCGTTCTGTCCAGTCCTCCATTGGGGCGATTTAGTGGAAGGATGAGTGGTGTGTTTAGATAGTCAGTGAGAGTGATCTGAAAATATCCAGGGCTCTTGAATTAACACTGCATGGCAGTTATTTTCAAAAGCTAACTGAAGTGCAGTTTCATGCGCTTCCCAGTTTCAGCCAACATTGAGTTGGAGGATTTGTAGATGAGATGGTCTATCTAACATGATTGAGACTGTTCTCTAGCAGGTGAGGGGGCTGAGCTTCCAGCAGGCTCATTTGTATTAGTCTGGTCTTTCAGCATATGTAGGTGAGCTGTTGACTTCCGTATATGCTGAATGCCTGATATGTTGGCAGCTCCAACTGACCAATCAGAGCCTGAGTCTCCCGCCTACCCTAAAACGTCCGACTTACTACTGCACGAACATATTGATGATAGGGTCAGGGACTACAACTATGCAGCCAGCATCCTTAGGCTATAGACTAGTGCATACTCATAGTATGCACTTCGCACGCCTTTGTCTTCTTCGCTACGACCTTCCCTTTTGCACTTAGTTGATGGCCGCCAGAATATGTATAAAAAGGCCATACGATAGATAGATATTTAGAATCAGAGTTCTCCCTCTATTCACTCCGAATAGTGCCTATGACATCGTACCGAGCATAGTAGTCAACATGAGCGTCCGCCTTCCTGACCACTATATATTGAGACTTGGAGAGCCGCTGGATGGTACCCTGTTGTACAGTAGGTCAGGTGGGACAGTTGGAGTGGTTTGCTGGGAAAGGTCCACAACAGTTGGTACAGCATGGGTCTGGGTTCTCACCACCCTCAGTAGAAGGATGGGTCTCTTCTGTGTGGTCCCTCTTGCTGCAGATTCAACATCTAGGTGTTCAGGTACAGGTCCGGAGGTTATGATGGTCCCAGCATCATGTACACTGCTCTATACAGGTTCAGAAAGGTTTGTGCTTGGTTTGTACACTCTTGCCAAAAAGATTGATCCATTTAGGGACTGCTCGAGCCTGATCTTCAGGGACAGCGATAATGAGAGTGCTAGATAGTGGATTTTTATTTGAATAGTAGAACTTCAAGGGAGATAGGTCTGTCTGTAGCTTGAACTCATCCAAGGCCATTTGTTCATTTATGGGCACCTGAGTCCCATCATAGCTGGTATACTGCTGTGGCGCATTTGGTAGCGCAAATATGGCCCATTTCTGTTCGACTTCCACTTTAGATCCTTCAAGGAGGGCCTCCAGGGCCTCCCTGCATTCCATGAGAAGCTGGAGGCTCAGGTGATCTTTAGGCCAGATTGCCAGTCCTGAAGGCACCCGTCGGATCTCTCTGACAGCAGAGGCACATGACTCGTCCAGGTGTTCCCTCAGTATAACCATGGTTGCATGCGGGCTGGCCGTTCGGGCTGAGTAGTTTCATGGGAGACGAAGAAAGAGGTGGGGGTGTCTTTCTGCAAGTGTTTTTGGCTATACTCTGGGGCGGGCAGACCTAGTGGTGGTAGTAGGGGCAGTTTGCATTGCTTTAGCATAGCTAGTAGGTTGGATTTTGGAGGGTTGTTGTCCTCTTCCCCGAGGTTGATCGGGGGTTTGAGCGCTTAGATTCTTGCTGAAATTGAGGACCAGAGTCCTGATGTCCCTACCCAGGGAGGCAGCTCCCTGTAGGCTCCTCTCTTCCCATCTAGTGATCTTCTCAGTAACTGTGGAAACAAGTTCTAGGACTTCCTCTCCTGTGGTTTTTATCTGCGTTGTGCGTGATGCCACTGCGGCTGTGATGTGGCCTTGGAGTTCCAAGTCTAGTTGACTCTGGGGGGAATCGTTGGTGGGAGATGCTGGGGGGGTATTCTCTGCAGGCATAGGGCGCACAGAATGGTTTTCAGGGAGTGAGTTGGGTGGGTGTTGAGCATGCTTTGGCATCTCTTGTTGAATTTGTACCGGTGGTTCTTGAGGGGGGGAGGGGTCGTGGGGAGGTGCGGTCAGTGTCTCATGGGTTTCCGGAGCTTCTTCCATGGAGGCGTCCTCCATCCCATTGTGCTGGTTGAGTCTTTTCTCTTTTCTCAGTTTTGTAGCGCGCAGGCGATAGTGCGCCTGTGCAGCGGGGGCAATTCTTTTCTTGACGCCCATAGTGTGTGTGACTCTGACATAAAGCCAGTCTCTTATAGGTTCATGCTCTGGCTCCAACTGAATCAGGTTAGCTGAACGTAAACTTTCCGAGAATGGCTGTCCGAATCTCCACAAGTGGAGGGCTCTAGCATGGCACACCATTGCCAGTCGTTGGCTGGCTGGGAATCCTCTCGAATAGCGGCACACAAATCAGAAAGTAATATACCAGTCTCGCGAGTATACATGGACGTCGCGATTCCAATCCAATTGCGATGGTAATATAGAGTACAGAGCATGCATACTCTGTATGTACGCACTCACTCCACCGCCAGCTGGCCTGCACCTGCAACGCAATGTAGTGCATCCTCTTGGCACAATGGGGGAAGGATTTTCCCCACGCTGGGTGGAAGATCCCGTCGGCGGCGAATTGGAACGTTGGCAGGGCCCGGGGATGCATTGCCATACAGCCTGCTGTACAATTATGTATGTCTATGCACCGCACTCTGCCAAAGTGAAGCTACCGCATCCTACCTTCTCGTATAATAGTCGATCATATTGCCAGGTGCCTTTGTTACGCCGCGTCTAGCGCGAGGTGGGATGGGGAGGGAGACATCGACAACGGACTTCCGACAAACGTATATTTCTTCGGCGGATGTAGCGGTTTTGCGCAAAAGCCTACAGCACCTCCACACGATCTAGATTCTGCATACGGGCCGTAAAAAAAACAAAAAAAAAAAAAACATACTCGCAGGAGAACTCCGTTCTTAAGAAGGGATTAACGCCGACTCCGACCGATGGCAAATAATGTACGATGCAATGGTCAGCTATATTGCTTTTACAACATCCCTCATAGGACGGGGTTAGACTCGGGACATGTTACCAAGCGCCGACACCGATGCCCTTTTGGTAACTTCAGGAAATCGACATTGCACCGGCACGCACCGATCGAGAGATCAGGTGGATTCATCTCACTCTCGGACTTCTTGTAGCTGGCTGTATGTCTACTAGCCTGTGGATCGACCATCAAATCGGAGTCTGTGTTTGAGCGTGTGGGTAGGCGTCTGGAAAGTGTGTTCGAAAAGCTGAGAAAAAAGAAATGAAGCTCAGATAGGATATAAATGGGCTCGACGGCCCGGCCTGGTCCATAGCAGGATACAATTCTACAACAACCACAGCACAAGATGACCGTTCTGACAACCATACATTCTCTTCTATCGCTATTGCAGTCGATCTTGCCTCACTCAGATAGCGGAGACGGCAACACATATAGGCATAGCCAAGCACTCTTCGAAACTACCAAGCGGCTTCTCGCTGAAGTCATCAATGAGGGACTTGTGGATGCTACTATCGCGGGATCGAAAACGGACCAATATTTGTACTTGAACAGCCGTCTTCACACGGCTGGAGAAAATGATCGCAAATGGGTGAAAGTCTGTCTTCAGCCGGGCACGGTCCTAGAGACCAGAGATGGAAAGGTTGCGTGTGTTGTGCGGCCGGGTAGCTTGCAGCCGCCTGTTGTGATTGGTAACGGCGACGAAGTAGAGGAAGAATTGGATCCGGGCGCATTATTTGGATTTCTGAGCCCGTGGTTAGTCGAGGACGCCGATGAGGAGATCTTGAAGGAGATCGCCCTCGAATTGGGCAATTCAGCACGAAATCAGGGTAAGTTGCACCCCCTCCCCGGTGCCAACCAACGTATACTAACAGAGACAGAAACATGGCTCGACATCGGCGCAGCCCAGAAAATCCTATCTCTCGATGACCCCTCTCCCGACTGGGAACGAGCCCTGATATACGGCCACCCAAGCCACCCCTACCACCGCCTGTGCTACGCCCAACCGCCCCTCAACCAAATCCAACCCTCTGACATCCCCGAAATGCTAACCCCAACTCTCGCTTTTCTCTCTGTCCCGCGGACAGACCTCCGCGTAACAGGAACCTTTGAAGAAATCATCCAGCCGCTGCTTACAAAACTGGAAATCCCAAGCACAACGCCCGACAGAGTCATCGTCCCCTGTCTCTCGCGACAACTGCCCTCCGTGAACCAGCGTTTCCCGAATGCCGTTGTCTTAAAAACAGTGAACAACGTCGCAGACGCGCAGGCCTCAATGCGCACACTGACCCTCCGCCCAGAGTGCGACTTTGGCTACCACCTGAAACTCTCCCTAGCCTGCCAGATCACATCTGCCCTGCGCACAATAACCCCCTGGACAACATGCGGCGGACCAGTTCAAACAGCCCTGCTTGAGAAATTCCTCCCCAACGACCTCTGGGTTTTCCGCGAAGTCGCCGCCGTCTCAGGCGGACAGGACAATTTCGCAGACGCGAAACACTTGTCTTGTATCCTGCGCGATGATCTCGAAGCCCGCGCAGACGCCAATAACGAGCGTCTTGTCATTGCAGCAGCACTAGCCCAACAACCATACAACAACACCCGCAGCTACGCAGAGATCCTATACAACCTGCGCACAACCTCCGACAAACAATCCTGGTTACGCACATACATAACCTGCCTTTTCACGCTCGTCCTCCCACCGCTAGCCCGCTACGGAATCGGTCTCGAAGCGCACGGGCAGAATCTCGTTGCTCGTATCTGCCGGAAAACCGGCGAAGTAAAAGGTTTCGCGGTACGCGATTTTGGCGGGGTCCGGATGCACGTTCCCACACTTAAGAAATTCGGCGTGAACTTTGATGGTTTGCCTCCTGGGGGCGCGACGCTGACGGAGGATTTGCATAATGTGTGGAGTAAGGTGCATCATGCGCTTGTGCAGAATCATGTGGGGTTGATTGTTAGTGCGTTGGGGCTGGAGAGGGATGGGGGGTGGGGGATTGTGAGGGAGGTACTGGGAGGTGTTTTGGAGGGAGAAAAGGAGGGAATGGGGAGGGAGGTGAAGGAATATTTTATGCAGGACACGATGCCGTTCAAGTGCTTTTTGAGGATGAGGATGGAGGGGAAGTATCGTGATGTGAGTACCCCTTTTCACTGCTTGAATCAGGGTTATGCTAACCAGTGCAGTATGTTGAGAGAGAAGTCCCGAACGTCCTTCTTATGGACTCACCAAGATGGGAGGAGGTGCTGCAGACTTATCAACCAACGTTGCATTATACATAGCCGAGTTTGCATTCATTCCATTATTGTCTGGTCAGTTTGTAAACATACAGGATATCACAATATTATAGCGTTCATTAATCATGATCATGCTCCGTCGGCCCTGGGATAAAATCCTTTCCCCAATACCTCACTCCATCAGCCTGAGGCTTCCTGATATCGCGACATGTCGGGTTTTCCCAGTCTTCCAAGATGCCCATCGGCCAGACGGGTATCACGCAGACTTCGTTGTCCGCACAGCCGCGACAATCTTTCCAGGTTGTCCAGGCGAGGTAGTCGACTAAATCCTGGAGCTTGGACATGGCAGTGTCGTAGTTTGGCTCGTCGAATGCCTCAAGTAGCGCGAAGCAAACACTATCTGCAATGGAACGCACGACACGAGCTGCTACGCTTTGGGTTGGGGCGTTGAAGGGAATAAACTGGGTTGCGCAACGCTCTGCCTCGGCGGTGATATTCCGGCCGCCAAAGTCGAAGAACGGATCTACCACCTTCTTGAGGTCGTCGTGCAATTGCTTCGTGTTCACCGTAATGTCAGGAGAAACCAGACTCTTCAACGTATGAGCATATCTCTCAACCACCATGTCCGTAACGGACTGCCAATCAAACGAGGGCTCGTTGGTATCATGGCCCATAATCAACGCCTTAAGGTCCTGCCGGATAGGTTCCAATTGCGAGGTATCAAGATGGCTCAAACGAGGCCGCAACTCTTTGCTCTCACCTCCAAAGATATCCAGCTCATAAGTGAAAGCAGTAACGAAATCATCGTAGTTAACCTCCACCCGATTCCCCCCAATACCATGATACCGTGCCGTAATGGCTTTTATCCACGGCCCAGAATCAGGGATGATTTCATGCATGGTCTTGTTGTGGTCCTTACCCGGCCACGGCAGATGACGGGGAATACCGCCCTTATTCGCCTGAACTTCGACCTCACGCAGCAGGTGTAGATCGCGCTCGAACTTGCAGAGGATAATCTCAAAGCCGGCTTCCATGCGAATCACGCCATCCAATCGTTCATCCCATACCTCATGAGACAAACGGCAGAATTCCTTCGCGCGCGCAAACTCATTCATAATCCGATCGTCGTGAAGAGTATCATTCATCAGGATCCGGTTCTGCGTATCGAGAGTCCCGTTGCTCGTCTTTCCGGCGGACATACCATCAATGTACAGCAATCGTAGATCCCTGACAGGTACATAGGTCTGCAGCCAGCCGGATTTTTTCGGCTCTTCATCTTCCGGCGGCTCGAGCGACAATGGCTTCTGTCCCTCAGGACCTCTAAGACCACCATGGCCAGGTGGCGGTCCTTTATGTGGACCCCTCCCAGGAACACCAGGCTGAGAGCTCATCGGGGGCATTCTTGCAAACAGCATCGCATGTTCCGGCTCAAACGCCAGCCACTCTGTCCCAACCACATGGTCAGGACTTATGCCGCCGTGGTACAACTGCGTTCCAGCCGGGACGGAGGCCAGGAAGAAAGACATGCCATTATGATAGAAGGACGAGCCCCACTGACGCATGGACGAGTGGATAGCATTGAAAATGTGGTTTGCATTCTTGATCGACTCTTGGTGAGCAGCGGCCGATGTTGAGAAACTAGCCAGTAGAGCTAGAGAGAGGAATTGAGGCCGCATCTTGGATTCATGAAGTCGATGCTATTGCAGGAGTAAGCAAACTTCCGGTGAAACGGGGGTTATATACACGTACCCTCGCACAGAATCAGGTGACGCGTCACCACAGTCAGTAGCCGCAGCAGAAAACCATACCGGTCAATTTTCTGCATAGTTAGCGGCTTGTCGTTTGGTCAGTTAGTGGTCGTTGTTTTGGATATTATGCTCGATTCCGACCCCGACCCCGACCCCGACCCCGACCGCCGCCATCGCCTACATGACATATGACAGATGCAACACTACACCACCAACTGCAGATATAGAATATGCCACCACGCTCCCTCCTCCTCACAATCGACGCCTTCGGTACTATCTTTCACCCTCGTCTTGCTGTTCCAGAGCAATACGCCTCGACCGCGCACGCTTTCGGGTTATCCCCGTCCCTGGTTACGTCCGAGTCGTTGCAGCCAGCGTTTAAAGACGTTTTCAAAGCACATGCTAAACAATATCCGAATTACGGAAGAGACTTGGCGCTAAGAGGACAATATGGAGGGCCGAGGCAGTGGTGGGAAGAGGTTATACGGGGGAGTTTTGGGAAGGTGTTGAACGGTGGTGGTTTGCCGGAGGGGTTGGTGCAGAGGTTACTTGATCGGTTTGCTAGTAAAGAGGGGTATGCTTTATATGAGGATGCGGGGGAATTTATGATGAGGATGAGAGAGGTCAAGGCAGGTCTTTTGCAGAAGCAGCGATTCGGGCCATTTGAGAAGGTGCTTGTCGGGGTGATTTCGAACTCGGATGACCGCGTGCCGGGTGTTTTGAAGTCGCTCGGGTTGATTGTGGGCGATACTCGTGCAGACCAAGGCGTGTCAAGTATGCGTCTGGCGGGATTTGAGGAGAGGGGCTCGACTGCCGCAAATCAAGGGGATAACGCTGTCAATGATCTTGACTTTATTATTACCAGCTACGAAGCTGGAGAAGAGAAGCCCAGTCCGGCTATCTTTAATGTTGCAAAACAACAGGCCATGACGCATTCTGGTGCTGGCTCTGAGAGTGCTTCGCAATGGACTTGTGTCCATGTTGGGGATGATTATTCCAAGGATTACCAGGCTGCTATTGCTGCTGGTTGGGAAGGTTATTATCTTCCGCGAGAGAATGAAGGACAGGACCAGCAAGGTGCAAAAAGGATTCGGTCCTTGACTGAGTTGATCGGTCTCTTGGAGGGTTACAAATGAAGGCAACATGAAGATGGCAGCAGTATGCACATTTAAACCCCTACCATACACATACAGGACAGTATTGAGTGGCCCAGTGGACAGACAGAATAGTCCTTGATGCTACCATAAGTGATCGATACTAGAGGCAAGACTTAGGACAACGTCTCGGGGCTAAGAGCAGTCGTGATAGAACACAAATTGCGAGGGATTAAGAAGCTTTGCATAGGCATTCCATAGATTATCCAAACCAACCGATCCAATCACAAAAAAACGCCCGCTAATCCTACAAGGTAGATATCAAACAAATCCAATCAAAATACGATCACTCCCACTGCCCTTTCCCCAGAGCCCCCAAACCACGCCGATTCGAAGCATGCTTATTGAGCAACGCCGCAACATTCGACCCACTAGACCTTTCCTTAGTCCGGATTGCACGCTCACGCTCCTTCTCCCTAGCTGCCGTATAATAATTAACAGCGCCCTTCTTCGCCGTCGACGCTCCCGCAGGCGCCTTCATGGTCTTCCGCGGGTCAGAAGAACCAGAGGACACGCTTCCTGATGATGAAGAGTTTACTGAGTTCTTGCGAAGCGGAGGGGGGCGGAAGCCGATACCCCCAGCTGCGTCGTTGCCAGCGCCGGCGTGGAAGGCGAAGCGGGTGCTTGTGGAGGAGGATTGGGCAGAATTGGAGGAGGCTTGTCGGAGGAGAGCGAGGCGGTCGACGACGGGGCCCCGTGTGCGGCGGGGGTGGTTGTGGTTGTGGGTGCGTGGGACGAAGTCTTCCTTCGGTTCCTCTGCCGCAGACGTCTCGGCTTCAGCCATTTGTTCGTCGTGGTCGCCTTCTTCGTCGATGGCGGCATCTTCGTGGAAAGAGTCGTATTCGTGGGTTTCTGTGAGGAAGGAGACTGTTTCGCGGATCTCTGCGAGGGTGGCGGGTTTCTTGGACATGTGGCTGGCGGGCTTGCGACGGAGATGAGGTGGTGGACGATTGGCGATGTCTTCTGCTGAGGGTTCAAGAGGTCGCTTTCTCTTGCTGTCGTTGTTTTCGGCTTCCGGTGCTGAAACGTCTTTTTGTGCTTCTGGTGCCACGTCCTGCGAAGATTGTTCCTGAGAACCACCCCCGTTTTCGTATTCGAGGAACTCCAGATCGACATCCTCTTCTTCGTCCCGGTCCTCAATGGCTTTGAAAAAGGCCGCCTTCTTGGGATTCTCGGCGATTTCGTTCACCTTCTCGTCAGCAAGGAGTGCTCTTCGCATCCGGGCGAATTCTCGTTGCTTCTCACGACGACGGGCGAGGAGCTCGTCTTCGGGGTCATCAAGATCGAGGTCATCGTCAGCTCCTCTGCGCCGTCGGAGAGCGCCAGTGGTAATATCCCTCATGAGCTTTTCTACTTGCTTCGCATCGTCGTCTCTGTGACGAGCACTGTAAATAGCATTAGCATTGCACGTTTTTATCCCAAGGTCCAGGGAACAAAGTCCAAAGGATACTTACGCATTGAGCCTAGCCAGTAACTTCTCATCCACCACCTCTCCACTGTTATCATTTATCATCGACTGATCATACGCGTCTTCTTCATCGTCACTGTCATCACTACCACCACCGAGACCGGCATATTCATCCTCGGATTCCTCGGCTGCATCCTCGACAACATCCTTGGCCTTGCTCTTTTGCTTGTCAAATGGGACGATGTTCTTCTTTTTCGGCGCCTTTCTCATGTCATCGAAGGCACTTATGCCGATTTCAAAGCCGCCTTTACTTTGCTCTTCAACGCTCGTAATATCACCAGCTCGGCCGCGACGTAGATGCTTGTTCTTCCTGCTAGCAACAGGTGAATCTAGGGTTTCGTTCCGCTCGATAATTACGGTTTCGATCGTCGACGGGGGAGGCCGGAACCGTTTCGAAGGATCATAGGGCGAATACACGAAGCCGGCATCTTGTGTCGGTTCAGGCACCGAAAATTCGGACATTGCCCTGGGAGCTGGCGATTCAGATACGCCACCCTCAGACGGGGCATAGCCTGCGAAGATGTTGGTAGTCTCTTCTCGTTGTCCCTGGCTGTCTTTCACGAGGATCTGAGAATCGCACTCTTCAGCGCCGGCGACAGGTTCTGGAAGAGATGGGATGACGCTGGGAGTATTTGGCTGAGTGCTCTGTCCACTTGTGGCCAATGTTCCTGCAAAAGCCTGTGTTAGACCCATGGTCAGACCAGCGGAGTCCTCTAAACCGGGAAATTCGGGTCGTGCTGCGGAGTCTTTGTTCGGGGTAATTGGGTTGATCAGAGTTGCTGGTGCTTGAGGTTCTTGCTGCTCTTCGTCTTCGTCATCCTCATCATCGACCACTCGAGTAGGCCGCTTTCTTCGCGTAGCCGGTACATCAGCTTCGTCAGCAGACATAGCTTCGCTTTGCTCGTCTGCCGGTTCATTATCCTCACCAGCTTCGGCGTCGATCATGTTCTCGCCATTCTGTGCGCCTGTTTCTTCGTCTTCGTCTTCGTCTTCCTCTTCCTCTTCCTCGTCACCATCACCTTCACCTTCCTCATCCTCAGAACCAGAAGGTTCATAATCTCCCCCATCACTCTCATTGTCGCCCTCACCTTGCTTCTTTTCCTTGCGCTCTTGCTTCTTGATGTCGTCAGCTTCTTGCCGGGCCTTCTCCACCAGATTCTCAATTTCATCCTCCATGGCTTGCCGCTCCTCAGCGGTCTCGATAAAAACACCCTGAGATCTAAGCTCGTCAATTCTCTGCTTCCTTTCATCGGCAGCTTGCCTTCTCGCTTGAGCTAGTAGGTCAGCAGACAACTGCGCGAAATTTGTTGACGTCGCTTGACGGTCAGGAGAAGTTAGGTGAGCTAAAGCCTTCAACTTTAACATGGAAGCGGATTCCTCGGATCTCTTGGTCTTGATATTCTCGAAGGCTGCGATCCGGCGGCATTTAGCGGGAGATGTGACAACTTCAAGGTCATCGTCGGAGTCCTCCTGCTGGTGTTCGGCTACCGACTGTCGAGAGAGCTGGACGCGAACAGGTGGTTTCTTGAGTGTTCTGTGCTCATGTTTCGGCCCTAATGTCTTTTGGTGTGGTTTTTCCGTCTGAACTTCAGCCCGTGCAACGATTGGTTCTTCGTGTTGTAGATGCGTCCCTGCAAGGACTTCCTCTAGAGGAGGCATGGTAAACTCCATGGCCTTGGTTTCTGCCTTTTCCTCCTTGCTCTCTACATTCTGATGACCAGCTGGTTTATCAGCAGGGCCCATAACAGGAGAGGTACGCGGTGTGTCCCGCTCCTTTTGCATTTCCCCGTCCGACGAGTTCTGCGAAGCTGTTGTCGATGAATTCCCCGCGGATGGCCCTGCATTGTCCGTCTTAGGCTGTCCGAAATTAAACCTAGCAAAGAAACTTTCCTTCGTAATCTTCTTCTTTGTCTGCGCTTGATGCGCCAATTGCATGTTCCTGCTCATCCGCTGGGTCTCACGGTTCATCTCTTCTATAGCTTTCTTGCTGGCCTTTCGTGACGGACGAGCCTGCTGCGACAATTTCTTCGCAGAACGACGATCATTGTCATCACCACTTTCTTCTCCAGAGAGAACATCAGAGCTGAATTGTTCATTCTTCTTTGCGCGGGCGGCTTTTTTCTCGGCTTCGATTCGTTCGCGGTCCTCTCGTTCCTTGCGTTTCTGGGCAATGAGTGCCTGTAGTCGGATGTTGTTCTTCGGTTGTAGTTCGTTGTCCGATCCGTCCGATCCATTTTCTTCGCGCGGTGCATGTCGTTGTGGTGCTGGCGAGGACATGAATAACGGAGAAAATGAGCGGGCAGGAGATGGCGAACGATCCGATTCCTCATCTACAGAGTTATTCTTTTTATTTGCTTGTCGCCTCCTTGGTCCGGCCATAGGAATGTCATCCTCCTCATTCCCATTCTGAGTCTCCTTATCCTGTTCCCTTAGAGTCCTTTTCACCCGATCATAAGCCGTCTCAGGCTCATTGTTGTCCCCATCTTCTCCTTGGGCCTGTAGTCTTGCAGCCATCCGCCCTCTTGGCATGACAATATCATCATCTTCCTCGCCATCATCCGAATCCGCGTTATCTGCCACTTGTTGCTGAGCCGGTTCGGTGGTCGATGTGGTATTCGTAAAATTCGGTCTTGCAATCGGCCGTTGTGCTTTCGAGGTATTTTCATTCTCTGACTCCGAGTCGCTATCGAATTGAGCCATCATGGCCTTAATCTTTTGTCCGGGCGTGAGCATCGCCGGCGAGTCGCCTGGCGGTGACGCGGTGCGCGTCGAGCGAGGTGTTGACGGGGCAGACATGGTGAATTATATGATAATTAAAAAAAAAAAATGTGATTTCACATAGGTATTAGCAAAAGAATACCCTTTAGAAGGCGTCTTCAATTGCCTGCTGTGAACAGGTTGAAAAGCATGGTTGTCAGTGCAAGGCGGAGATTCCAACTAGGACGCGCCGCGTCCAGCGCGTCACCGCGGAGCCCTAGCGTATTACCCTTTTGGTTTCAATTACACGTGATTCTGAACTCGAAAATGTTGTTATATTGAGCAATGTGGCTGCATTGCGAAAATCTCACCGCATCACAATCGAGAGCATTTACCTGCGGTTTCTCAGTTAATTAACGGGTACAAAACACTGCTCTCGCCAATTCTATGTCCGACATCAATATGGGGAAGCCCCCAGGAGCCCACCACCCCGAGACGACCGCCCAAATGACCGAGACCAGAGACGCTTAAAAAGCTATACAGCCCCCCCTTCCTCTACCCAAGCAAATTGACAATTGTCTGGGTAATCCAACCAAAATACTCCCCTGCATCCCCTGCTCATAAATCCTCCCAAGTCAATTAGGCTTGGAACTCCAAAGCCACATTGCTGCTGCGGTGGCATCGCACACAACACAGGTAAAGACTGCAGGAGATGAAGTCCTAGAGCTGGTATCTGTGATTAGCTAGGAAAATGGGAAGAGAGTAGCCTACAAGGGGCCGCTTTCTTGGGTAGAAACTTCAGGACCCTGGTTCTCAATTTAAACAAGAATCTGGCTGATGGACGCCCAGCTGAAGAGAGAGAAAAAGAGAGAAGGTAACTTCATTCTTTCAAGAGCAACGGCTATGCAGAAGCAATCAGAACTTCCCCCTGCCCACATATTTCTCCGCCTCCCCAAAGACCATCCAGCCTGGCAGACAAGCCCACACGCACCATGGACATCCTGAGCAAACATACGGACAGCACCTGCTCTGCAGCTGTGTGAGAGATCCAACAGATGCTCTCTGGCCTAATGATGACCTGGGCCTCCACCACTAATAGTAGCCATTAGCTGTTTGTTGTTGGCACATGTGGCAGGGAAGTAACATTGACATACATATACAACGCCTTCAGCCAATGGTTGTCTCAATATATTCTTTGGAATTGTCGCAGTTATAATCTTTCTGAGTGTTGTATATATTCATTTTTATATGTATATATTTCTCTCTGCATAGGTCTTTGCATCGTTGCCACACCTCTCGGAGAGAATTAGGAAATCAAGGCAAAACTCGCCGACCTGATAATGCCAATGCAAGTCATACCGATGTGAGTAAAAGCCTACCCTAACCAACATAACTGAAAGAGACAGATGCAGCAACAAATCTGTGAATGAGGCATTTTCGCTATTCACTCAGTATCCCGCATCCTGGGATCCTGAGGCAATGGTGGATGAATAACTCAGGGGCGAATATGAGAAGAAACAAGAGTAGCAGAATGGACTGGTCGTCTGGCGACGCACCAAGTGTTTTATACAGTCCTCGCAGGCAGTAGACGGCGAACGATGGCAGTTTCCATTCATGGAAAGTGTCTAATGCCAAACCGGATTGGAACACGCTATACCTAACCAATGCGTAGTACGGGCCGGTACAAATGGCGTTTGTACTTTTCTTGCCTTTCTTCTTCAAACTCAAGGTCAAGTTGCTGGTTGACAGCCGCGAAAACCCAAGCATCCCTCCGCGTACGGGGGGGATACTTGTATTTAGATATAGATGGTAGTTTAGCTAAATGCCAGGCAGTTGCGATCTGCCCGTCGTATGTCCCGCACACAAATACGCACAAGTATGGATGGGGTGGAGATTCTGGTTCATTATGCGATTCATTTTCTATGCAAAAAGTGGACTATCCCTGGCGTAGTGCTCCGTATACAGAATTACCATGCAAAAAAAAAAAAAAAAAGGTCATTTACACCCGTGAAACTCCATCAAGATTATACAAATCGAGTCATTCGCTGCCATTTCGGCCGGCGTATAGAGAAGAACCCTATGGGTATCAAATGTCTTACCAACACTCGGGTAGCGATGGTTCGTAGCAGGTTTCCCGTGTTGGTTGCAGATTTCGACATCGTGTTTCCTCACCTCGTGAAGTAAACTATATTTCGATGTCCAGATCGAGATCCAAAGCAGCAATGTTCTCGTCATCCATGTTTCGGTGACGAATACCTGCAATGCCACCTTTGATGGGCTTCTTTTGGGTAGGTGTTTCGCTCCGCTTCGGTGTAGCTTTGCCAGGAGTGTCTGGCCCGGTCGTTGGTGTAGCATCGCGGCTGTCAACGGGTACCTCGGGCTTGGGCGGCGATGCACTGCTGGTACCATTGGAATCGTGATGCGTCTTGGCCAACGTTCTCACACGCATAAATGGATCCTGCGCAGCCTCTCCACGGGCAATGGCAGCAGCAGCCTTCTTGGTTGCTTTTCTCTCATCCAATTGAGCACGTCTGACGTTCTGGTAATTAAGCCGTTGGTTCCGTAGGTTGAGTTCGGCAAGACGCTCATGCTCAGACTGTTTCTTAGGTTGCGGTTTGTTGAGCGACGAGGCAAATGTCAATTTCGGTCCTGATAATTCGGACAATTGGGCTTGCAGCTTGTTAACTTCAGCATCATCACCAGAAGCCCTAGCAAGGGCAAGTTGCTTTTCAGTCTCCATGCGCTTGAAAACAGATGTCTTCGAATCCAACGATCCTTGCTTCCGGAGCTTCTCGTTCAACTCTTCGTTTGTGAATTTGTGGTTTAGCAAGCGGTTAATGTCTCCCACTTTACTTGCTAGCATAGACTTTGTGGCCAATTTGCAGTCTTCGACTGCCATTGTTTGGCGGTAACGGTTGAATTCATGATCGGTGATAGGAGAATCGGAACAAGCAACAAATGGGAACTCGCGTTCTGACTTGCCATGAGCGAGAATTGCATATTGGTTCGTGACAAAAGGCCGCCCATTAGAACCTTCCATAGCATAGGGCTTTCCCTCAGAAAATCCTTATTCAAAATTAGTATATATGTATGTGGTATATCCTTCTCGATTTCACTCACTCTTTATCAAGCTGAGACGATACTCATTGATGCCAGTATCCCTGTTCGGTCCAACATTGACTCGAACGTAGCAACCAGAAATGGCATCATCGAATCCAGGGTAGAAACAGACTTGCGCAAAGTTGCTTCGTCCTACACGAGCACGTTGGATATCGCGTAACTCGGCAGGAGGATCATCTTTGGGTAGCGAAGGCGAACGATCCCGGTCGTCCCACTCGGCCTCACTCTCTCCCTCAGCATCGTCTTCACTCGCACTCTCATCCTTAGCCCGACCGACTTCCTTGCCAGGGTCACGGCGCCGCAGTTCGTCTCGTTTGCCCTTTTGTTCTCGCTGTCGCTTATAGGCCTCAATGGCACCAGAAGCTTCCCCAACCTTGCGGCCACCGAGCGTAGTCTTTTGCCTAGAGCTCTTGCGCTGGATATCATCCATTCCCGCTGAGCTAGCCTTCCGCTTGTTCTTCTTCGCCTGTCGTGCCTCTTCACGCTCCCGGGATGCTAAAAGACGACGCAGCGCGATATCCTGGTTGTGGCGATCGACTTGCTGGGCACGTTCGGAAAGGATCTCTTCTCGCTGAATCTCCGGCATGGCCATGATCTCCTGCTTGTCCTTCGCAGAATAGTATAGCTTGTCGTATGGGAATATCGGACCCTCGCCATCGATATCCGGCGACGACTCAGCTTCAGAATCCGATTCTGACATGCTGGCTGATTCTGCATCAGACCTGCGAAACGCAACTTGTCAGTTCTGTCTAATATGCAAGCATGCCGATACTAGCAGTAAAGACTCATCAAAGAGTATAAGAATAACAACATACACTTCTCCATCCTCCTCATCCCTCCGTGACTTTCTACCTTTTCGCGAAGATTTAGCGGTCCCTTTGCGACTTGTTGGTTCCGGAGAGTGAGACAGTGATGGTGCAGGCGACGCCGCACTCTGCTTCGCTTGGGGCGAAGTCTCCTCGTCTGAGTCGTCACCCGCCAACGCGAGCAACTCAGCATCAAAATCATCCGCCATGATGGATAATTCGAATCAAAGTCGCCTGTAATCTCAAGAGGACTGTTGTATGCGTGGCAGCGAGCACCAGGTTCGAGCAAGTGACCACAAGATGCTCAGCAAAGAGATCTCCCGGTATCAAGGAATTGTCGAACCCCTGAATAGCTGACCAGGCAAGGAAAAGAAAAGGAGAATCTGTCCTCCTCAGTCGGAACTCGGACAAAAGACACTAGACGGCGCGTATACTCGAATCGAAGCGTGTCGACAAGTTTTCCGGATGAAATGGGGCGCGAAACCCAGCTTTTGCAATGAGAATAGTCGTGATTGAGAGAGAGGCTGGGTGGCGGACGAGGGAGTTGGAAGTTGGAAGTGAGTGAATTCGACGCTGATTCGGCGTACCATGACGTTCCAGCCGAGTTAGGCGCTGAGCCCAGTTGCCGCGCGTTTGTGGCGGGGCCGGCATCGGCGGGCACCGAGGACGCTCCGAAATCAGTCGATTCTTGGACTTGTTTTTGGACATTGCTGGGAATTTGAACTTCACGGTCACGATGTATACGAATCGAGCACTTGACAGCTGTGCGCGGGCCCGCACTGCATTGCCATTATTTCTCGATTTCCTAGCCCCCTCGACATTGCGCCTGAACCATGTGCGATGCAATTCAACCACGACCAAGAAACCAATCTATCAATTAAGCCAACAACAGCGCGAATTCCTCGATAGCGCCCTTCGTGTCAACCAAGCAGGCGAACTGGCCGCGACCCTAATTTACGATGCACAAAAACCACCCATCGTGCGCTCGCATCCTCACCTCCGGCCGTTAATGAAGCACATGTACGACCAGGAAGCGGGACATTTCTCAGCATTCAATAATTATATTGCGAAACACCAAGTTCGTCCGACGGCTATGTATCCTATCTGGGAGGTTGCTGCGACGGCATTGGGTTGGTCAACCGCGGTTATGGGTCGTGAAGCTGCGATGGCATGCACGGAAGCTGTGGAGACGGAGATTGGGTCACATTACAATGAGCAAGTGCGGGAGATTTTGTCATGGGCGGCTGAGGCTGAGCGACACGGGGAGGAACTGGATGATGAGCTGAAGGAGATGGTAGCTACATTCCGGACGATCCGTGACGAAGAGCTGGAACACTTGGACCATGCGGTCGAGAACGACTCGAAAGAGGCAAAACCTTATGATCCATTGGTTAATGTGATTCGAGCTGGATGTCGGGCTGCTATCAATGTCAGTGAGAGGATATGATTCGGGGGTCATCAACTCGGCCGTCAATTGACTGATGCAATTTGGATATGTTATTGAGCGATGCGTGTACAACTATTTTGTTCTTCTAGTGTAAAACCTGATTAAATATATGATAATGAGCACGTAGCATTGTGTGATGACTGACACTAAGCAGCCCCAACCAGCGTCATCCATCTAGGCTGCGAAGGGCAGCTCTGGGAAGTGGCTGTAACCAGAGAAAGGGACCGAATTGAGAAGCTGGTAGGGTCATGACTCTGGAGGGCATTGCACAATAAAGAAGAACTACTGACGCTTGAAATTTTATCGACTTGAAGATTATCAAATCCAGCAAGATGCTAAACTCAGCAATAGGGACAATAGAGCCTAGCTACACTTGTCTACCAGAGGCCTGTAGCTCATCCGTTGCTGAAGAATCGAGTCCTATGGAGGTTGCCGCGGTCTTAAACCAGCGGCCAAAAGTGCTCGGTGCCCACTTATTGCAAAACGGGTTTTTTTCGACCAGTTCATCAGCCGGTATGAGTCCGACTGAAGAGAGGACCAAAGGACAACGAAGTCAGTGTTCGAGCAATACAAGATTCGTTTACCAACCATCCTATACAAAATGGCAAAATTCCCGCTAATCAAAGAGATAGCAGAAAGTTTTAACCGGTTAGTCTCTTCCTCCGTCACCTGCCTCTTTCTTTCCTGCTGGGCTTCTATCTTTCATTTTTTTTCCCCGTCAAAATGAGTAGATAGTAATAGTCCGGGCCTTCCACAGCTTTTAAAAAGGAGACCTCCTGGAGCTTAGACATGACGACTGACAAGCATCCTTTGCTAATCTGCACTTGTATTAGTGCATGCTGCACCACAGTGTCAGTTGCTTGTCCAAAAACACTTCCCGCAGGCCTTTTTCTCAACCAGCAAAGCATAGGGGAGTTAACACCCTATATCCTTTAGGATGGGTCATATGACCTTTGTTATCGTCGTGGGTAGACTGTATTGAAGAAATATAATATAGTCAAGGACCAGTGGTTGGAATGGGACGAATAAACATGGATCACCAGTTAAGTGAAGACCATTTAACGTTGATTCGTTCTCACATTTAATAACTGTATAATATACTATATGCCGGCATGTTGGAACATACTGAGTGGACAGCTGTTGGGAGCATCCTGTATTGTGGCTTTGCTTGCTGTCAGAGAGCTCGACCTATATAGCATCGATATAGCATATGGCAACTACGTGGAAGCGAGCATGGTAGTCTATAGGTAATACTGAGTTTACTATTCAATGAAACTATTCGGTATATTTCGCAGACAGAAAAGTAGAATGTTCCTGGTATTCACGAGTCAAATCTCCACCCTAACAACATGAACTCTCCAACCTACCCCTCAAACCCGATACACAAGCTTAACACCACTAACCCTATTCTGCTTTAGATCCTCCACACCGTCCAGAATCTTCTCCAAGCCACCCTCTCGCACCTCAGGCGGATGCACCTTAACCTTCCCCTGAGCCAACAACTCCCTCGATAGTTCCCAGAATTTAACCTGGAAGTCCAACTGCGACTGGTCCGCTGCAAACTCCGAGCCGCCCTTGTGGTAGGTTTCGCCAATACCAGTGTAAGCAAGGGTACGTTTGTTATCAACGTCCGCGCGGGGGAACTCCTTAACAAGCAACAAGCTACTGTAGACACCGCCGGTGCTGCTGATCGCCTCCGCGGAGATGGCGGCGGAGCTTTCGGACGCAATGCAGTCGAATACGTGGGCGAGACGGTCGTTAGTAGCAGCGCGGATATCGGCGCCAATGGTGGGAGAGTGGTAGTCGAAGACCTCGTCGGCACCGAGGGAGCGGAGGAGGTCGAAGTTATGTGGGGAGGCAGTCGCTAGGACCTTGAAGCCGGAGAGCTTGGCAAATTGAACAGCGAGCGTGCCGGTTGCGGTGCTACCGCCGTAAATAAGGATGGCGGGGGAATTTTCCGTTGTGGTGGAAGTCGTGGAGGGCCATGGCAGCTCGAGGGACTGGTATAAGCCCTGACCGACTGTGGTAATGCCGACGCCGAGAGTGGAAGCCTCCTCAAAGGAGATACTATCGGGAATCTTAATTTGGATGGCGGCCTTGGCCACAATATGTTCGGCAAAAGCGCCATCTTCGATGTTATCGCCGTTACCTGCGTGAGTTAGCTAACTATCTTACACACAACATGCCCGGGAAACACTACTCACTGCCATGAACAAAACCAGCAACCTTATCACCAACCTCCAGGTTGGTCACTGCGGAGCCGACCTCCTCGACGATACCACTGTAGTCACATCCGACAATGGCGCCCTCGGTGGCCAGAAAGTCGATGTGTTTCCAGTCCGTGGGGTTAAGGGCGACAGCAACAGTCTTAACCTTGACATAGTCATCACGGATCTTGGGAATAGGAGCGTCGGTGACTAGCTTGGCCACTTTGGGGCTCTGAATCTGGATGGCTCGTTGAGACATGGTGGTGATGCGGTGTATATGGTGTGATGCTGTGATGCCGTGGTGTGAACAGACGAATTGCGAATGAAATGGATGAGTATTCCAGATGCGATACTGTGCGTCTCTTTATATCTCAGATAACAGACTTAACTTCATTTACTATAGCCGTGCTTAACAATCAATCCAAGTCAGATTATAAAAAAAGCAAAAACGGTCTTATACGAGGTGAGCTGCGGGAGTCATCTAGCGCTTATTTTTATTCCGCTATATGGGCTTCCGATTGCGATATATCACCCGGAAACAAGCAAAAAAATAAGCAAAATGTACTGCTTATTCAGAATTCTGGAGGCTCAATGGCGATCCCATCATTGTTGATTTCTAAGCCTTGTCTTGAATTGTCTTGAGCACGGGAGAATCTGGAGGAACATAGATCGGTAAGCTATGCTGTTTCCTTTTTTGTTCTGTTATTATTCTGCAGTCATTGTATAGATTTAATGCATCTGTCAGCATGAGGCTAAAACTGCACGACTGACCCTGAGGGGTTTTAATGTATAGCCTGTTTGGAGGCATAGTGATGTGTTCGTGCTATAGTGAGCTATGGGGGCGATGAGATTAGGTCAATCTACTGATCAAGGCTGACCTGACAGGTTCTAAGCCAAAATCCAGTCTTCCAGAGGAAAAATAGACCGGACAAGGCTGAACATCTCCCCACGAAGAGATAGGACTCGTCGATCCCGTCAAAGGCTTACGGAGCACAACGCATACGCTTATTTACGCAGGATGAGGATCGTGTTGGGAACATCCCATTCTATGAATGAAACACTTTTCCAGTAAAGCCAAGCATCACGAAAACAAGTCCTCCAACATCTATACCATGCACACTAGTCTATGCAGAGAAAACGTCAAGACCGCCCCTTCGTCCACCTCGCTACAGATAAAAGCACGAATCCCAAAATAACTGACGTCCCTCCAAACAACTGTGCCCACAAATAATCGCCACCCTTCTTACTGATCAACACCCCCGCGATTGGCGGCCCCGTGAGACAGGCGAAGCTTCCCACCGTAAACACCATTCCCACGCGTGAAGCGACCTTGCTCAGATCCGTTGTCAGCTGAGACAATGCCGAAGGGAATAGTGTCTGCACAGCATTTGCGCAGATACCGTAGATCACGACGAAGCCGTAAAAGCCGCCTGTGGAGTCTACGCCGATCCAGCCGTATAGGAGGACGGAAACGGCACAAACGAAGGGGAGTAGGGTGTTGAAAGTGCCGAAGTAGTTGTCAGCTAAGAGAGACGGGATAATTCTACCTGGCACGCCGACTGCGTTGAGGATCATGAGGAGGGTAAGGGAGCCATTGTCGGAGATGCCGATTATTTCTTTGCCGAAGGTGGTTGTCTGACTGGTTAGCTTGGGTGAGTACGAGAAGATCAAGGAAAGACATACGTAAAAATAAGCAATATAGACACCCCAGAGAGTGAAGAAAATTCCGATGGCAAAGAACAGGTACGTCGGCTCTTTGAACGCTTTCGGATCAACCAACGGCCCCTTGGTACGCTTGAACTGCTGTGGCCGGGCCAGGAGAACGATGAGCACAGAGTCGAATACAATAATAAAGCCCATCACCCGGATTGCCCAGGGGTATCCGATCTTCGGCGACAGCTGTTGCGCGATCTGCATCTGTCAGTTCATCATCCCGCCATGGTGACAGGTGTATAAGCTCACAATAGGGAACACGACGCCTCCTACTGGTGCCCCGCATGCAGCCAGACTGAGTGCAAAAGCTCGTCGCTTTGTGAAATATGTCGACACGAGTGCAATGCACGGTGTGAAGAGGAGACCATTCCCAATTCCCTGTACAATCCCTTGTGAAAGCACAAGTTGCCAGTACTGTGAGACGGCCGAGGTAGTAAACACGCCCAGTATCTGGAATCCACACCCAGCTACAAGTAGGTGACGCAAATAGCCTCTATCCATAATCGGGCCCGAAAGGGTGCCCAAGAAGAAGAGTAAAAAGAGGGAAAGTGATCCGACCCATGAAATGTCGGAATTGGAGCGGCCGAGGGTATCGATCCAGTGCGATTGAAATATGCCAAAGGAGGAGAAGTAGCCAAAGCCATTTACCACGATGAGGTGACTGACTAGTACCTGGGAACAGGCGAGGAGAGAACTTTCTGAGACTGCACTCTGGGTATTTTCGACGGGGATCTCTTCGGGCTCGGAGCTTACGAAGGGTTCCTTTGCTGGTAGGCTACTACTGGAAGTAGATGTAGATGCCATTTTTTGGGATGCAAAGAGAATTGTGAGTCCAGTAGAAGAAAAAGGTGTGGCTCAAAATTGGAGAGAAACCAAAGGTGGGAAAGAGTGTTCTAAATCATGAGATCTACTTTAATGGGCTCTCGTCCTCGTTTTTCCAATCAGCATTGTAAGCTTATCACTCACCAGTCATGCTGACTGTTGCACGCCATTATACTACACGATTTGATGACACCTGCATGGTGACTGTCGGGCAAGATGACCGGCAAGATGACCGGCAAGATGACCGGCAAGATGACCAATGACAAATCCCGAAGCATTCGATTAGGGTTATAGCATGTTGTATACTGTATCTTGTATGGTAAATGGGAATACGGATCCAAGAATAGACCAGAATTGGGATGGAATGCAGAGAGGCTGAATAAAGAGCAGTGTCAGAGAAATGACAAAAGTGATGGGAGTTGGTGGGAGGGTAGATATTTAAATCGGGTTGAAGTGGACCATTTTGTTGAAGCATCAAGCACAATCGTTCTGTTTTTGTCTGCAAATATTCAAGAACTAGCAATCGCAGAAGATCTGTGAAATTTGAGCACGATGACATCTCTTTCTCTTCCAATTGAGCGAAAGCTGTTCAATTCACTATGGTGGAGAGACATGCTCTCCAGGTGGCAGATCCAGTCCATTAAGACTTCCTCTGTGTCTGATGTCGATGCTGGCATTCCAGTATCCAACGTCGTCGAAGTTCACCAAGTCAAAGCACCAACAAAGGCTTCTCCAGCGTATGACTACGTCAAGGTCCCTAAGGATGGGGTTACAATCACCGTTACTGGTATATATCCTCCTAGTAGCCCCTTTCGATGTGTTTGCTAACATCCTTCAGAACTTGAATCCGAAGACGACCTCGAAGTTGAAGAAGACAAAGCAGTCACTATCATCAGTGAGCCCGAATCGACTGATTTGGACAAACTTGCCAGCCATATTCTTGATGTCATTGGAAGATATGGCCTTCACACCCAACCTAAAGATGCGGACGGGCCAGTCACCGGTTGGACTGGAAAGTCGTTTTTTATGGACCGAGTAAAGACGCAGGTAGTGAAGGGACATGCTATTGAGATGATCCTCCCTGCCTTTCCCTGGAAAAGTGTAAGTCAGGCTAAGATACTTATGAGCAGACCAAGGCTAACCTAAAGCTGTGTAGATCAACCAAGTAGACAAGGTTACCGGTGTCCTTCCTGACTTGGGTGAAGAGCTGGCACTGTCTCGTCTCCATCAGCTGTGCGAGGATATCAAGGCGGTTTACCCACCTGGAGGCGAGGTTCATATTGCCACAGATGGATTATTGTTCGATGGTATGTTTCCTATGCCTATTGATAGATATTCATGAATAACCAGGGCAGACGTGGTCGGAATCACCGACGAAAATACCTGGGCTTATGGTGATGGCCTTGTCGAAATGGCCAAGTCTAAAGGCTACGACAAGTCTATTAAGCTCTTTCGGGTCATGGACATTCTCGGCTACACAGCCAACACGCCCCTGAACAAAGAATCCTACCTCTCACTCGCACAGAAATGCCGCAGCGAAATTCTCGAGAAATACGGCCGTACCGAAGAAGAAGTTCGCGAAATGATGCGCGACGACCCAGACACTCTCCTTACATACTGTGGCTTTATCCGCTTCCTAGAGACAGATCTCCGCCACAGCGCGGTAGCAGCGAACGCAACCAGCGGCCAGAGATACCGTAAGATTGTCAAGAAAGTCGCCATCAACATGATGATCCGGGCAGAGTCGTTCACAAAGTTCTTGCAGGCTATGAAGCCTGAACATGTTCGGTTGTCCATCCATCCGTCAAGTGGTAGTGTCAAGCTTTCTATTCCGTTGGTTGTACAGGGCTCTGGTGCCTTCCCCAAGTCGCCATGGCACAGTTCCATCGCTGTTGCTCTTGATGGGACTTACACTACTGTCCATTCGAAGGATGTACGTGACACACACAGGCTGATGTACAAGGACGGACGGCCGTACTTTTACCGGGAGAAATCGGAGCTATGGGATTGGGAGGATGAGGATGTTGTCTTCGAGGCACAGTATCCGAATACCATGCTCATTTACCCTAGGGCAGGTATTAAGGAGAAGTCGCTTACAGAGCCGCAGTTGGAGAAGGTGCAACAATTGAAGGAGGTGCACAAGGGTCCTGTCAAGGTGATTGGATTCGAAAATGCAGCAGCAGCAGCATGAAGGACCTGTTTTGGAATTCATTTTTACATGATTGTTTATTTGCTTATTTGTGTCTAGTGTTCTTTTTATGGGATATCAATGTCAATAGAGAGTTTTATTTATTTATTCATTCGAAGAGCAGTTTTATATTTCTGGATTTTCTCCTCAGTCTCCCTGAATGTGTGATGGTCATTTAATGACACTGTAAAGTTGGAAAATGAGAACGGAGTGAGAATGTGTTTTCTGTTTATGATAAGGATGAGGGAAACGTCTGCTTGAAGAGTGGTGGTATATTGAGTTTTTTGTCGGTGTGAGCGACATAGGGCTACTTTGTAACAATTATATATATCCATGGAAAAACGTATATCATTGCTTCAGACCGTGAAATCGTAAAACAGAATGATAAAATAAGAACCAAAGACAGTAAAATGATAATTCTTTGGGTTATAAATGTCTCTTATAGCGTAAGGCCAGCCAACGCAACAGGAATAAGCATACTGGCGGATAATGTCGAAGAGTATGTCTATTGGAAACCCGAGTAACAAAGTAAACACTCGCTATGCATTGGTACTCATAACTCATAGTCTATACCAAAAAATACCAAAAAATTCAATCGCTAATTCAAACTCATACAATCATCCAAATCCGATATCAAACCATGCGCATATCCCATGCCGACCTAAATACCAGAGTCTATCTGCTCAACCACATTATGCTTTGACCACCGATCCCAATCCTTGCACGTCTGCTCCATACACACTGGGATTTCCACATCCTCGATATCTCTTGACTGCTCTAGAATCATGATATTGTAGCCCATACTGGCGTGCCAGGCGATGTGACAATGATATGACCATACGCCGGGATTGTCGGCCTCAAACTGAATCACCAAATGCCCGTAGCGGCGTTGCATGTGTGTATCGCGACGGGTTGGATTATGTGGGTTGACTATTGTGCCATCCCAGGGACCGTCGCCTTCAGACAGGACTTGAAAAGAGTGTCCGTGAAGGTGCATAGGATGCGCGGACTGATAAACAGTATTTAGCACGATGCGAACTGTTTTGCTAGTTCCAAAATCATAGACATTCCAGTCTGGGTCTGGAATGGAGAAGTTGCCTTCGTTGGCGAGCAGGAGGAGTGGATTGTTATAATCGGTTCGCTGGGTTCGATTGTTCATAGTCCACAAATGGTGGCCCGTTTCGTTGGTGTACAAGTCGACTTGGATCGTGGTTGTGATATCTGGTTCTTTTAGGGCCTGAGGGAAGAATGGGACTGTTTTGTTGAGATCTTCCTGTACATCATTAGTAATTGGAATGTCCATGGGATGGTTCTTGACATACATTCTTACACAAGAAGTCTTTCCGGTCGGCCTCCTTCACGGCATCGGTGCTATCGGTTTTCGGCTCATGGATATCATCGTTGCCTTCGTATGACAGAACAGCCCAAGCCATGGAAGTGTATGTTTCGGAGCAATTATTCGAGATGTTAGATCGGATCCAATACGTTTCGTTCGGATCAGCATCTCCCATAACCAAAACATCTGTCCTTTGCGCAGCACCCAAAGTAACAACATCCGCTTCATACGGCACAACCGGCACAAAGTCCTGCGCAATAACCTGCATCTTATGCCCATCAATGCTAAAGTGAAGCAGCGCCGCAGCACCGATATTCATCAACCGCAAACGGTGGACCTTTCCTGGTTGGAACTTGAACTGCGCTAATCCTGCATCTTCAACACACGTGGCGCTTGTCTTGGACATAGAGCAGTTGTAGTTGTTCTTGCCGTTGATTAAATTATTGTCTGACCAGGGAGCGTAGACACTCAGGTCGGTACTGTTGCTCGCGGCGTCTTGTACAACTTCGAAGTAATCGCGGTGGTGGTAGTCACCAAGCATGACGGGTCCGATGTCAACATCATATGGAATATGTTTTGGGCCGTAGACAACAAGTGGACCGAATGCTCCAGCAGTCCATTGGGCGGAATAGTGCGAATGCCACCAAGAAGTTCCGTACTCGCTTGCGCGGAATCGGTAGGTAAAATATGAACCTGGGGCGATTGGGCATTGGGATACACCGGGAACGCCGCTGGCAGTTGTCAGTAAGGTAGGTAATATGAAGGTATTGTTACCAGAAAAAAACTGCTTACTCGGCCCACTGGGTTCCCTTTTGGGAGATACCATGCCAATGCATTGATGTGCCCTCTTCGGGGCCGGTGATATTATTATGTACCGTTACTTCCACCCAATCTCCCCAATTCGCTTCAATTGCGGGCCCGGGAAATTGTCCATTGACGAATATTCCGTTTTTCTCTGTCAAATGTCAGCTTAATCTCAATGACTGCATAGTCTCCAAAACCTACCATATCCATCAGGTGAGAGGACACCTCGAGCGACTTCAAAGTCATAGTATCTTGTTACTCCCGTGTAGGGGACCTCAGGATATGGGTCATTGTCCCGACGCTGGTTGCTGAGATTTTCCCACGGGTCTTCCATGGAACCATCATGCGATGGAAGGAAATCGGGGAATAGTGGGTTGTCTAGTGTGCCCCATGTTGAGAGTCTATCGAGAATTAGTACTCTGAACAACTTTAATCGTTCAGAAAGGAATGTCTTCTTACCCATTTGTTTGTGCTTGGGTCAAGCCCTGAGAAAGTCTGTTCACATGTTAGTTTATAAAAATACAAGACGTTGTCGTTGTAACCTACTTGGTTGCAAATGCAGCAGTCGCAAAAAGTAGATTTGAAAGTAATCGCTTCATGCTGGACAAAAGTAAAGTCATGGAAATTCGTCTATTTTTTGTTTCACAACAGAGATTCTCGATGATCGTTCTTCTCCAGATATATGTACTAACTACGTGCAATTAACCTTATCCCTTTTGACATTCTTATAAATTGCCGAACACTCCATCCCGTAAACATTCTGAAACAAAACTATTCTAATTTCATAGACTAAACAGTCGTATAACAGCCACAGCCCTAGGGCTGAGCCGGTTCCGCCATATCAGCTTACAGGCTGAGCCCTAACGTCGAGGAATGCTGACACTACAGCCATATGCTTATAGGGCGGAAACACGGGGATTTTACCTTTACATTTTAATTTTTATGGCCCCATAGTCAGAATAATTCTAAATATAATGCAGGATTTGAGACGTTGACTCAGTGTTTCAGGTATTTTGAGGGCATCAGGTCATTTTGACGTTATGGCAACGAGTGTCATCGCAAACGATGACTCCGATGGGGCCATAAGCTCAGTGTATGATGTACCCTAGCATGCGATGCCGACTGGACAGGACTGCAGCTGAGACTAATTCACGTGGAGGGACTTGTCAACGCTATAAGAACCGGAAATCACGAGATATCGAATCACAACGGAGAATTTCTCCGCGGAGATGTCGTCAAAGGCTGTACGAAGGGGCTTTAGGCATCTCACCAGGCTAAGGAGCGCGAGATAGCTGGATATGGCATTTGGATTGTAAGCCTGCAGATTTAGCGAAGCGGCTTTGTCGTCCATAATGGAAAAAGTACTAGGTCTAGTAGGGACCTCATAGTAGGTAAATCCGTCTTTTTCCTCCATATAGACCATTATATATTTTTCTTCGGGAGATTAGTAGTGATTCTATTGACAGAACTTATTTTCAATGAAAGTGTTGTCTTTCATAAGTTGAGATTAAAAACTGCAGCACGCTAATAAAAGAAAATATGTTAATGACCATCATGTTCTATGCTCATGCCACCTTCATGGCCGTACAAAACCCCTTCTTCAGACTCTCCAACTGAGTAAACATCTCGCTATCCCTGGGTACCAACTCCAATTCGATCCCGATTTCATAGAGTAAGGACAATTCGTCCAGTGTCTTCTTGATGCGCTTCGCTAAGCGGTCTGCATTTGAATCTTTTGAACACAACGGAAGAGGCGATGACTGTTCAATACTGTAAGTAGATGTTAGATAATTGATGGGCGATTTCCACATGCCTGGCAATTACGTTGGGGTATCCCGACGCCAGGGAAAGCATCATCAATAGGCGGTGCCCCATAAAAGCCCTGCTCGGTCTGCTCCAAAAAGCCCGAGTTTTGAGGAAATACGCTTGCACTAAGACAAGACGACGCCGACGACGGACGAGAATAGTCCCCTGAGGGAGGAAAAAGGTATTCTTCTGACGGATGACATTGCCACGGCTTATTGGGCGTCCCATTTAGAAACGCATTTGTTTCCGAGTTCCACGATAGCGTCGAGGTGTGCTCTCCCATTGCTATCGGATTCGGCCCCTGTGCAGAATCGGAATACCAAGACAGGTCGAAGGGAAGCTCCATCGCTAAAGGTACGGGGCTTTGGTGTCCCGCTGCGGATACTGCTTGATGGTCTCTCATTTTGCGGCCTGATTGGTACTTTTGTCAGATCTGTAACGGGATAACTAGGAACTAGGAACTGGAATTGGGGGGAGCGTACGGTATCTTCGTTGAGCGGCCTTATTCTGAATTCGTCTCCGCAGGGCCATGTCCTCGACGTGAGACCAGCTTTCGTCGGAGGTAAATATAAATTCCACATTGGGCTGTAGAGTGTATTGGTCTGGGTAGGGCATGGGCGATGTTTGGGGTTCTGCCATGGTGATTGTTCAAGTGATAATTGTGAGGCTTTCAACCGGAACAGCACTCATCCCATCTATATTATATATAAACTGTCAGCCGTTGAGAAAAATTCCGACTCTTCACATTACTCGATTGCAGAATTTGTCCTTCGATCTCTTCGTATTGCACCGCCCCTAGTTTCAGGCTTCATGCAGGAGAAAAAGCAAGCATATACGTGATTAGCTGAGCCTCCACACAAACTCGATGCTTAATTGGTGAGCAAGAACTCGCCAGAATCGTGCATCATGAGAAAATTGAAGAAGAATACGATTATTCGCTCGTTCGTTGTTGAGGCTCTGCTCGAATATCTTGCCTTGCAGATCCTTGGCATAGCTGCTTAGCACTGATATCCATGGAATTCGACAGCAATCTGACCTCATAAGGCTGGTAATGTGCGGCCTCTACGTGCGATTCTGAACATGCTTAGTTGGATCGCTTTCATCCGCGTTTGGTTGCGAGGTTCAGGCTAATGACTCACCACGCACATGTACGCAGGGCGCAGATACCGTATTTTCCATTAGCTTATATTCAAAGTGCAAAGAATAGGCTACGACCTACTATATATAAAAATTGATCCGTATTGATCCTCTACAGCCCGGATCTAGACTATTATTTAATCAAGTTTATTATCTATATCGAGCCCTAAAGCTATGACAGACCGTATGCCATGAACTCGAGGCTAGTAGATGTTTTTGGCTTCTTGTCCCTATGAGTTCCCGAGGCAGTCCCCCCTCTATAATCTCTCTGATCCTTTTCCTCGCCCTAGACCGCCTGTATGCGCAGGGCTTTCGAGCACAGTGCTCTCCTTGTGTTTTGGAGCAGGACGGGTGTGACCTAGGCTGACTCTCAGCTTAGGTTACTCTCCCTGCTACCCTCCTCCTATTCTGATTGCCTCCTCCAATGCTTCCAGTCCCCATTCATCTTCTCTCTGGACGGTTTATGCCGTCGCTGTGGGTTTGCTCGGGGTAGGGCTACACTGCTGCTGGCTAGGAATTGTAGCAGTGCCCTGGTAGGTCTGGGCTCTCCTAACAGTCGTCCTTGCAGGTGCTCCTCTGTAGCAGTGGGTCTCATAATCCCATCTGTCTCCAGATCCCTGTAGAGCTTGCTTCGTTGGTGTCGCCATTTCCGGCATTCAAATAGAAGACGGTGTATCGTCTCTCTTGATAAGCCACATCCTTTGCAGGCTGCATCTTCCTGAGCCTGGATCCAATGTAGGTGTGCTCCGATGGCCACATGTCCTAACTTCAGTTGAAAATAGCGGCTTGCCAGGTGCTTGGAAAGTACTACAGCTGTGCGGTCAAGTCGCCAGTTATTATGAGGCCTGTTTATTCGTTGACCTTGTTTGGATCGCTAGCTGAGCTCCTTTGTGAGCCATCTCTGCTTCTGTGCTATAGCAGCTTCTGTTTGGGCTCTGCGGGTAAAAGCCAGGGAGGTCTCCCTTGGACCTTTCCTTGGCGGCTTACCAGCTGTCTGCTTTGCTACCTGGTCAGATCTCTCATTCACTTCTACTCCTGCATGTCCTGGGAACCATTGGATGGTGAGTTCACGACCTTAGGCTTGTAGTCTCTGGGAGAGAGTGTGTGCCTAGGTCGCCAGTGCTTGACCTGATCCTGGCTGGGATCTAGGCTCTACAGCCGGGGGCTAACACAGTAAATCGCACGCCATTGAAGTCATATCAGTTGTTGGATACTTATATAATACCAACATCAGTTTTCGGTTTTCAATTGGCATTTTTCACTAATTTCAAATGCCCTCTGTAGCCTACCACGGAATTTCATTATCATTGTATTGATTGATACCCGGGGCGTTTTCCCATCCGGGCACATGGACGTTCAAGAATTTTCCGTTGTCTTCCTGAGTCGACTTAAATATATTATGCAGTATTGCATTTGCACTTTGCTCCACGGTCAAGTCGGCGTCCTCGCCCCCAAGATCCGTCTTAACCCACTATAAATTAAGTGTCAGCGTCAACGAAATCCCGCATCCTGGTGACAAACCCTACCCCCGGGGAAATAACAAAGACTGTGAAGCCTTGATCCGCATAATCCAAGGAATACTGCACCATGAGCATGTTGAGGGCCGCCTTGGAGATCTTGTATGCTGGTGTAGGCATGTGTGTGTGGTACTTTTTCGCATGTGTAATTGAGCCAAGTGTCGTGGAGCTAAAGATGATCAATACTTGACCCATTGGTGTGAACATGGAGACCTACATGGTAATGACCTTCTTCAGATTGCCCCTTTGCAAAAAGGGCAAAAATTTCCTGGTCACCAGGTGGGCGCTCAACACATTGCTGTTCAAGGTCGAGCCGAGATCATTCCTATTCAAATCAGATGGCTGTCTTAATCAAGACAAAAAAATGTTGTATACACACATTGTGTGAATGCCATCCGGTGTGAATGGCATAACTCCCACTCCATTGATCAAAACATCCAAACCCTTGCCCCCCAGAGACTTTTCAATCTGCTCCACGGCTTCCTGGACACTCTCCTCGGACGTCACGTCCATCGAGACAAACTCGACACGCCCAGGATACTGTGAGACCAATTTTTTCAAGGCATCGGTGTGCCGGCGCGCGGCTGTAAAAACTTTTGAGACTTCGAAAGCAGGCTTGGAAGCAAGGATATTACAGATTCCTAGATTGAGGCCTTTAGAGCTTCCGGTGACGAGGTACGAAGCCATTGCTTTCTCAAATTGTGAAGCGATAGATGAATAGAAGGCTGAAATTGGTTAGGTATAGAGAGATAATAGGAAATGACCGTGTTATGGCATCACCGGCCTTGCGTCAGATTTTCTCGCTATCGGAACTCGAAGCCGAGATATCTACAACAGTTCATCAGACGCTAACCACATTAAGTCATAGTCAATAGTTCCTGGACTCTGATTGCTGTTCCTGTGTAGACTCTTAAGTGGTTCACAGCCTCGGTATTCTCATACAATTGAGCAACATACAATGCCGTCTGGTTATATTGACCCGGCTGTTCCGGATCCAAGCCATTTTTCACTCAGAGACACAGCAGATCCTCGCCTCCTTTAATGGTCGCCAGAAACAGCATTATATCCGCTTTTAACGTTAACGTGGAATCAAATGTGTCTGTTTCCATCAGACCTCATCACGTCTGGATTACCGCCATTCGCCGCATTCTAAAAGATGCCCTCTTCATGTATGCCTCGCGGTGGTGTCACTTCAGCGTCCTTGTCCAACAGCATCCGCACTATCTCGGGATGCTAGTGCTTGACCGCAAGGTATAAGGGAGAAAGAAGCAGCCAACGGTCAATATGGTGCTGTCTTGAGCACGGATCCGTATCAATTCGCGGGTGTGCGAGTAAGATCTTTGCCATACCAACGAGGCCTTCCTCAGCGGCCTGACAAGGCAGAAAGATGTGGTAAGTCGTATGCGTTCGGCGCTCTGTTATAGTGGCCTCGGGAATTTAGTTTAGCAGCATGCCCGAGGAGGACTAAAAAAAAAAACTATATGGCCAGCCTGCGCATCCACGCAGATAAGTGGGATTTGAGGGGGTTGGCGGTATCGAGGAGGGGGGCCTTGTTCCTTTCTGGAGACGTCACGTCTGAATCGGACTCGCAGTTGCCAGAATTGCTGTTTCCAAATTCCTCGCCGGTTCCTACTTGGTACGTGAGATAACACAAGCATTCATACTGTCGAGCCACATCGGCGATCCCCTCTGTACCTGGTTCGTCCTCGTCTGTAAACTCCTCATGTGGGTCATAAGGGTTATAGTAGAGTGATCTGACCACTCGCTTTATAGCGCATGGATTTGCACCTTGTTCGATGAACTTCAATTCAGAGCATCCCGGGGTTTGAAGTGGTGGCCTTTTCTGGGGTTAAGGCTGGCAGGGTGACCTCAAGATAAGCTCACGACCATTCTATACAGCTACAATGAAGTACTAACAAGCACGAACTCACTTTCTAGCTCTATATCCCTCCACATGCCCCAGCCGTTGTGATTATGAGCATTGTGTCGATACAGGAAGATATTCAACCGGCCATAGAAATTACTGCATGTTCGGCTCAGGGCGCCGGCTTCGGGGTATTTCAGTTCAACGGCAATATTGAAAGCCACAATCGGTAGATTCAACAGAGACGTGGTCAGTCGTGCTCATAAATGGCGACTTCGCTGTAGAGTGCTGTTTGGAAGGGTATGGTCGCTTACGGAGGAAGGAGTTGACAATAACAGACGGGTTTCATGTGACTGAAGAGAAACAACCAGCCCCAGCATTCACTGCCAGGCATGACAGCAAACAGACTTCAATGCTGCACCAAGCCTACAGACTACAGGCATGTGCCTGGTGTCAATAGATATATTCTCCTCTCCCTCGTTTTCTCTTTCTCTTTTCCTCTTTCTCTTGATACTAGCTTCAAACATTCAAAATGTCACTTAAAATGTGTATGTTCGTAAGATGAAAATCGCAATTCATCTGCTCGGTGTCCACGTTGACAGGTTCAGTTCAAAAAGGCCTTTAGAAAAGCTAGCTGAGGGAACTGCATTTGGGATAGGTATGTAATTTTGGTCTTGATTCTCATCTTGAATGACTGAAAAGCTAACTTGAGTAACTAATAGGATATAACTGCCTTATATGCGAGTATACTAGGCCGAGTAGATCTAGCTGCAGTTCCTAACAAACGAAATCATGGGATTAAGGACTCAATGAGGTTGTTGTAGATTGGCTGGGAGTCAGCAATAGAAAAGACAAAGAATGGATGGAGACCTACGGCTACGCAAGAATAAAGGGGGGTGATTCCTTTGAGCAAGCTTTGCTCAGCCTCAACGCCATGATTAGTTCTTCCTACCTGGACCCAACAGCTCTTCAGATATCCCATGTTCACTCATGCATATTGGGCTGTTGGTTCCTGGCCTTGCACTTTTGTCGATACAACAACTCAGGTACTATCAACGCCCGAACTCTAGGGCAAAATGGAAGAAACAACCTACTATACTTCGTTCGTACTAGGCACCACCATATCACTACGCGCTCTCTAACGCTCTATAGAATCATTCAGTCGCCACAATTTACCTTCCTCGTTGGCAAAGATCGAACTCCCATGACCATCCATGCGAGCATCGTTCAGGAAAAGTCAGATCCTCTAACCGCTATGATCGGTAATGGCTTGATGAAGGAGTCAACAACGGGTGTTGCAATACTGGAAGACGTCGATGTCGATGTATTTGGGGGGCTTTGCGAACACCTATATACTGGCCGATATACGACACCTATTTGCACCGCGAATGACTCTGGGGAACCCCAATCGGAAGACAGCACGGTTAGAAGATCAAGGTTCCCATGGATCCTACATGTCAGCCGCCCAGTGATAAGGAGTAACGAACCGTGGCCCCCCAGCTTACAGAAGGATGACATGAGGCACGCTCAGCTCTGTATCTCCTACTATCTAAGTGTCCGTTTCCGCAAGCTGCAATTCGATGACTACAGATGCGCGTCATACACTACGAGCCCTGACATTATTTATCATGCTAGGCTGTATGTGCTGGCAACCAGGTTTCTGGTTGAGTCGTTGCGTGAACAGTGCCTTACGTCTCTCCACCGGGATCTCACACAACTCATCGATAAGACATCGGATATTGGTCTAATTATTGACCTTCTCAACGTCACCTACAATATTACTGGAAAGAGCGAGCCTGGAGGGGGGTCTCCGCTTCGAGAATTGGTTTGCCATTATGCTGCCAGCAAAGCTCCGGAGCTGTCGAAGCACGCTATGTTTCGTAAGTTATTGGAATCGTTTAGTGAGATCGGAGCGGATATCCTCATGCACCTAGCAACATGAAGGGCGTTTTGCGAGGCTATGGGCAGTGCTCTGTTGAATTTTTCGCCATTTTAACCTTAGCTATCTGTCGTGGGTACCGTCTAGCATACCTTGCAGAAAGACATTCTGCATATGAATGTCAAATGAAATAGCCAAATATACAATTGGATTATCAACCGTGGCTAGTTTATTCCGTATCTCCTTAGTCCCAAATCCTTTAGGAACTAGTCTCCTTCTATGTCCATCCTAAAAAGGATATCTTCCTCATGAGTTTCCCGGCATTCCCACCCACTTTAGTCCGGAGTATACAAGTGATTAGGGGCGTCATAATCTACTCTTTGGGAATTGGCACGGCTTATTTCTTCCAAGGTTCTTGCCCAGTCCTTGGCGTTCTCCGTTCCAGCTCGTATATCGCGGGGGTTCACGCTGATAAATGCGGAACAACAAATACCATACGAGCATCTTTGAACAAGCACATGCAATTCATAAATGGCGAGAGAACTCTTTTATTCTCTTCCGTATTAGATGCTCAGCGATAGTCTCACAAGGAATTGCGTGTGCGTAATTTGATATCTTTAGGGTTAGACGGGGTTATCCGAAGCAACACTGATCTCATCCGCAAGGTACCTGCCTCTTGGCCCTAGATACGGAAATGGAGATATACCCTAAGACGGGTCTATCTACGAATGTCACTTACTTGGCAGCTACCACGCCAAGGCAAACCATCCTGCAGAACAAAAATATAAAAATCCTACGTAGTCCTGATGCACAACAGAAGCTGCTCATCACAGAGCCTAAGGACGTCTAAATCAAAATGGCATCCCTCCTCCCATTCCTCTTCCTCTCTGCCGTCTTAGCAATTCCCACCCCCATGCAGAATCAGTCCACCCCCTCCCCATCTCCCTGGGACGCAGGCGCCATAAACCAATACCCGATTCACTCGAGTTGCAATGCAACTCAGCGTCTGCAGATCGAGACCGGCCTCAATGAGTCCATTGTTCTAGCTGCGCATGCAAAAGAGCACATCCTCCGTTGGGGAAATGAAAGCTCTATTTACCGGAAGTACTTCGGGAATAGACCTTCATTTGAACCGATTGGCGTTTATGAGCTCCTGAACGGCGGAGACAAGGATAGTGTGCTTTTCCGGTGCGATAATCCGGATGGTAATTGTGATAATGAAGGTTTGTCTTCTTTTTGAATGCTTAGCATCCAGATTAATACTGGTTGACAGGCTGGGCGGGTCACTGGCGTGATACGACCGCGCCCAACGAAACTGTCATCTGCGATCTAAGCTACTCAACCCGACAATCTCTAACCACCATGTGCTCCTTCGGCTACACAGTCTCCAGCTCCGAGACAAACACCTTCTGGGCTGCAGACCTCCTGCACCGGCTGTTCCATATGTCTCCGATTGGACAGAACTGGGTTGACCATTTCGCGGAGGGGTATGATGAGGTTATTAAATTAGCCGCTAGCAATAAGAACATTTCGACGAGAGACTCGGAGACTTTGCAATATTTTGCACTGGAGGCTTATGCATTTGATATCGTTGTTCCTGGGGTTGGATGCCCAGGAAAGCATGAACTTGAACATGATGAGAATAAGGCAGATGACGGTGACTTGCCTGAGGTGAGTGGATTTCCCATGAAATATGGTTGCTTCTGACTGACATGCTGTAGAACTGTCACACTCATGAGGGAGGGGAGGTGCATTGCACTTAGCTGACCTAAAGCATGGAGTATCACAAGCATACTCATGCTATACAAAAAGAGGGAGTTTGAGAGTCACAGATCGTTGTCTCCTTTGTTCCCATGCCTAGCCAGTAAAGGAACCAATCGGCATGTGTTCTTCCAAGCCTACCCATACTCGAAATGAATTTCTATGATTCTTGAAAAAAAAAAAAAAAAGTAGTTAGTGAACCTGGAGGGAGGTCCCCGCTTCGAGAGCTCGTAATCCATTGTGTCTGGTGGTGGAAAAGCTGGGTCGTTTGGGGCGTTTCGTGAGTGGTTGGCTTTGGACGGGGAGATTGGGGCCAATCTTGTTATTAAGTTGGCGATGTGAGGTTGAATATAACTTGAGGGTGCTTGCGGGATTGGTTGTTTTATGTCCTGGCCAACGATGGTCGGGCTTTGCTTGTGTCCTTTCATGGAATGAATCATGTATACGATTTTCGAATGAAGGGGATGCTCGGGATTCGTCTCGGTCCTGGTCTCCTATTGGCACCTCTGCAAATCCCATTGCTAACCGCGGAGTCAAATGATATGAGTTTTGTGACATAGGGTTCTGCATAATACCGAGCATGATAGCCTACATCGAGACTTGAATCTCCGAATTGGTGTACACGGATGACACTGTCTATTCTATCGAGGGTATCTGTACAATCATAAATCATCCCAATCACAAAAACCTACACCCTCTTCTCCACATGCTCCAAAAACCCCTCCGAAAACCTCACCACCTGCTGATAAACCTCCTCAAACCCATTAGCCCCCCCATAATACGGATCCTGCACGACCTCACCCCCACCAACCCGCTCATGCACAACGCCGCCCTTCCCAAAATCCCCAAACAGCCTTACCTCAGCAACCTTGACATCCTCCCCATTCGCCGCCGCCGCCGCCGCCGCAGCAGCAGCCTTGCTCCCCTTCTTCCCGCCACCTTTACCCAGCGATGCCAACACAGCGGCGCGCTCATCCAGCAGATCGCGTAGGTTGTACTTGTCCATGGCGAGCAGGTAGTCAAAGGTCAGGAAGTCCTCGCGGGTGACTTTGCGGGCGGCGTGGTTGTAGTTTTTGATGCCGTGGGAGCGCAGAGTGGTCATTGTGCGCGGGTCGGGGGGTTCCATAACGTGGTAGGCGCCTGTGCCGGCGGAGTCGATCTCGTTAATTTGGGGGTGAGAGGAGGCGACGTTGCGGAAGACGCCTTCGGCCATGGGGGAGCGGCCTGTTTGTTAGTGTTAGTGGGGTGAAGTATGGCGGGCAGTGATGGGAGTGAAGACATACAGATGTTGCCGAGGCAGACGAAGAGGACATTGACGGGGTTGTTAGACATTGTGGCGTGTTTGGAGCGGTACGATACTTTGGTATGGTAGTATGAGCAGTCCAGCTCAGTAGTGGGTTGATATGTAAGGTAGTGCGTGTGTGTATCTATTTAACGTCGATGGTCGGGTATTTCCACTGGTGTTTCCGCGGAAAAACTCTGGTCCCGGAGCGGGAGACTCATGGGCTTCTCCAAAGCCGGCATCTTCCGTCCCATTGCGCTGGTTTAGTTTTCTTTCTCTTCTTAGTTTTGTAGAGCACAGGCGATATTGCGCCTGGATGGCAGGGGCTGTTCTTTTCTTGACGCCCATAGTTTTTGGTGGTGTGATATGTAAGGTGGGGTGAGAGCTTTATCGATAGCATCACGTGACTCGTGTGGGATGCGGAGTATACGACTACGAGAATTCATGTATGTGTAAGAGGTATCCATGACTAAACGAGACCAGTTGTTATAGGCCAGAGTGAAGAGCAATAAAAGCCACTAAATACTAGATGATCGATGTTGCATTCTCCGTACCTGTAGGTATAGGCATGCCGAAGTATGTCCGCCCATGAACACCGTGCAAATAGTCCCATGAAACACTCTGTACTACTGCACCATATGATTCATCAGGCAGTGTAATTCTTGATTCTCCGTACTCTATTCTATTCATAGAGTACTGGGAGTGGTCAAACTCTGCAGCCTGTCTATAAAAAGAGTGTGGCTGGTGAGTGGCACCTGTGGCGGTGCACTGTTGTCCCAGTGACGCTGCCATTGGATACCGCTTGCCAGCCAGCCATGGACGTTTTTTATTGTTCCATCTCGGTTCCTTTTCAGATCCATTTTTTCACCTGAAAGGTCCGGGGTTCCTTCTCTGATTGGACACTGGCCCAAGAGTGGACTGTGTTCTCCCGTCCTCGTGGACGCACCGCCATCTGCATCGTCATCGGCATTCCGAACAAACACTTCTTTCAGCTTTTTCAACTGCTCTGCACCTGTACGGAGTACTCTTCCTCTTCGTTCTCTCTATCTGACGAGTTGATACACACTGCTCCGTACACTCCAGACACTCCATTCCCCATAATCCTGTATCAGGAGCGTCTGAAACACCGAACAACAGTCCTGTCAATCCTTCACGGCACCGCTGCTCGTTATTTCGTCGCCCTCCTCCCGCAATCTCTCGGCCCCCCTGCTTGAAACTCCGGATGAGACTGTGATTGGAACAGTGTATTAAGCGCGACCATGTCCTACAATCGCTTAGATCCAGGTCAGTTGTTTGTGTGGTTTTTGTTGTGATTCCTGTCGCATTCTTGCGCCTGTTCGGTGCATTCTTTGGAGATTCCTCTTCTTTGTTTTTGTTGTTTTTGTTGTTTTTGACTCAACAAGAGCTTCTCTTCAATTGATACTACTGTTTATTCTGTACCTGGGATATGCAAAAATTAACTCCCGCAGACCCCTACGGGGACGAGGACAATCACATGATGCATCCTTACGCCCAGCGCACACCCTCGCCAGGACACCCATTGAACGGCTACCAGCTGTCAGACAATCCCTATGCGCCACAGGGACACTTGGAAATGCCCTCCAGCGATCGTTTGGCCGAGCAACCAACAGTAAGTTTACTCCGCGACGATCACCACAACAATACTAACAGCCGCAGTACTCGGTGACCAGACTGCCCAATTCCTACGGACACAATGAATCCTACGAAGAGCACGGTCCCAATGTCGGCTATCCTGGTTACGACTATACCCTTGACCCCGAGGCCCACCATGACGCCTACTACAGCGAACCGTACCGACCTACAGCCACGCCAGAGGAGGACTATGATCTGGGACATCAGCCGAGCTACCAGGACGATCATACTCCCATCTTGCAGAACCCAGAAAACCCCTTTGGTCCGGACAACTACAGTGACGAGTATCAAGACGACCCGGGCCTAGCGCACACACCCAGTCCGGCTCCGCTCCGGCGATGGAAGACGGTCAAGGAAGTCCAGTTGTTCAACGGAAACCTCGTGCTCGACTGTCCCATCGCACCGCGGCTGCTCTCGCAAGTGCCCCACGCCGAAGCTCCGGGGCGTGACGAGTTCACGCACATGCGTTACTCGGCCGCGACATGCGATCCGAACGACTTCTTCGAGGAACGTTTCACGCTGCGTCAGAAGCTGTTCGCCAAACCGCGACACACGGAATTGTTCATTGCCGTCACCATGTATAACGAAGATGACTTCCTGTTTGCGCGGACGTTGGGCGGTGTTTTCAAAAATATCGAGCACATGTGCTCGCGCACGAGCAGCAAAACCTGGGGCAAGGATGCGTGGAAGAAGATTGTTGTCTGTGTGATCAGTGATGGTCGTGCTAAGATCAACCCGCGCACTCGTGCCGTGCTGGCGGGTCTGGGTGTCTACCAGGACGGAATTGCCAAGCAGCAGGTCAACGGCAAGGACGTGACGGCCCACATCTACGAGTACACCACGCAAATGGCTGTGGAATTGAAAGGCCATCAGGTCTCCATGAAGCGTGGCGCAGTCCCGGTGCAGATGATCTTCTGCTTGAAGGAGAAGAACCAGAAGAAGATCAACTCCCACCGCTGGTTCTTCCAGGCGTTCGGTCGCGTGTTGGATCCCAACATCTGTGTTCTTCTGGATGCGGGAACAAAACCCGGAAAGGATTCTATCTACCACCTGTGGAAGGCCTTTGACGTGGAGCCCATGTGCGGCGGTGCCTGCGGTGAAATCAAAGTCATGTTGTCGCACGGCAAGAAGCTCCTCAATCCGCTGATCGCTGGTCAAAACTTTGAATACAAGCTGAGCAACATTCTCGACAAACCGCTCGAGTCGTCGTTTGGTTTCATCACTGTCCTGCCTGGTGCCTTCTCCGCCTACCGATTCGTCGCTCTACAAAACGACAAGAACGGGCAAGGTCCATTGGAGCGGTACTTCATGGGTGAAAAGATGCACGGTTCCAACGCGGGTATTTTCACGGCCAACATGTACCTGGCCGAAGACCGTATTCTGTGCTTCGAGATCGTGTCCAAGCGGAACTGCCGGTGGTTGCTGCAGTATGTCAAGTCATCGACTGGTGAGACTGATGTGCCCGATCGTATGGCCGAGTTCATCATGCAGCGTCGTCGTTGGCTGAATGGTAGTTTCTTCGCTGCTGTGTATGCCATTGCGCATTTCTACCAGATCTGGCGCAGTGACCACAGCTTCATCCGGAAAACTATGTTGATGATCGAATTCATTTATCAAACTATTGCTATGCTCTTTGCTTGGTTTGGTATTGGCAACTTCTTCCTGGTTTTCCATATCCTCACGACATATCTCGGTGACAAGCAACTCCTGGGTACAGCTGGTAAAGTTCTCGGTGTTGTGTTTGAATGGCTCTATCTCGCGACTCTGGTAACCTGTTTCGTCCTGGCGTTGGGTAACAGACCAGGTGGTTCGAACAAGTTTTACATGACCATGGTGTACTTTTGGATTGGAATCATGATCTACCTGGCGTTTGCCGCGGTTTTCGTGACGGTCCGATCTATCCAGCAAGAGGTCCAGGAGGAGACTTTTACATTCTCTACATTGTTCACGAACAACCAGTTCTTCAGCATCATTGTCTCGCTTGGTTCGACATATGTCATGTGGTTCATCGCGTCGTTTATCTTCCTGGACCCATGGCACATGTTTACTTCCGTAAGTCCACCCATACCCATCTGAACTACACAAAACTAACAACCCAGTTCATCCAATATATTTTGCTTACCCCCACCTACATCAACGTCCTCAACATCTATGCCTTCTGCAACACCCACGACATAACCTGGGGCACAAAAGGCGACGACAAAGCCGAAAAGCTCCCCTCTGCAAATCTCAAACCCGGTGGCAAAGTCGACGTCAACATCCCCCAAGACGACGGCGACCTAAATGCACAATACGAAGCTGAACTCGCCAAATTCGCTGTCAAACCACCAAAGGAAGAAAAATCCATCCCCGAAGAAGAGCGCCAGGCAGACTACTACAAGGGTTTCCGGAGTGCCGTCGTGCTGGTATGGGTGTTTTGCAATTTCGCACTTGCTGCGGTTGTGCTGAATTCTGCGGGTATGGAGGAGTTCAGTGAGGATACTGAGACTACGGAGAATACGCGGGCGACGATTTATATGGCCGTGATATTGTGGAGTGTGGCGGGGATTTCGATTTTCAAGTTTATGGGGGCTATGTGGTATTTGGTTGTGAGGATGGTATGTTGCCCCCTGTCCCCAGGATTCGTTCTTTTGAGAAGTCGGCTAACATGACTCAACAGTTCCGCGGCGTTTAATGGATACCCTTTCCTTTTGTCTACGACTTTTCTTACCCTACTTATACCATTTATGACCCTATACCACTGCGGGTTCAGTGATGGTGATACGCTACGGCATGATGATTGATGATTGTTTGGATCGGTTTTTTACCTGATTTTCTGGTTTTGACTTTGAATTGACATGGGTGTGGGATAGAGGTTGTACTCTATGTAGATAGACCCCTTATGACAGATGAATATGATGATACTCTCAAGATTTCCTTTCCTATTGTAGTTTATTCTATCGCATTTGAATATGCGTGGTGAACATGAGATCAGTACTTTATCGTGCTTAGGGAATAGGCATCCAAGCTATCCTCTTTTACCCAGCCTATTTCATAACAACCGTCTGCTCCATCTTAACCACCTTCTTCAGCACCATCTTCATAGCCATCTTCAACACTCTCATAGCCATCCTTGTCGTATTCTTCAATCTAATCCTTCCATGGGTCAAGGCGATCATCATCATCATCATCATCATCTAATTCTGCTCGGATGCATGGTTATCTGCGCTTTGGTTGTGGAGGGCCTGGGCTCGGGGGGAACAAAGGAGAAGTGGAAGAAGAAGATACAGCGGCATGGTAGACGGTAGGGGACTGGATGGATAAGAGAAGACGAGGCTGAGATTTCGAAAGGCAGGTTTTGGAAGAACTATTGAAGAGTGAAAGGCTTTGGGTGTCTGTTCTTGGAATCGTGAAACATGCTTTGCTATATTATATGGTACTCCGAACACTCTATATGCGCTCAGTGATTAGTTTGACGAGAATGTGCATAATTGCGATGTAGAAGTCGTTAATCGAGGCGAAGATGGAGTGGGCGATGGTTGAGGGAGGGGTTTTGTGATGCCATTTTGCCTAGGATCGATTCCCAGCGTAGGGGTTTGAAAAGGAATAGCGAGGTTGATGCTGTTCGTTGGAATCCATCCATATTTGGGGACACAAAAGACCCATGTCCATTCAGCCCTCCCAGCTTAGTTCTTGCTCAACTCCTTAAGCCTCTCCTTCTGAACTCTTAACACCCCCTCCAACATATCAATGTTGACTCTCAGCTTCGTCTTCTCGTCCACCTCTGTTTCCTCCTCGTAACCATCACCATAACCATTACGGGAGCCCTCCTTTTCATTCTTACTGGAATCTTGGCTGTCTCCCTCATCCGGACTCTCACTTTTCTTCTGCGCCTTCCTCTGCTCATCCATCCCAACATCATAACCCAACTTATCCGCAACCATCATACAAAGCACGAAGCAAATAAACACAATCCCAAGAAGAATAACAAGTGCAGTGACAGACGGAAGGATGGTATCAAAGAATACCCCAAAAACGGCCGAGACTCCATCAAAAGAGCCCGACATAATGCTGCCCACAGTTGAGATGAATCGTTTATGGTAGGGGGGCTTGACTTTCGGTACAGACGGTCGGCATGCCATTTTGACGATATTTGATATTTTAGTATGAGGAGATGGAAAGAGGAGAGAATTGAAGTGAGGTGAGGTGAGGTCCAGGATAAAGGCATTTAATTACACCCTTACGCCCGGCGCTCGATGCAGTGCCCCGTTAGCCGCTGTGCTGCGACATACTCCATATACGAGACATGAGTGGATTTTTCATGGCCAATCATGGTTTGATATAATCAACCTTTTTGATTTCGCGCAGATGCTCCCTGTGGGGGAGAATCAGCAACTTCATAATACCTGTATAAGTAGGTAGCAGAAACGGCGATACCCTACTTGGGTTTCCCAAACGGAACTAGTAGAAAAACCGAAATAGTGACGAGACCACGAGCGTATAATCAGCCAACAAGTCTCAAGCCCACAAGTTCTACCATTGGGCCGAAAAGGCCACTATGATGAGGCTCATGATGCTCGGGAACCGATATATAGTGGCGCGCATCTGCAAGGTAGCTGAGCTTTCACATGGATCCAATATTTCCATTCGGAACCCCCTTCGCAACGTGCCACCATGGCGAATAAAATAGTTTAATTACTCCATATGCTCAATCTCAAGATATTCAAGCCTCCTCCTGCGCTCCCTTACCATTCCAAACAATATGTCTATCTCATTCTGTAGTCGCTTCTTCTCAGTGTTCTTTGACTCCTCATCAGATGCAAAGTTCAACACGAACAGGTCAATCAAAATAATAGCGAGTACGCAAACACCAAGGAATACCCCAATCTCAGCAAAGTGGATTATGCGTATAGTGACTCGGAAGATGGCGCTGGAAATTGACGTCTCATTGTGATAGGGTTTTTGCTACGCTTGCAAGGCAAGGGTTACTTGCTGTTAAGTATCAGAGAAGATAGATGATATTTAAACTGTTGGTGCTCTGCTGAATGGAATGTCGAGAAGTTGCGATGGGATATAATGACTTGAAGGAGGGTGCGTGCGAGGTTAGATGAGGTTTCCAGTTGAGGGGTTGTAACAAGAAACGCAAGCTGGTGTTAGATGGACGCCATGAGATGTAACATTCTTGTCTCGGTTGGGTTCTGGAAGCTGGTAAGATATGTACTTGATCAAAGCAATTCTGTTTGCATGTATGTCACATAATACAAGATACATGAATTGAACACTTCTCAGTGAATCCTCCGTTCTCTACTCCGTAGTTCTTGCGTTAATCGTATATATACTTTTTTTTCCAGTATACCCTCTTGAGGTATGACAACTCACTACTTATATCGTTTCCCTTTGTTTGAGATACCGACTCCTTTCCGTTCGATGGTCTAATACTCTATGCGAAGACAATTTGACGATTGCAATGACCTATCTCCTATTTACTTCTCGGTCATGGCAGAGGGAGCCCTTATATTTAATATACATCTGTAGGTGATTAATAGGGGCCGTACGATCTAAAGGCTAGCTTGTTTTATATACGCTATCCTATCGAAACAACTGTTAAAGGTGAGTAACAAAGTAAATGGTGCTGATTAGACTTATGCTAGCCAATCTATCTCACATATGGTCTTCAATAGCAAGCCTCATTCCAAATATTACAGGTCGAGAATCGGAGTGGGTTGATGCTATTCTCCCTGTTTACAAGAAAGAAATAATAGCTCCAGAGAGCACGACTCTAATTCAACCACGGCTTTCTGTTATCGATCTCTGCAAAGGACGAACTTAATCTTCGACCCTGAACCCACTTTCACCAATGTACTCCTCAACCTATTCGCCAAGAGGCCCGCCCTGAAGTCTAGATGATACACTGGCAAAAGTAATTGATACTTTTTTCATCAGCATATAAACTGCGCAAATGATTCAGTTGCCTACTACCATTGCAGTGGCGATCTCTCAAAGGGGCATAAATCTGAGAACGCCAGTGTCTCGAACACGGGGGGAAAAAGTAAAGTACTTTACAGCTACTTATAGAGGGTGAGCTGCTTGCTAACTACTTGTATAGGCTAGTGCAAATGAATTTGTTTGTTTCAGAGGCAGGAAAGTTTCAATTCGGTACAGGGCTTGGCCATTGCTTGTATAAATAAATAAATATATATATATATATACAAATGCCACTCTGATTTGGACGGAGCCCGACTTCGAGGCTAATGCGGACCGGTTTAACACCGACCAATTGAAGAGGACTGATCCGCCCTTATAAACAACCTAAATTACGGAAGAAATGCTTCTTGTGCTTGTATAAGTTAATATTGACAATTATTTCATCAGCAAATCAGATAGTAAAGCGGTTTGCATTCACAGCATCATTGGTCTAGTGGTAGAATTCGTCGTTGCCATCGACGAGGCCCGTGTTCGATTCACGGATGATGCATTCTTTTTTGTTTTTTTTTTCTCATCAATCAATCAATTGGAATGTCTTTCTCACTATGCCTTTCTACTGAATATTACTGCTTCGACTGCACACACAATGCAAACCCCCCGAGCACCAACCCCATCCCCAACCATGTTTCTTTAGCTATCATTTTCCGCTCCACGTACCATTCCCCGAGCACCGTAAACAAGAACGCGCTGGAATTCGCCAGCGGGACTGTCAAAGAGAGTTCTATAACTCGGTTAGCTTTTCCAGTATTACGCGGATAGACAGGGGAGGAGGTCACCATGCTTCCCAACGAGGAGAAAGAACCAAACACTCCCAGTCAAGTTAACAACGAGCGGAATGGAATAGGCGGGAGTACGGAGGAGATTGAAAACAGTCCAGAGGAGGGTAGTGAGCTTTTGTTTGAGCCAGGATGGCTTCGAGGGTGTGGAATTCATCCATGCTGGTTGTTTCTTTGCTGGTATTAGGGGTTTGTCCTCTTCCTCTCTCTCCGTTTCATCCTCATCCTCGTCCTTAATATCCTTCTCATGCTCAGTCTCGCTATCGTCCTCTTTATCCTTTTTCTCCTCGCGACCATTCAATGGCACCCTTTCTTCCTGCTGTGGTTCCGGTTGTGTATCCCGTTGCGCCTCCTGTCGCGCATTAAAGTCCGCCGCCGCGCGCCGGATGAACGGTGTCGTAAAGCCCCATGCTACACCGACGAGAAGAAAGGAGAGGACGTAGTTCAGGGCGGAGGGAGGTGGTTCGAGCATACTGGCGTCGGGGTCCATTGTGTGTGTTTGTGGTTGTCAATTGTAGTTGTTGGGGATGTGTACTCTACGGAGTTTATGCGGAGGACAGACGGAGATAGCGGGATTCTTGGCGGTCAACTACATACACCAGATAATGTCACCAAAGGAACATCAAGAGTAAATAAAACAGCAACGGTCCCGATATCAAGCATAGAACAACCGATGATAGATACTGTCTCTCTGGAGGTGACGTCCATAGCAAGATTCCATGCGTGCTAAATGTCACCAACGCCGCTGCGGTCCATTCCCCTATCTGTCTGTCAGCAAACCTTCTGCTTCCTATTTTGGGTTCAGAGATCACTGACAGATTTGGAGATGAAAATTATCCGTTTGAAAGGCTGATATGATCAGAAGTACACTTAGGATGCTAGATGATGTAGGCAGATCTGTTTTCTGTCAGAAGCCGGAGATATATCTTGTGCTGGAAGATTACCTAGCATTTTTTTCATTGATGTCCACAACCAATGAATGGCTATAGAAAAGTATATAGAAAGAAAATCTTTGTTTGAAAGAAGGATCGTGGGAACACAAAGGCATGAATCTCTCGTAAGCAATAAGAAGCTCACCCCACCAGGGAAACACAAAGCCCTAAACTGCAGTTCCACAGAAACATGACCATCGGCTCCGTCGCATTCACTCCACGCGTCGGATCTTTTTCCCGCTGACGCTCTTTCAGCTTACAGGATCGGAGGCCGATAATTCTGGGATTGAGAAAAATGAGAAAACTTAGCCGGCCAAGTTCAATTGGGGGATTGGAGACATCCATTGGCCAAATCTTGTATCCCATAGTCCGTGTAGCATCGGATTGGCCGTAAATTATTTCCATTCCTGCCCAAACTGAGACATTGAGGTACCTATCATATAGAGGGCGAAGCTTACTCTTCAGAAGACAGATAAATGTGCGCAAACAGATATAAATCGCCCCATCACTCTTTGGAATACAAGAAATAAAACAACCAGAGCACTTCTTTCTCGTCACAGTATCATAGGAAGGGAATAATGAAGCTAAACGCATTAACAACCCTCCTCCTTTGGACTAGTTCAGCATCCGCCGACTTCTTCACAGCCAAGTCCCGCGATGTCGGCAATAACATTGACCTAGGCCATCTGCTCTCCGTCGCCGATTTCCACGCCGCAATCGACCACAACGGCACCTGGGAAGATGTGACTGAATACGAGACCTTCGACGAGGGAAATGGAAACCAACAGGAGCAAAGCCCGGACCCTTATGCACCCGTTGCTACAGGCCTTGTCCGCCGTGCGGACTACTGCGGTGAAACTACGGGAATCACAAAGATGGTGTGCGATAATGTGCCTAGTCGGAATTGGTTCTGGGGTACCGGGGGTGCGTTGGCGATTTGGTATGCGCCGAAGGCTATTACGACTTGGCTTAATGTAAGTCTCATTATTGTGCCTTTATTCTTGATGTACCTGATACACTACTGATATTTTGTACAGAATGTCGGGGCTATGATTCAAGCTGGACGGAATCTTAGGCAGATCTATTACAACAACGGTGGTCATGACGAGCTGAAGAACCTTGATGTTAATGAGACTAATTCTATTGACTATCACTTTTCACTGCCTTATTTGCTGGATCATGAGGGGAAGCCGGATTACAGCAGTATGTCAAATCGCCTCGTGGCGCGAAGTGATACAGAAGCGGACGTCGATCTTAAGCATGACTATGTGTATAGTCAGCTTGATCGAACGATCTGTAAGTACACAGTCCCTGTAGCCAGTATTGGACAACTGACTTACACCACAAAGACTACAAAGCTACATCACTTGCCTTCTCTCCTAATGCAGCAACGGAGGAACCATCAGCAACCCTGATCCAGAACGACACTGGCACCCGCACTCTCCAGCCCCGTGCAAGAACCAGCGACTATACAATCAACATGATCATCTCCAAGCACAGCAAAGCAAATACCAAAGCTAAGCCATCGTGTCTCGCGAAGATGCTCAAGTATCACCTGGATGCAAGTTCTGAGAAAGGTCGTTTCTCTTGCCGTCCGATTGATAATAAAGGTAGCTGGCATGCTACGATGCATTTGATGATTAATCATGGGAAGAATAACAAGGGGACGTATGGGAAGTGTTGCGATTAGATTTGCTAGTAGAGGGTGCAAGTTGGGTTGTTGAAGTGTTGTCGCTTTCATGGGAATGACAGGTGTGTTTAAATGTTTATATGTGGGTTTGGAAGCTAACTGGCCATTTCCATTCTAGTAACGGTGCATGTAAGATCCTTTTACATCCCAATGAGACACAAGGCATGGCCCGCTTCACCTCCTCCAGAGCAAGGCCCTCCCGGATCGTATGGGAGTGCCTAATGTTAGCTCTACACACTTCTCTTGGAGTTCGCTGAGCTTAGGTTTCAAAACATAAATAATTCCAATTATAATATGGCTTCCCCACATACTATCAGCAAAAAAAAAAAAAAGATAATTTCACAGCATTAGTCCAGAAAAACACTGTGTGCCGCAGCGGTTATATCACTGATCTCATGTCACATTCCCATCTCAGTGTGGCCGAGTGGTTAAGGCGTGAGAGTCGGAACTGAAGTCTTTTTGAGTTCGTAGGTTCAAATCCTGTCACCATTATGGTGTAGGGCAGTGGCCACCCCCACCTGGTATTCATATCTCATGGGTGACTCAATTGCCTGCATAGGTTCGAATCATATCACTGACATTCCTTTTTCTTTATTCGATATCGATTAACATTGATACTGTATTTCGGCCTCACTACGTATGTACTGACTTGTAGATTGTATTCTTTTCTTAAAAAGAGCGTAAGCTGTACTCATGCGGGGTGAAGGTCGATCCAGTTTCCATCCATGGGTCTGTTCCGAGATCCGTACCGTCTCCCGACTCAAGATCTCATATATCAGATCTAGAATTTATCTTTCATAAAATTTCAAGCTCCAGAAAAGCATGGAAGTCGTGTTAGAATCGGACGGGAATGTATTCGATGCAACCAAGGTATAGCTGTATCAAGGTCATCACATAGTTCATTTGTTCTTTACGGAAGCAATGTTATTGAGACTCGAATGTAGACTTCCTATGGCTAGATAGCTGTGGTATTCACTCATTGCCTTGGTCCAATGTAAGCGAATGGGGCCTTGGCCTTGAACTTCCTTAACTGCTCATTTTACTACATGTGTACTCTGTGGGCTGAAAGCATTCTTCTATTCAACCGAGATGGTCCATCTTCGAAAAGATGCAATGTGGTGGTTCATTCATCTGGAATCCAAGATGATCAACTAACACAAGGAAGAGTGAGATGGTGTGCATATACGTCTCGCATCCTACCGAGCGCTATTTGAACAGTTGGGACGGTATGCCTACTACTCGGTCGTGTGTCCCCCTTTCTCCCGCTTGTTTAATTTCTCCTTATTAAAATGCTAGTACACATTTGAACCGTATACTGCGAAGCGAGTGCTCTCTGTACAGCTTTACGGGGACATACTATATGTTTGAGAAGTGACACTGGTGCAGTGACGTGGATATATTTGGGCCGCTTAAACGACGCCGTACTGGAAGGAAAACTGGCTGTCTTAGAATCTTAACATCAACCAGCCGAGATATAAGTCCACCACTATGGACAGAAAGTAGTCCACAAGCAATCATATGGCGAGCTAGAGAGCAGCTTGTTGTATAATATCAATTTGTGTGTTATGCCATATTATAAACCACGGACCAAACAATAGCCAATAAGGATTACAAAACTGATTTAAAAACCTCCCCATTTCTCGCAATTGCATCCTCAGCTTCCTGAATAGCATCATATCCATACAGCCACGGCTGTACTTCAGGACATGTCCTAGCAGAGTCGTCAACCAGCAGTCACGGTTACTCGGGAGATAGAACGTACCACCGACTAGGAAAAGCACCGTTAATCTCTTTTCCCAACTGCGAAAGGAAAACCTCATCTCGCTTTCTTTGATCTTCGCCGTCGGGCATGTGGAAGTCGTGTCGCTGGAGATGTCAGTACCTTCGAATGGATATTGAGAATTATTGTGGCAATAATGCACACCTGCTTAAACGTCTCCCTGACAATAGCCTCACCCCTGGACTTTCTCACACTCTCGTATAAACGGAGAATCTCCGGCAATTGCGATTTGTTCCTCATATGTCCTAGCAAGTGGCCCAGGACGGCTCCATCTTCCAATGACGAGTTTGCTCCTTGAGCGAGGTAGGGAAGCATGGGGTGACAGGCATCACCTATGAATACGAGGTTGGATTTGTCATTTACCCATGTTTCCATCTCGGCATCTGCTTCGTTAACTTCTTCCTTTTTGTTAAAAGTCAGGGAAAGAACTCACGATGCATCAACTTCCACTTATCAACATGATCGACATAACTCAGAAACCGAGTCAAACTGCACCGCAACCCACAATCAGCACTATCCCAACCCCCCGACACCCAAAGAACAACTCACATGGGATCCCACCCCCCAAACAACCCCGTCATTTCCTCCACAGAACCAGCCTCCCTCGACACCCCCGGTGGCAAATTATCCGGCACAAGCAACACAACATTAAACATCTTCCCCCCGCGCAACGAATAAGCAACCGCATGCGACCCCGGTCCAACCCAAAAATGCACCTCCGGGTTCTCAACTAACTTCCTCAACTCGGGGTCCTCGATCTGCTCCGCAGATAGCACGATTCGATATGCCAGATCTCCTGTGGGGAGGGGATCATCTTTGCGGCCTAGAAAGCATTCTCGACAGCGTGACCAGAGACCGTCTGCTGCGATTATTAGATCGCTGGAATATGTGGTTCCGGAGACAGTGTGGATGGTTGTGGTATCGAAATCAATACGCTCAACGCGCTCATTTAGATAGAAAGCCACGCCTAGCTGTTTCGCGCGCGCGAAAAGCGCTTGCTGCAAATCAACCCTGTGTAAATCCACAAACGGCGCTGGATACTTTTCCCGGATGTTCTTGTCAAAGCCCTCCTCATGAGCAAGAACCTGCCCCGAATACCGGTGCACCGTTACGGATGTCGGCTCTGCGGCTGTTTCCCAGATTGATGATGGGAGCTGCCAGTGGTTGAAGAGGCGGGAGGCGTTGGGGGTTATTTGGAGGCCCGCTCCGACCTGCTTTTGTTAATTTTGAATGTAGAGAGGTTTCGTTGAGCGGAAGATACTTCGGCTAGTTCTTTGGCTTGCTCGATTACTTGGACTGAGTGACCTGTTGCGGCGCAAGAGATCGCTGCTGCGATGCCGCTGAGGCCGGCGCCGACGATGGTGATGTCGAGGCGTTCTTTTAACTATTCGTTACCAATTAGTCTTGCTCAGCAACTTGTGAATCCACATGACGCACCACCATTTTGAGTCTCGAAGAGCGTAACTTGATAGGGATGAACTGCGGTATTGAACAGTAGGACTCTACACAGCTGAGCACAGGTTGTAATAAATAGAGAATCAACCCAATGAGACTCCGGTAGTTATAAATGAGCAGTTGAGGAGTTATGAGGAGTTATGAGGAGTTATGACATCTATTCCCGAGCTATCAGACCCCTGTGGTATCCTCCGATGCCAATTCTGGATCGCTCGGGATTGCCGAATACTCGGGATTTCCACCCCCGGATTTGCGAGCTTGGCAGGATATTCCGGGGCTATCCTTGTACATACATAATATATTCTTGGTCATGGGTAATATTCATTCTCGCTAGTATTAAATGGATACAAGAATCACAGCATACTCGGTACAAAACCATCTAGTCACCATGTGATTTCTTTCCCCACAATCCCCTCCACAGAAGGAATAGCCTCCCTCAACGCATGTCCATAATCCCCTCCATTCGGCGTCCTCAGCAGCGTGTGGATGTGAAATTTCTTCGGCTCCTCATTTGTCAAAAATACACCAGAATGGTGATCGAACTCAATTAACACGACTGGGCTTTGCACACGATAATAGAAAGGGTCTTCGTTTCCGAACCCGCCGATCCAGGAGAACCATGTTTCGAATTCGTATTGCTTGATGTGTTGAATTTTGAGCTCTCGTGAGCGCTTGGGGAGGTAGAGGAGGTATTGCTCGAAGATACCGTAGAGCAAATCGCGTTGAGTGTCTGTGAAGGTACTCCCGACGTTAACACCCTCATACGGCACGACACGATTGTCGCGGTATGCGCCACACACATGCCGCTGGTCATCTTTATTCCAGCGCCCCGGCGGCATAGCAGGATCATGCATCTGCTCATACACCCGCGCCTTCTGCTGCAACTCCGGCTTCAGAGACTGCATAAGGCTCAGCCCCAGCTCCTCCTCAACCTGCATAATCCTCGTCCCCGCATGTGGCCCCTCATCAATCTCATTCGGCTCCGCGCCCGTAAACCACGGCGACGCGATAATCTGACCCCTATACAAGAAAACATTCAAACACAAATGATGTCCGTAGAATGACCATCCCCACGGCCTAGTCGTCGAGGGCGTACCAAAGAGCACAAAATTATATGAAAACTCGTTCATCACGCGCGGGGACTCGACGAGCTCGCCGAGGAAGTGGTTGATACGCATGGCTTTGAGGGCTTTGTCGAAGCCTTCTGGGGAGAGGGTAGTTTTGAGGACTGTTAGAATTGCGTCGCGGAGTTGGGGCTTGACTTCATCGAGGCGCAGGCCTTTGGGGCTGAGAAGGAATTCGGGGTTGGACCATGTGCGCCATTCGGGGGAATCGATGTGGTAGCTAAGGGCTTTTTGTTGGGCTTCGGTACAGAGGTTTAGGGCGGTTTGGGTCGCGTTCACGATGTTGGTGATTGGGACATCTTCATCTTGGAGTGTGAAGAGGCCTGGGCGGACCGTTCCTACACAATTATATCGGATCAGTAAGCCCTCACTTGTACAAGATGAAGGAAGCATACCATCATTGGTAACACCCTTGAACGGCTCCTGCAACAACTCCAACCAATGCAAATACAACGCATGCAGCCATGGTGGCCTCGCCAGCGTTTTAAAATCACGCGCATACTCGTGCGCATCCTGCTCACGCATAGTCTGGAAGCGCGGAATGTTCAAATCGGGCAAATACTGGCGATATTCGCCCGTTGGCTTTTCCGATGCGACGGTCATAATGGCTGCTAGCTGCAATGACATCGATAGTCTCTAATGACAGAGTATATGGAGAGGAATTGAATTGAAACACAGTGTTGCTATCAGTAGATATACGTATCCCACTCGGAGTTGATGCTTCCCCCGCGATGGGGCTGTGGGGAGGCTACCCGGGAAAGTTGTTTCCCGCTAAGAGACGCCGGCATTTCCGAGGCCGAGGGCTTTATCCCCACCGGGTATTGGGTGTGGGGAGGGGGATCCCCACAGATGCTGAGGGGCATACGTGCTAATGTACGGGGTATTATGCTTGTTCTAGAGAAGACATGAGATCATTTAATTTATGCTAGTATGGTATGATTATGAGCGTTCTATGAGAGGAAACAGATTATCCGCCCTGATGTATTTGGTCACTGTTTTGCAACTTTTGCAAGGAACAAGATAGTAAGCGCAAATACAATGTATGCACGATGATATAGCACCACAAGTTGCCTTGCGACAAAACTCCAGACTCCATGATACGCCACCCAGGATGAACAAACGCGGAAATGCAGAGAATGTAGCGCCTTAGCTAGCAACAGCAAGCTGGGCCACCAGATCAGACGCTACATCGAGGAACGGATAAGGACTCGTAACTTCCTTCTCCTTGTTGCGGAATCTTCTGCTAATCGGACGCCATTCCGCCTCTCCTTCCTCCCGAACCACGTTTTGGTAGCCGTCACATTTGAAGTCAACCATGTAGCTGTTCTGCTCCAGCTGGTACAGCTGAATATCAACAAACACCCACACTCCGTGGTTGACACGGCTAGAAGAAGTCCGTCGCGATGGAGGACCAGATGCTGTTTCCACGGCGAGTGAATTTCTGTCCTCCCTCGAGATCTTTGTGATGTTGAAACGGCGACGTAGCTCTTCGACCTCGCTCTTGCTGACAGTGCTGCTGGTGCGGCCGTGGATGCGTGGTGAAGGACCAGGTATTCTCATGCCTTCTTTCAGGAGGCGGGCACGGATAAACCAAGGATCCTTGGGAATGTAGTAATCGGACGGAAGGTGGGCATATTTAGTTTGCAGTGGTTTGTCCTCGTCGGCCCCGATGTCGCCGCCTGTGATTATATTAGCTGAGCTCCAAAGCGACTATAGATAATGTATTAAACTAACCTGCATCGCCTGGCATAATATCCCAAACTCCGCCCTGTGCATCAATAGCCCGGTACAGATACAACATGGCTTCATACGGCTGATTGCGCGACCGAATGCCAAACTGCCACTTGCGGGATCTCTTGGGCATGTGCGCTGTGTAGTGGTGGCCCTCGGGTGGCTCAAACCGGAGCTTGTCCAAATCAACGATACTCCGAGAGTGCGGCTTCAAGGCCCTAGCTGTTGCTTCTTGATCATTCATTGACCGCTCGCTCCATGCCGGATCGTCCGGGTTCTCAGCCCTGGCTTGTGCGTCACGATGCGCAGCACGAGCTCGTTGTTCACGCTCGCGCTCACGTTGTTCCATAAGCTGGTCGTGCACATATGGAATACTCGTCGGCAGGATGCGGACATGGCTCACGCGCACTGGCTCTTCGTCTTCTGGTGGTAACTGGACGAATCGCTGTGGGGACGGGACAGCGGGAGCTCCATGAGGCCGAGGGGCTCCAGGTTGCTTGGTCACGGCTGGTGAAGGCAACGGGTTCTTAGAAGGAGGAGGGGACGGTGCAACGGAAGCCATGAGGTTATCATCCGTAGGAGCTTTTCAAATCAGCACAACTGTTATCTTCATCCAATAAACATAACTTACAGTTGGTTTGCATCATTTCATTCTCGACAATAATGAAAAAAGCGTCTTTGATAGCGCTCGGTTCAGGGTGCTTCAATGCGTCTTCAATGTCATCGCGAGCATATCCCATACTCCGCTCTAGTTTCGAGATGGCAATCTGGTGAATCTTGTGCTGAGCAGAAAGGGGCTTTCCGGGTGCAATCTTTCGAATGTCAATGGCCTTATTCGGATCAGACCCGGTTGCGATGACTTCTTCCGGCGGTGGCTGTAGGTAGGGCGGGAGGTCTTGGAGGAACCAGGGATCCTGACGGATTTCAGGAATCGTCAATCGATGGACGGGATGGACTTGCAGCATAGACTTGATTAACCGCGCCGCTCCGGAGTTAATGTAAGGTGGCATATGGAAGTTGCCTGCAGCGATCTTCTTGAACAATGCTGGAATGTAGTCGTCGTCGAATGGCAGTCGTCCCACGAGCAGCACATAGAGGATGACACCACAGCTCCACACGTCCACCTCTGGTCCGGCGTAGAGCTTTCCTGAAATGACTTCTGGCGCGGCATAGTTAGGACTGCCACAGCTTGTTTTGAGGAAATTCCCATCCGTCATGATATTGCTCAGACCAAAATCAGCAATCTTGACGTTCTTATTGGCATCGATGAGTAGGTTTTCCGGCTTCAGGTCACGGTGCACAATTTTATGTCGATGGCAGTACTCGACGGCGCAGATGATTTGTTGAAAGAACTTGCGGGCCTCGACGTCATTGCATCGACCTCGCTTCACCAGGTAGTCGAACAATTCCCGTTCTGCGTATTCTAGAACCATTATAATATCGGTTTTGGTAGCGATCACGGTATACCTGCCGAGAACAAAACAGTCAGCTTCGGGGTTCCAGGACAATCTTACGATCTTATCATCCCCGGGAATGGAGAGACACCAACAATTTGATGATATGAGGATGTCGCAGCAATTGCAAATACTGAATTTCCCGTTCCACGCGACCGACCATGTCTCTCGAGAGCAGCTTGCGGCGGTTGATGATCTTCAGAGCGACCTGCCGCCCACTGGGCTGGTGAATAGCCAGCTTGACCTTCCCGAATGAACCCTCCCCTAGAATCTTCATCGTCTGATACTGATCAAGCCGCTGCATATCTCTTGTTGTTGCCGGTGACTGCTTCACCTCCTGGCCCTTTGCGATCGGGCGAGCGTGGGGAGGCATTGCCATGGCGGCCGGGATGTCACCGGAGGGAGGCACCGCACCGGCAGTCCGATCGCGATCCCGACGGTGTTCCCGTTCGATGGGAGGGAGTGAGACGGAGAGGTCTTCGTCGTCGAAAGCAGCAGCCATGGTTCAACAATAGAGAACGGAGGATAGAGGGGCTGGTAAATTCAATGTGACGTGATGGATTTCTTTTCTTTCCCAGGGTTCCGATGGCGGTGACAGAAGATTCTGTCTGTCCGCGGTACAGCTCAATCAACTTGATTCTTCCTGTGTTGTTACTTGTACTGGTTCTTGTTTATGGTTTGCCTTATGCGGCGTAGGATCAATAGAGTAGTGACAGAGGAAGACAGAAGACGGCAGAGGATCAATTGCTGGAGTTGGCGGGGGCGGAGAGAGCGGAGAGAAAAAGAGCGCCACGTCACGGATATAGTAAAAGGGTCTGTTATGGCACTACAGATACAGGGCAATATCGTTGTAGACCTAGTTATAGAGATAATATAGAATCTACAGATAATAGGCTACGAGGCATACATTACCGATTGCAGCAATTGGGGTCGATATCACCGAGTACTTACTGGACACCTGGATTCACAGGCATAAGTGTCATACCGATAAGTTAGCCCTCACTTATCGCTCGTTCCATGGTTAGTTTCGGTTGCGAGTGTTTAGTAGCATTCAACTAGATGAGAGGAGAGATAGTTATGGCTAGACGGTGAACATCTCGACACAAGCCCATGATGCCCACAGCCACAGTCTTGCACCGTATGTAGATCAGCCCTGGGCGGTGCACCGAATACATAACCAGCACTGGTCCAACACACCCATTTCGTCATGATCCAATTCGAAAATCTTTGTTGTTCTCATTTGCGGTTCCATCCATTACGGCGATTTAACTCAGCCTCCATGATTCCGAGGAGAGATGTTGCACTCCATGAGCGCTCGGTAGTAGTCGGTCGGCATCCCGATGTCCAACGAGTTCACAATTGTCCCCGTGCTCAATAGCATCCATGGCATCCATGGCATTCGTGTCCATAATCGGTTTATTGTATGTTCTCATCATTCGTACTAGTATAGGGCATCCTGATGTCACATAGAACACCCTGCGATGAGGCTTAAAAACCCGTGACTCACAGAGTGTCGGGCTCCCAATCGGGTTTAGCCTAAACTGGGGTCGGGGAGTCAAAAAGGGATTAGTGTAGACACCTGAGGTTACCATCTGAAGGCAGTGCCGGGCATCGAGAATCAAAAAGCGCCGACTTCTCTCATCGCTCGTGTTGTCTTTTCTTCACTTCCTTTTCAACCCCTTGTCTCTTTATAATATCCTTCTGAACGCCTCAGGCTCTCCTGGGTTCCAAGACCTCCGGCGTCCCGTTCAGGATCCCGCTCTCGTCGCACGGACATTGTCTTGGTATCTTATCGAGGTATATCGAATTGGTTGCTCACGAGCGCTTAAGCCTCAGACACGACAATATTCCTTTCTCCGTCGTACCACGATCTAAACAGTAAACTGTTATGGCGGCCAATACTCTCTTCCAAGAATACCCTGCGAGAGAATTCGGCAGCAACGATGTCTTTGACCACCCTCTGGGCGACCTGGATCTTAGCCCAGAGGACTGCGACTTGATTGCTAGGATGAACGGATTCGACACGGACCCGGCTTCTGGATTCTCTTCGGAGCCTTGGTTCTCCGACTTCGTCAACTACGATGCCCCCGATGACTTCCTGCCGGGTACGTTGGACAACCTGGGGGGATTCTCCGATGCGGGTCCCATGGACGATATAGACATGGTTCCGAACGGCGGGTTCTTTGATCCCCCTTTCGACTGTAACATCAACAATGGCCAGTTCCAAGACATGGTGTTGTATGACCAACCTTACGACTTGACAACCACCATCCGACAAGCGGTGGAAGCCCAAGCAGCGGTTGACACCAGCTGCTCGTCTCAAAAAGAGAAGCGCATGGACGCATCCATTGCCTTCCACATGCAGCGCCTTCAGGAGTCCCCGCTCACCGATCCTTATACGAGCTCCGAGTTCTCGTCTCCGTCCTCATCGTACATGGCCCGAGGCAGTGCATCTCCACCTTTGACGGGAGCAAGCCAAACACCCGCCTCTGCTACAACAGATGGCGTGTCAACACCCGACCAGCCAGGTGGTGTTGAGTTGGTGCTTGACTTGAACATGAATGCGACGACGAATCTCCCAAAAAAGCACAAGCCTCGGTCACAATCCCAGAAAGACAACTACATCAAGGTTCGAAAGCATGGTGCTTGTGAGAAGCACAGAAAGCAGCACAAACGAGTAAGACCTGTACTACTATCATTGTGGCCGAGAAATGCTAACACCCCTAGTGCAACTGCCTTGAGAAGAAGGCCGGCCTTGTTGACGTTCACGAAGGCACGGTAATTCAGCCACCTAAGCACGTACCATTGCAATCATTCGCTCCTCTGTCGAGGCAGTCATCGTTGCCATCGAGAAGTACGCTCAGGGATACGGCACATGATACGCTTCTCGATCCAGCGCACAGCCCAACACACACCCCACGGCCACGACCGTCGATTGAACCCATGTCCAGAAACGATACAGACATACAATCACACAGCTCTACACCAAGGTGTCCCAAATCGGAGATCCTCTGGCCATTACACGATCGACATGATCGACCGTCGCTAGGCTATACAGCTCAGCATTCTGTGTCTGTTAACGATAAGCGAGCCAAGCTTCTAACTGGACTGCAGATCCAGCTTGCAGGCAACTCACGTGTTGTAAATACAGATACACAGCAACTTGGTAACAGTGCAATTTCGAGACATTCACGGTTTCGCTCGACTCTACAGAACCAGGATACTGCTCAGTCCACGTGCCATACATACACCAAAGGCAATTGGACCGAACATATCCACCAAAAACAGAGCCACGGGAGAATACAATCGACTGGAACCAGACCTGGTATGCTACCAGCTCGCCCTCCAGCCACTGCCAACGCATCTGGCACCAAGGTGTTTGGACGCAATGCACGGAATCGCACGTTTCCCGAGTATGCTGGGCAGGTACAGAGAACGCTCGCATCAAAGTACTACTTGCTCTGGCCAGCACCATCTGCAATTACGTCTGATACGCTTCCATCTGGAAGCAACGGAAAGAATCGCATTCCTGAATATGCCAGGCGAACAGCACAGAGAACGCTGGCGTCGGCACGCTCGTCGCTCTGGCAAGCACCCGCAATTACGACTGGGAGAATTCTGCCTGGAGATAATGACAAAAATGGCACAACTCGCGAATGTTTTGGGGAAAGAACGTTGGCATCGGTGCAGCAAGCACCTGCAAGAAGTTTACCTGGAAGCAATGTGCAGCGCACACTTTCCGGATATGCTGGGCGCGTTATACAGAGAACACTCGTCTCAGTATATTCACTCTGGCAAGCACCTTCTGCACTTACGTCCTTTCTTGGATCCTCCTTTTGCAAAGCTATGTTTAATTGTCTCAAACGGTATTGGTCAGCTCGGAAGAGCCTTGGGATATGTGGTTCATCTGGGGTTGTTTGATTGATGCGCTTGAAGCTTAGCGATGGCCTATGAGGTCTAATTTTGTTGTTTTTTGTTTTTTTATTGTCTTTCATCTCGGTCTAATCGATTAACGACCAAATGCCGACTTGATTAATTCTTTAACCGATGTTTCCCCGATATATATCTCGCGTAGTCTATGATGGCAGCAGTACTTAGTATAGCCAAGAACGGACCAATGGATGCCCCAGACGTACTCACGTTTCTGCATGATCTTATCTCGATCCCCACATTATTATTGACACTGAAGTCTCCGAATGTCTTCATCATAAGAATACATATTCCCGCGCACTCTATAAAAGCCAATTCCCCTGTATGTCCATCTGCAGAATCATCCCACTCATAGGCAAGACACTGCCATGGCACTGACACTTCCCAGACTCGCCACTTTCCTCCTGTTAAGCTGGGCCATGGCCTCCCCATTCCACTTCAACCTCACCACTGTCCCGGGGTATTTTCTCCAAGACGAGCTAGATACCGATCCCGATGCTTTTAACTATGTATCCTCCCCCCTTTCTTCTATCCTCTATCTGAGCCCACACATCTAATAAAGAAGAAAAGGTCTCGTCAAACTTCGGCCTCATAAACCGCACCTACAGTACAGACACCGACCTCAACACAAACAACACAACCCAATGGCAACGCTTCACTCACTATCTCAACAGCCTGAACCAAGAATCCCACCGCAAATCACCAAATGTGACATACCGCCTGCTGTTCCTTGGTAGACACGGCGAGGGGTTCCATAATGTCGCGGAGGAGAGATATGGTACGAAACCATGGGATGTGAGTCACTACACACACCCCAAACCATATTTAACCAAAACCCAATTACTAAATGTTGAATGATGAAAGTGCTACTACTCCCTCCAAACCGGCGACGCCAACATAACCTGGTTCGACGCACACCTCACTACCGCTGGTACCAGGCAAGCGCAGATCGCAAACGGGGCTTGGAAAAAGCAAATTGAGCACAAGGTACCGTTTCCGGAGTCGTTTTATGTTTCCCCGTTGCATAGGTGTCTTTCAACGGCGGAGATTTCATTTAAGGGTTTGAATGCTACGCCCATGCCGTTTAGGCCGGTTGTTAAGGAGGTATGTTTAGTCTACTTTTCTTTATTTTGCTTTACTATCTGGGCTGTCAAGGATGATGACTGACGGGAATAGTTGCTCCGCGAAACAATCGGTATTCACACCTGCGACAAGCGCTCGCCGGCCTCACACATAACCTCCTCATATCCCGATTATATTATCGAGAAGGGTTTTGCCAACGGCACAGACCCGCTGTGGAAACCCAATGCACGGGAATCCAACTCCATGCGCGATGCTCGTTTACGCGATCTATTGCACGATATCTTCGAACACGATGGGAATACCGTGCTCTCGCTGACAGCGCATTCCGGGGCAATTGCGAGTATTCTGAATGTTGTTGGACATCGAGAGTTTGCGTTGGCGACTGGGGCTATGATTCCGGTTGTTGTGAGGGTTGAGAAGGTGGCTGGACCAAAGCCGGGGATGGAGATTGAGCCGCCAAGCGGGGTGCCTAGTTGTGATGAGTGATTAGAGGTCCGTATTTCGAAGACAGACGGAAGAGGGAAGGGGTGCAGGTGTGAAGAGTGTATATAGAACAGACAATTTTCGATATTGTACATTGATGTTCGTAACATGCTGATCCGTTAGGTAGATCTAAATAGATAATAACACAACGCCAGGAGACCCGCTTGTCCCAATCAAGGCCTAATACATAAGAGAAAGAAACAAATGAATTCATTTTAAGCCGCAGTTTACCAGCTGTAGTACTGGTTCTGAGCGCTGATCTTCCGGTCGGGAAGCTGGGTCCAGAGGTGAGTCTTGCGCTTGCGCTGCGCGGTGGTCTCGCGGTCTTGCCACTCGCGGATCCGAGTGTGTTCTTCCTTCAGCAGCACCGAGAGGGAGGTGTATGGCGGACGGAGGAGGTTGATCTGGCCTCTTGCCCGGTGATCGTAGTCAACACCGTACGGTCCCCGGTTCACCCACGCCTGAGAGATGTAGATAGAGCTGGGGTCGGTAATCGTCTTACGTTCACCAGTCTTGGAGACAATGCTGATAGGCTTCTTGGCCTCTTGACCGGCAGCAGTACCAAGACCCATACCAGAGCGGACAATAGCAACGTTCTTCGCATGCTCCAAGTGCTCAAGGATGTCCTTGGCAGCCTTCTTCTTGCTAAACCGCATCTGCAAAATTGCCTCGTCAATATTCTTCCCCGCAATCTGCCGAGCCAACGGCCCCAACTTTTTTATCGACGTCTTAAACCAATGCGATTTAGACAACGACTCCCTCTCCGTCCGCATAACTTGCTCCGTCTTCGAAAGACGACCCCGACGCCGAATATCCCTCACGACCATCTTCCGCTCCCAGCGTGTCCGCGCCTGAGGACGAGGGTCCAGCACCGCCTGCATATTTTCCCGATTCCGAGTCTCCAGGCTAACATCCTGTTCCTCTTCTGCTTCCACGGACTTTTCTGCGATAGGTCTACGTCCAGGTGTGCGGCCCGAGGCGACGAGTTTCGGGGTGGCCTCATCTTCGGCGAAGATCGAGTCTGCGCTCAGGGAGCCTTCTCGCTTCGGAGGAGCGTTGGTTCGGCGGGTGATGGTGGGTTTGGGGGCATCGGAGGGCTTGCCGCCGAGACCGAAAAAGTTTTTAATGGAGGAGAGGGCGGAGGGTTTGGAGGAGTTTTCGTTGTTGCCATTGTTGTCTTCTTGGGCACGACGGGGGGTGGTGTAGGTCAGTGTCCGGCGGGGGACGAAGGTCACACCTGCTCGGGCTGTTCATGGTTAGACTTTACATGCGTTTCAAATATTGATAATGGAGAACGTACCAGACCGGAGCAGGTGCCCGTACGGATAAAGAGCACCCATTGACGCCATGGGGACGGGATTGATGGTGATGGCCGTGGTCAACAATCACGATCTTCTGGAGAGAACGAAAAAAGCGGCTGGTCTTGGCAGCGCAGGTGGTCGCTGCGGACATCCGGAAGCGCACCGCCACAATATGTACCTGTAAGTAATGGTACAACACTATATGTGGCTGTGCCATATCGTCATTGGCGGAAACTAGTGAACCTTGGGACTATGCCGCATAGGGTGTGGCTAACCGAGCAGCCCTAGGGACTGTGGCTGGTGTCGGTTATGAGAAGCCGGAATAGTAGTATGTAGTAGTAATTGCAAGTAAATAATTCTATTATAAATATCTTAGATATATATAGCTGACCATATCTAAATCAACTGGGCTGAGCTCGTGGTGGCATTACGCCATAGGCGGTCAGGGCGTTTGTCGAACGTGAGTCGAGATCCATCAGCGTCATTTCTCTTTTCTCTTCCTACAGAGTAGAGGACGACCTCAGCGTCAACTCTCTATAGCTTGTTGAATTTTTACATCCCAAGCACATTATACAGACGTTAAGCCCCTGTCACCCTATGCTTGACTCGTGTTCCCTCCCTCCGGTGCCAAACACAGTGGACAACCGTCATCTCCACAGTGCCGATCCACCGACCCTCATCTTTCAAGGCTTTATTTCTCTTCTTCTTCCAAGTCCTTGTTTCGCACCTCTTTTCTCCCTCCTCTGCTATTTGACTTAGCAGGTTGTCATTGTGTGTTTCACGTATGTTGATATCACTCTCCATCTCCCCCACCCGTGCGGGCTCGCTAACCCGCTTTTAGATCCCTTCCGTCCTGGAGTCCTCCTGATAGCTCGTCCTCGGTTCTCTGTCCCTCCAACTTCTTTCGTTTGCCGTGTGTCGTCTAAAGGCTCTGCGACCCTTGAAACTGTGTAGTCGCAAGCGTGGATCGAGCGTTAATAGGGTTCTACTACTGAATTTCTGTCGCGCTCTTTTTTCACTCGGATCGATTCCGAAAAAAAAGAAAACAGCAAGAAAACAGCTACGAATACTGTGACACAACAGCGGCTGCTGCACAAAGTAGGAATGGAGGAGCTGATCAAGAATTCTCAATAGTCGGAGTCCATTTCCTTCAATTTTTTTTGTCTCTCTTTTGCTGCTTTCAGCTCTGTCATCCACATTCCTTAGCCCTTTCAGAACCTTCACGCTCTTAACAAGACTAGAAATATGGACATCAATTCGTTACTTTCACCACAGGAATCGAACTCCCAATCGGGACGCTCGACGCCCGGTTCTGCGCCAACTTCCGCGCCGTCGTCCGGTCCATCGCAGAAGGGTTTCCGACGAGGCGGTCGCGCGACTGGTGGACGGGGAGGAATGACCTCGTCTCCGCTTGCGCAACATGTTCTTGCACCGCCGAACATTCCCGAACCTTCCCCTCCCGCTGTGAGTCCGTCGGTTGGTCCGAACATGGGAGGAGGAAGTGGAACTCCCCCGGCGACTGAACTGCCCCCATCTCGACAGCCTTCGACTCCGGGAATGGATACACTGGCGGATTTAGCGTCAATGCAGCACCATCAGCCGGCCCGCTCGAGCGCTCCGATCATGCGAGGCGAATCCTACGAGAGCCAGCTTTCTCCGTCGACGATGTTTCCGAACGTGAATCCCATCGTGCATAACACTCCCACCCCGCGTTCTTCGTTTGATATCGCAATGTCTGATGGCCCAAAGAGGGATTACGCGAAGACGTCTATCAAATCCGACGCGCAACTTGCGACCGAGCTTTTTCAGCAGATCCAAGAGAATCCCCACTCGTACACTGCGCACGTCAGCTTTATTCGGCTTCTGCATGCTGGATTCATGAACCATGTTTATCCTCCAAACAACCCCGAAATTCACGGCGACCCGCATCGGTATGATTTGCTCAAAGATATGAGGACCGCGCGTGAGGAGATGGATAAGCTGTTTGCTATGGGCGAGGATCTATGGGCTGAGTGGATTCAGGACGAAAGTATGCTGGCAAGCAACGTGAACGAACGTATCGCGGTTATGGATCTCTGCCAACGGTCCGTTGAAGAGGAATACGGGAGTACAAAACTGTGGAGCATTTACGGTGAATGGCTTCTGTATCTCTACAACGCCGCCCACGGGGAAGCTGGTCATAGCCAATGGACGGAGGAGGACAAAATGATTGGTCGTGAGGTTTTCAACTTCCAACTCGTTCTGGATGTCTGGCAGAGAGGTGCGGAGGCAACTCGATGGAGAATCAATGACAGCCACTTGGTCTGGGACCGGTTCCTCGAACTTCAGATGCGTGAACTCTCGCACGCTCCATCGCAGGAGAAGCTCAACCATGTGCGTGGGCTCTTTGAAGTCCGACTTCACACGCCCCACGCTACCTGGGAGCAGACATTCCAAGCATTTTCGAGCTTTGTTTCAACATACTACAACGCCAATTACGAGGAGATCATGTCGAATACAGCGGCGCATACATCGGAAGCCAAGAACAAGTACAGATCTCGCGAGGATTTCGAAATCCGCCTCCGCAATGTGGTGGAAACGGGCGACATGGCCCAAGAATGGGCCGTTTACTTGGAATATGTGGATTGGGAACTCAGCCGGAATCGGAGACGACGCCAGTTCAGTTTCGATTTGGTCAACGCTGTCTATCAACGCGCCGTCCTGCGGTTCCCCGTCGACGCCAATATGTGGGAGGACTATGTGATGTTTCTCAACGACGAGTCCACGCATAAGAATACCAACATGACTACAGTATCCACCCTCGACCGTGCGACACGCCACTGTCCGAGCTCTGGCACTCTCTGGTCGCAGTATCTGCTTAGTTCGGAACGCGAGTTGCAGTCTTTTTCCAAGATCGCCGACATCAAGCACAAGGCTACAAGCACTGGCTTGCTCGATGTGGGCGGAATGGAGGAGGTGCTCAAAGTGCACACAACATGGTGCAGTTATCTCCGCCGGCGGGCCTTTGCGACTGACTCTACGGATGAGGATATTGATGTTGCTGAAGTCGGTATTCGGTCTGCTATTGAGGATGTTCAGGACCTCGGCGAGAAGAAGTACGGTCGGTCGTATCAGGGAGACCCATTGTTCCGTCTTGAACGCATCTATATCCGCTACCTGAGCGAGAGTGGTAGTTGGGACAGCGCACGGGAGACCTTCAAGGGCTTGGTGGGACGCCGTGGCAACAGCTATGAGTTCTGGCTCACCTACTATTCGTGGGAGTTGATTTCGTGGAGCAAGTTTGTGCAAGGGGAAGCCTCTGCCGATGCAGCTCGAAGAACACCCAATCCATCGTTTGCAACGGCCGTTCTAAAACAGGCTACCAAGCGGACCGACTTGGACTGGCCCGAGAAGATCATGCAGGCTTACATTGCACATTGCGAAGACTACGAGGATTCAGATGAGCTGCAGTTGGCGATGCTTGCGACACGGAAGGCTATGAGAGCTGTCAACGCTCGTCGCGAGCGCGAGGCCAGAGAAGCCGCCGCGCAGCAACAGGCCCTGGCTCAGCAAGCAGCAGCATCGACCGAACCTGTTCAACACGAGAAACGGAAACGGGAAGACGAAGCTGAATCGAACGGTTTGCCTGAGCAGAAAAAGGCGCGCGCAGAGGAGCCAGTTCCGGTTGCCAAAACTGAACCGCAGCCCGAGCCCGAGTCGGTTCCTTTACGGCGCGATCGCGAGAATGCGACAGTCATTGTCAAGAATTTGCCTCATCATATCACGGAACACCGAGTGCGACAGTTTTTCAGACATGTAAGTCATGCTTCTTCCTCTTCTACTGTATTCAACTGACTTCTTCTCAAGTACGGCAACATCATGGGAGTCAAGATGCTGCCCGGCGAGGATGGAAATTCGGAAGTTGCCATTATCGAGTTTGATACCAAAGATGAAGCTCTCATGGCACAGACTCGTGACCAAAAACTGATTGATGAGAACACCATTCAAGTACAGCTCGGGTCTGGCTCGACATTATATGTTACTAACTTCCCACCCTCCGCTAATGAGGAATACATTCATACCTTGTTCCGTGGTGTAAGCCAAATCCCTCGAATTTTATAAGCTGCTGTTGCTGACTGGGTAACAGCATGGCGAAATTGTCGACATTCGTTGGCCATCACTCAAGTACAATACTCATCGACGCTTCTGCTACGTGCAATTTAGGGACCCTATGCAAGCTCGTAAAGCAACGGAGCTCGACGGATCGAAAGTTGGTACGGACCTGCAGCTCGTCGCTAAGATTTCGGATCCCGGCCGTAAACAAGAGCGCCATGGTCCTATGTACGAGGGGCGGGAGGTTCATGTGTCGAATGTCGATTGGAAGGCTAGTGAGGATGATATCAAGGAGGTGTTTTCAAAGTATGGTACTGTGGAATTGGTGCGCATTCCGAGAAAGGTTGATGGTGGGAGTAAGGGATTTGGCTATGTTGTGTTTTCTTCTAAGGTAAGATTTTCGTGGCAGTATCGAAGGGTGACAGTGTTGACAACCAAACAGGACGAAGCAAATTCCGCGCTTGTGATGCACGAACAGGAATTCCGCTCTCGAAAACTACAAGTGCAGCTATCCAGTCCTCAGGGTATGAAACGCAGTTCCACAACTATTGTCAACCGTGTTGGAGGCGAGCGATCTCCGTCCGTTGAGGTGAATGGCAAAGCAGACCCAGAGGTTCCGACTGGCGAACGTGCGGCTCGAACTATCGGGTTGATGAATGTCCCTGACACCGTTAATGATGCACGAATTCGCGCACTGGTGGAGCCGTATGGGAAACTGGTCAAGGTTATTTTACGACCCGACCATCGGGGTGCGATTGTGGAATATGCGGATGTGCACGCTGCAGGCAAGGCTTCATTAGAGCTCGAGGGCCAGGAGATTGGACCTGGGCGCCAATTGCATGTTGGAACGGTCCCAGAGATGCTCAAGCAGTCCGCGGAGAGGAGAAGCACGCGTGCAACGCACTCGGATCTGTCCAAGGAGAAGAACAGCACAGGATCACTTGCTCCGCCTAGCGCGGTTAGACGTCCGCAACAACCCGGACGCGGCAGCGGAAGGCGCGGTGGATTAGGAGTGAAGCGCGGAGGAGCATCAACACAGGCACGCAATAACACCACAGAAGGCAAAGGAAACGGCAGTGGCACGACGGCAACGACAGAAACTGCCCCCCCGGCCGAGGGAGGAACGACGACGACGAAAAAGAGCAATGACGATTTCCGTGCGATGATCCAGCGGAGTCAACAAAGTCAAGGTCAAGCGGAGTGAGTTTATGGCGCAAAGGATTTGATATCTTATTTGTCTTGCATGGCAGCTTAGGCGTTTTGTTGCTTGCCGTACTCTACCTTTTTTTTGCGTGTGTTAAAAGAGTATTACTATTGTGGTTCCATTTTGATTTGCTGTTGGCATGATGTAGACTATTTTGATTCGACTTATTTCACTTCTTTGCCTACTACCGGTAGTGGCTATGATTTACTGATTTCGGAGGGTTTCTTATGGGTGATGGATTGATTCAATGGGATGCCTGTATAGTGTCCATGACATATCCCGGTCCGACTGATCCCGTGACGCGCATACATACCACACTTGACGTGATTCAGAGGTCAAGGAATATCTATTTAATCCCGTGGCTATTCCACGATAAGTATATAATTCTCATCTTTGTCCAGAGTACATTCATTGCGTCCACGGCGGAAGGTATCGCATGCGGCACTCATCTGTCGTCATCGTAATCTCGTCTCCGCGTTTTGTACAGCTTCAGTTCTTCCCCTCTCCAACTCTCCTCTACCTCTACCTTTCTACTATCAATAGTATCTGAAACCACCACAATGGACTCGCATCTCATCCCCCGCGGATCAGATCGCAACTATACCGGATTCTTCACCAAGACGATTGTCTACTCGGGGACGTTGCTTGTGTTCTTGGCCGGTGGGTTCCGTCGCTAAGCTAAGCTTTAGAGCTATGACCTTATAGCTTGGAACTATTAAAAACTGACGAGATGTGGAAAATATGTTATTTGGTATAGCGTTCGGATTGACTATATCTTCAATCGTCGTCCCGAAATGGGTTAGTTATTCTAACCACAAGGTACGCGCCCCTCTCAACCCCATACTCATACCATACCATACGCAATCCGCTGACACGGAGGTTTAACGCTACAGCACTCCTACTCCTACGGCCTCCACCGCCGCTGCTCCTCCCTAACCGACACCTGTGAAAGCTTCCCGCAAGGCGAAGATTGCCATGGCGAAGACCGCTACTTCTGCTCCATGTGGCGCTCGGTCGGGTTTCTGATGTCATTTGCCGTGGTGCTAGAGGGCATGAGCGTGGTTTCGTATCTGATTATATTATCTGGCGGGAAGAGGCTGCGGGAGTCGGGATGGAAGGTGCTTAGTTTGTTGATTGTGTTGGGGGCGGTTGTGCAGGCTGGGAGTGTTAGTATTGTGGTGAGTCCTCTTTACTCAGTTGATTGGATTGGATTGGTGGGCAGTGGTTGATCGATGCAGGCATATCTGTACGACAACGAGGATCGGTTCTTTGCTGGGTGGAAGTTAGGGGAGAGTTGGGTTTATTGCACGGTGAGCTGGGGGTTGAGTTTGGTCTGTGCGGTGGTGTTGGTTCTTGCCGCGAATACGTTGCCGTCCGAGGGGGGGTATGAGTTGATTCCGGATCATTTCTGATTGAATGTTCGGGATCAGGGACTGGACTGGTGATGGTGGTGATCGTGATCTGATGATCTTATGGTGGCGACGGCGATGCCGAGTCTGGCATGTGCCGGCTGATTCGGATTTTTAATGATTTACGACAGTATCTGGTTGGAAAAGCCGGGGGGTCTCTGGTGCGGGTTTAATCATTTGTCTTGATTTAATGCGGGTTGAGGGTTAATATGGTGTTATGAAACATATATTTGTTTTTATGGTGGTTATGTTGATACATGCTAATGTCCATTCAATGACAGACTGTTATCTGGTATCGATCTCAGAACTAGCTAACTCCAGCAACCTCTATCCCAGGCACATAAGAAAGAACACAGAGAAACACAAAAGCAAGCAACAATCTAAACCTTGTGCACAGCACCCCGTCCACTAACCCTCTTCGCACCCTTCTTCACCTGTCCCTTTAGTCCACTACCAGCAGCAGCCCTAGCCCTCTTCTCCCTCACGCTCGCCTTCTCCATCTCAAATACCCACCCCTGGAACTCCGGCAGAATCTCAATATCAGGAAACCGGATCTCCTTCTTCCTCCCCTCCTCCCGCAGCACAGTCAAGTACTCCAACAAACGGCTGATAATGCCACGGATGTCGTCAAAGGACTTGTTGGGGCCGACTTCCTGGCGCAACCAGTCGGGGACAGGGGCGGGTTCGATGTTAGGCTTCTTGCGGCGGCCTTTGGCTTTGTTCTTGGCTCTGAAAGAGGTACTGCGGCGGCGCGGGGTGTGCTCGGAAGAGGAGGGGTTGTCGTCGTGATCGTTGTCATTGGAAGATCCAGACGTATACACAGTCTCATCGCCATCGCCGTCCTCTCCACCATCCTGCTCCTGGCCCTTCACAGCACTAACCCTCGCACTCTTCCTAGTCCCAACACGTCCCCCTCCACTCCCATCATCAACACCATCAACACCATCAACCCTCTCAACTTCCCTCCTCCTCAAAACCATCTCAAATCCCTTCGCCCCACCCCACATCTCCATCCGCCCGAGCATATCCAGCAACAACTCCGCCTGTGTAAACGGCCACTGAGTAGACCGATAGCGCGCGCGCTGGTAGTGTTTGCGGCAGTAATGCACCCATACGGAGACGGGGACGAGCTTTGTGACAGCTTTGTTGCGCCCGAAGATGTGCGAGATGACTTTTCGAAGGTGTTTGCTGGTGGTGGACTTGTTGAAGGTAGGCTTGGTGGGGGAGGTGGTTGTGGTGCAGGGGTTTGTGAATTCGCAGGGGGGTTCATTTTCATTGATCTGTGGGTAGTTGGTGTGTTTGGGGATGAGGGTGTTGTTGTTATTGTCGTTGCCGTTGCTGTTGTTGTTAGGGTAGCGGTTGAAGCTGTAGCTGATAGGCGCCTTGGTGGACATCTTTAATTGGCCTAACCAGCTTGGTCGTGCGCTGTACTTTGCTGGCTTGGACGTATAACTCAAGCAAACAACCCAGATACAATATATAAGACGCAAGTAAGGACGATGCAAAGCGAAAAACGAACAACAACTGATGAAGTTAGAGAAGAAAGATAGTAGAATGACACCACAGATCCCATATTTATACCCAAAAAAAACACCCCCAAAGATGCAAAGCAGTGGGCTATTGATTCACCATCCCAATGGGAAGTACCATTCACTGTTCTGACGGGAAATTCCCTGTCGCCGTAACCGCTGGAAGGGAATTACTCCATTCACTGACATGGGAGATACCGTTGGATCTTTGTGGAAGTTGGCATTATCATTTTGGCATTGTAGTGTCTATAGAAAGCATTGTCTGTGTTTGTCTGGGATAATTGGAATTTAGGATAATGATGAGTTGACAATGAATGTTGTCTCGTGTCGTTCATTGCTTTGGAATGTCTGTAGAAGAGATAGAAGAGACGCTGGAATGAATAAATCATTTCCATAGAGTAAGGGAGGAAAATGAAGGAGAAAGGGAGATCAAGCTAATAGGGTTGTGGTAGAAGTGTCTAAGACTTGAGTCGGATAGCCCTATATAATTGGTATGGGCAGGAGACGGCTCTATACCAGCCTAAAGCGAATGAACGAGGGAGACATTGGTGTATAGGATGTGCAAAACAGAATATAATGCAATATTTTCATGTTCAATGACTTGAATACAGTAGCTATGCGTGTACGTGTACAATAATAAGAAGCAAAAACTCCAACCATGCAGATGATACCTTTTAATCATGTTGTCCTGTCCCTCCCATTTCAAGTACAATCTCATATCCATCCGTATGCAATTCATCAGGCGTCAAACAATGCAATTAAATATACAGGCGTCGCGTTCATAAACATCAAACTGCATAACCAGTAGTCACTCGCGGGACATATTTCCGAACTGCACGGTTCGTGTTGTAGCCCACAGACCCAATGTCAATCGTGTTGAGTTCCCGGCTCAATGCGTCCATGCCTTTTCCTTCGTTGCCACTGACATGGTTGTAGTTGGCACCGGCAGGTATTATTGGGTAGCTTTGGTTCATGGGTTGTGCGATAGGGACTTTAGCGGGGATAGGTGGTCCCGTGCTCGCAGGTGCGTACAGGCTTGACGTGTGAGACCCAGGGGATGGTGAGACGGATTTTCGCGAGGACGAGTAAGAGTCCATGCCAGGGGACCGGCTGTAGTCTCTCCCGCGGTTGTAGTCGGTGTACGCATCACGCCCACGGACCAAGTCCATTCGCGGGGAGGTTCGCTCGACTGCCGTGGAGCCCCGCTGGTATGAGCTGTTGGGACGTGCTAGGGCCTTATCCGGCGAGTACGTCCGTTCTCGATCGGCTGATGGCTTGAACGTCACACGAAGAGGTCGGGACTCCCTGGCCGGAGGCGGACTCTGAGCGGGCGGGTTTTTGAAGCGAACAACCAGCTCGGGTTTCCGGTTCTTCTTCTCCGGCTCAGGTGCCCATGTATCACTCGGCAGATGGTCGGAGGGATCGATCTCCCGTCCATTATCGTCGATAATAGGCCCGGGATCCCGTTTTGCCTCGGCCTCGCTCCGTCGCGCGGCCTCCATTGCTTCAGTTGGCGAATCATACTCGCGAGCGGGATCCGCAGTCTGAGCAGATCGTGATGCATTGGGATTTAGTGCGTCGTATGAGTCCGGCGAGAAGGGTATCGTTCCGGATGAACGCGCTTCAACCGGAGGAGGCTGTGGACTAACGGATTTGCGTCGTGGAACGATGCGAGAGTCAGACGCTACTGAGCCCCCTCTGCTCCTGACCAAAGCGCCGCTCGTCAATCCTCGGTCTTCTGCGGGTTGGGATACAGGCTGTGACACGGGCTTCGTAGGTGGATCAACAGGATATGGAGGCATAATAGATGTCGGCTCCGGAGGCATGGACACAGGCGGCTGCGAGACGGGTGGTTGAGAAGCAGGCGGCTGAGTAACCATGCCGTCCTCTTCAAACAGCACACTGCGCCTCTTGCTCTCCTTTCGTTCATGGTACATACGGTCTGTCTCTGTGTCTGCAATCCCAGGATCAAAACCGGCGACCAGGCTGGGGGGCATAGACGACGCGGTTGTATGGGGAGGTAGGTCCTGCAATCGAACGTTGTCTGGTATGTAGTGAGAAGGCTGGGATGGAAGGTTTACATCATCTGAAGCACTTGGGGAAGATGCGTACTCTGGAGAGTAGGCTCTGTAGGATGTTCTTGGCGAAGGCACCAACTGCTGATTCGACTGTCCCAGGCCTGATCGATGCACCGGCGGAGGAGGTGGGGGGCCTTCGTCTTCCTCGTCTTCCACCTTGGGCTGCATCCTGGAATATTGTACATGAGGCTCGCCGCGGCTCATTGAATTACGCAACGAGCTATGGGTGCTGGCGATGGAGTTGCTGTGCTGACGATAATAGAGACGGTCTTGTTCCGGTCCCGGTCCCAGCTCCGGTAGTGGCGCTGGCACATACTCGTGTGGTGGTTCGTCTGGCATACTTCTCGAATGTCGCAGAGCATAGTTACTAGCTGGCTCATAAGAAACCGGTTCATCACCGTGAAGGAATCGCTCAGATGATGAAAATGGATAATCCTGAGTGCTTGGTTGGTGCGGGCGCGTTTCGTATACATGGGAGTTCCTTCGCGGCTCAACAGGTTCTGCAGGTGGCAGTTGCTCCTGGCCGTTCTGGTACAGGTCTTGTCTCGATACACGATAGTCCATGGGAGGTGGAATCCCATCATATGAAGAATGCGGTCGTCCATGGTTAGAGCGCGCTTGTAAAGCATAAGACCCAGGCGGAGGTTCACGGTACGAGTGCTGCTGCTCCACGGGGTCGTATCTGGAAGAAGGCGTGGCTTGCGGATAAGTCACCGGAGGATGAACGGGAGCTGGTTGATGGATCGTAGGAGGGAATTTCGTAGGTAGAGCAGGTTGGCTCAACTGTCTCTGAAAATCATCCGGGCTCTCATGTCCTCTCGCTGGCCGCGGGCCTGTAGGAGCATGTGTCGGTACATCGTATTCGGTTGGCATAATCATAGAATGCCTCGAGGGTTGGCGCAAATTCTCACTGCTACCATTGTGGGTTGGCATCGAATAAGTATGGTGATGACTGTATTGCTGCTGTTGCTGTTCAGGGTAAGGAGCTCTAACAGACGGGAGCTGTGACGGCGCCGGGGCTGTATGTAATTTCTCCGGGGGCGGTGGTCGTACATGGGTTGGGTTATTGGGATCGGTCGGTAATGGGCGTCGTCTAATGTCTTTGGGTTGCCGGGGCCCCGACACGGTGGACGAACTGGATGTTGAGCCGCTGGTTCTGGCCTGTATCTTGCCTGCCGCATGGCTTCGTCGTTCGATCACGGCTTCGTCCTGCACACGCGTATCATAGAATGTCATTTCGATGCGAACCTCGCCAGCATATCGCCCACGATACTGTAGTGGATGCCAATTGTCGCTTTGACCACCGCCAGGAATAATCAGCTCCCTGAGGTCAACCCAAGTTTCTCCGATCATATCGGTTTTCTTATCGTCATTGAAGACGGACACCTTGAGTCTGTAGTAGTCGGGCGATTCATGCACGGTAAAGCGAAGCTCATAATCCCTGTACCTGTCAGCATTCTCTGTTACAAAACAATCGACTGAGTGATTACCATCTGGGAGTTTGGCCACCGCGCAAGTCAGTCTCCGTTTTCTTGGCCTCTTTTCCCAAGCGAGCCGCACAGTAAGGATTTTGCTTGCCCATAGTTTTCCTATTAGGCAGGTTCTTGGCACGATCGATAATAGCCACGAGCGTCCCAATTGACGGTCCATCAACGGACATATCAGCAAAGATGCCCGCGGCATGGTTGACCATGGACATCCTGGGGAGTTGTTTGGAAGCCATAATGGGATTCCTCTCCGACAGTGCGCTTCCTAGACAAGAACAAAGAATAGAGGTCCAGTATCCTAGGAAACCGAAATCAACACAATCCAAAAAGATCGTCCCACTAGAAGAAACACCTCAGGTCCCAGTCATGGAGTATAGACGAGTCGTATGGAGTAGTAGAAACGAATGGAAGACCAATGCAGACAGTCGATTAACGACAAATGGTCCAGATTGAAACAGGCGGCAAATTGGAAGAGAAGGAAAGAAAATAAGAAGCAAGTTGGCAGATGCAAAGAAAGAAGAACGAGTGAATGAATGGCTGAGAGGGATGACGAAGGGTGCCTATCGATACGCGCGATAAGCCTCGATAGCGCTAGTACCGTATGGTATGCTATTTACAGTGCCGTGATTGGCGGGAGAAGCAATATAGTGGAGTACCATAGAATGAGGGAGGCTGGGATTCGTCGAAAGTGTGGCTGGTCATTGTCTCTAATTGGCCATGGCGGGTGTTCCTGCATGCGCGTCAAGGAAATACAACCGGATTACATACCAATACGCTCTACCCTCCAGCAAGTATGTAAATACTACAGCACACCACCGAATACTATTTACGGCATTTCTAGGTAAAGAAGCCCTTTTACTGCTTTGGTCGCATGAATGGCCCCGCACGTATCAGCAAGATTACACAGCGCTCAGACAATGAACTCAGCCCAGATCCAGACCCGATCTGCCCGTCCCCAGCCACGCCATTTCTGCTTCAGGCAAAGAAAAAAAAGGAAAAAGAACAAGGAAATAGTTGCACGAACCCACCCTCAAGAGTCATGCAAATACGTCTTCCGGATGCTTTTCCGGTTCTTTTCTCCCCACAATAGCTTACTCTTTGTGGTGTCACCGACGATAGCACGACTCGTATAAAGGCCGGATGGCGACTCTCTCTCCACTCCTGACGGCGTCACCGTAAACTGGCAGGCGTTTCCCCCCTAGTGACAGGTACTGACCCATAGCGTCTCGGAAATTAGAATTGTGATCGTTGGTGTGCAGCAGGCGTGTGGGATAAGCTCGAATCCTTGTCGTTACCAGGTAGAAAAGATGTTGCCTGTGGGTTCCCTCGGACTCATTTCGGGCTTTCCGTGACAATATCTAATAACAGCCCGGCCGTCGGCTATGTTTCGCGATTGTCTTCGCGGCCAATATGGAAGCCTGGGTTGCTAAAGATAGCTGCATTGTGCGGAGTGTACGAGCAGCTTTGCAGAATACGATCATAGGGCGCATCCACGTGCTACTCCATTGTCTTTGCCGGAAATGTGAAATTCGATTCTCGACTTCCAAGCGACAAGCTGGGTGTCAGAATGGAATGCTACCAGACGCTTCTTGGAATGGCCAAGATTTTGCTGGGGCCAGAATGCGGTCTGGGTCTGAAAGACGGTAAACAGGGAAGCAGCGAGACGAAAAGAGACACAAAGCTTCTGGAATAGGAAGTGCAGGCGGTGGATCAAATGACCGCTATCTTCAGTGCTCGTTAAACTTCTCTAAGAGCTCTAGAACGCGTTTGTTTAACCAGACAGTAGGTGAGTCCAACTTCCCCGGTGGCAAGGTACCTAGCGGTGTCCAACAGATACAGTGAGGCCCATGCCGATTATTTTGGATTAAGTTCTTTATAGACACCATTCTGCTTCAAGTTGTGCATCGAACAAATTTCCATGAGCCTTCGATGAGTTGGCTTTGCGCTGGAACCGCAATACACGCTCTCCGCCTTTTACATGCCAGACCATTTACCGGAGAGTTCCCGGAGAACAATACAACAGAATTGTCCAAGTGTTCGTTCAGACTGCAGAGTACAGAGTATTGACCAAGGATACCTGATTCGGGCAAACCAGGCCACAAATACATGAATACGGCCGTACAGACCTATCGAGGATGCATTGGATGATAACCAGCACATAGCTAGATGATGCCGCCGCCTTCACGAAGCAGACCTCGCAACACCGAACAATAACTGACAATCTACCCTGTACAGGTGCACTCGTCTCTATTATCGATGGGTTGTATGTCTTGTCCGAGCAGAAACCTTTCAGTTGGCCCAATGGACGTCATTAAGGTCATCTCATTCTTCCATGTAGCACCTACAGCTCTAATGTCAGATGAATACAATATTTTTCGATCCCTTTACAATAAATTACAATGCTGAGTGTGCTCTGCTGTATTAATGGCTGTCAGATATGTAATTACATACAGTCACGCGCTAACCCGATAAGGAATGACCGATAGAACTTTTCCCGATGCGACCAAAAAGAAAATCTTCCTAGCACCAACCATCATCGCTTTTTACACCGCGCTCTAGCAGGGCTTTGGAGCGACATAATACCAATAATTTCCTTTGACCAATTGCGACTGTCTATCTGAAAAACCAAGCGAACCCCTCGCAGCCATGGCTGCCCCCGTCCTCCCTCTGCAGCAGGTCAAGCTACCAGCGCTGCCCTCGACCCGTCTAACACCAGAGCAACAATACTGGAAGACCTTTAAGAACCCCCTCCTAATCCCCTCGCCGGCAAACGGCCCCGTCAACCTCATTACTCAACCCGCTGCTCCGTCGTCCGCCGCAGCCTTCCCGTCCCTCACTCAACCCCCCGATGTCTTCACCGTCACCACCGGCGCCCGCGTGCAAATCTACTCCATCCGTACCAGAAAGCTCCTCCGAACAGTCACCCGCTTCGACGATACCGTGCGAGCAACAGATATCCGTCCAGACGGCCGTGTCCTAGCAACCGGTGACGAGTCGGGTACAGTGCAGGTGTTCGACGTGGGATCTCGTGCGATCTTGAAGACATGGAAGGACCATAAGCAGCCCGTGTGGGCGACGAAGTTCTCGCCTAGTGACCCGACTTCTGTGTTCACGGCTAGCGATGACAGAACAGTTCGGTTGTGGGATTTACCCAGTGAGCATAGCGTGCGGACATTTGTTGGGCATACGGATTATGCGCGCAGCGGTGGGTTTATGCCGGGGTCACTCGCATCATCTGGTGTGGTTGTTTCGGGTAGTTACGATCGTACGGTGAGATTGTGGGATCCGCGGATGGAGAACCGGTCTGCTATGACGTTCAAGATGGGTGCGCCTATTGAAGAGGTTTTGCCTATGCCTACTGGAAGTACGCTTCTGGCTGCTGCGGATAACAAGATTGCTGTATTGGATATTGTGGCCGGAAAGCCATTGCATATGATTCAGAGCCACCAGAAGACGGTCACGTCGCTTGCGCTGGCCTCTGGCGGCGAGCGACTGCTGAGTGGTGCGCTGGACGGGCACATGAAGGTGTTTGAGACTACTGGATGGAACATGGTTTCGGGATCGAAGTACCCATCCCCGATTCTGTCTCTCAATGCTATCACCTCGGGCATCAACCGGGAAGACAAACACATCGCCGTTGGTATGCAGTCCGGTCTGCTATCGATTAAGACCCGACTCTCCGGACAGCAGAAGATTAAGGAACGCGAACGCAAGAAGGAAATGCAAGCCCTGCTCGAAGGCAAACTCGAAGAACACGACCGCAAAGTCGCAAAGCAAAAGCGCGGCTCCGGCTGGGACAAGCGGTTACGCGGACGCGACTTCATCGGCGAAGGAGTAGACATCGTGATCGAAGGACAAGACAAGAAGAAGCGCAAGAAGGAGCAAGCGTGGGAAAACGACATCCGCAAGGCCCGGTACTCCGCAGCGCTCGATCAGGTCCTCACCGGTAGCGACAAGACCGCACAGCTCACTTGCCTAACGACCCTACGGCACCGGTCGGCGCTGCGGGCGGCGCTGCAAGGACGTGACGAGGTAACCCTGCAGCCTGTGCTGCAGTGGGTGTACAAGAACATTACGGAACCGCGGTTGGTGACTCTGAGTGTCGAGGTTGGTATGAACCTGTTGGACATTTACTCTGCGAACCTGGGCCAATCGGCGCAGATCGACAAGATAGTTTCGCGGTTACACCGACGGGTACGGGACGAGGTGGAGATGGCACACCAAGCGTGCCAGACGAAGGGGATGCTGGATATGCTGCGGGCTTCTTGAGTGATTCTAGCAAAAGTGATGAAGCGTTGGCATCTGGCCATGAAAAGCATGTTTGTATAGATTTGGATACCTCGGATGGAGTTAGGGTTTGACATGTCAATATCGATAATGCATGGTTGTAAAAGTATTCACATCAACTTCAAGACCGATAGAGCTTGGAAAACCCACCCTCCGGCGGCTGCAACCAATTCCTCCCATCATACTCCCACCCCTCACCCCCCTCAATAACATGAAACGTATACGCAAACCGGCTCCGTCCACTCGTATTCTTCTCACTCTTATGCAGCACGTTCCCATGAATTAATACCAACGACCCAGCCTTGATATCCAACACTTCCACCTCCTCTTCCCCTCCTTCTCCCACACTACCTTCCATCCCCTTAGGCAGCTGCGGCCCATCATTCTCCACAAACTCCGTCCCAACCGTAACACCCCCCTCCCCAAACTTCCTCACAAACCGCCTTTTAATCGCACCTCCCTTAGACCCCTTATGCGAGCCCTTGTACATCCCAAGTGTCCCGTTCTTGGGTCCAGCATCTTGTAGTGCATACCACCACCCCACAGCTGACGGGGGACTCGTGTACAGAAACTCCGAGTCCCGGTGCGAGGGCACCGCACCGCCTATCGACGGCTGTTTGCAGATAACCATACTCTGGAGCACGCGGGGGTCAATGAAACCCAGGGACTTTGCAATCGCAGCGTTCCGCTCCGAGAGGGAAACTTTTTCGAATGGTGGTGACAACGCATGTAGTGCATGCCCGATCTTATTAATGGCGAGATGTTTCGGTTTATTCAGCGTCGGTTTCTCGGTGGGTTTCTGGGGATCGGACGTGAACGCATCCGGCTCGAAGAAGAACCGCACTTTATCGCCGGAGGTTAAAAAGTAGTCATCGCCGACATGGTCTTTCTTAGAATCGTTATCGTCGCCAGTTGTGAATTGCGTGAGGGGGTGGGATTCTAGCGGGAAGGTTTCGAGGAGGTGATTTGTTTCTGTGATTAGGGAAGATATTTCGGTGGGGGATAGGTAGTCTGGGAGGACGAGGTAGCCGTTTTCGTTGAAAAATGTGATTTGATTTTGGGATAGCTCCATCTTCGTGGTTGATCTTTTTGTTGGGTGGGAGTCGTGATGGTGGTAGTGGGAGAAAAAGTGAGGTTGATAAGAAGCGGGGGGGAACTGCTTATATCGGAGATAACCGAGGCTTGGGGTTGTATAGCTTCAGATATGCCTTTTTGGGTAGTTGTGGTTTATTTTTTGGGCCGGTCCAGAACAGGGTTCCCCGGGTTATTGCATCAGTTGCCATTCTCCAGATTGTATCCAGCTAGCGATTGGTTTGGGTCACATCTTATGGCCACCATCGTGGAGGCAAGTGACATCACCCGCCATAGTGGCCACGATATAGTAACTATATAATTCCCACCAATCTCACCATGATCCTACCTAACGTCCACATAGAATGTAAATAGTGCAAGCATTCGCAAAGTAGTCAACCGCCTTATCTTCCCTTTGCACTAGCTCCGCAAGAAACAAAGGACAAAAAAGAAAAAAGCAATGTCCAACTTCACCAGCACATCCTTCTCCTATACCTCAACAACCAACACCTCCGACGGTGGTGCAACAACTGGCCGCCGCTTCTCCACCGCTTCAACAACCGACCAAGACGGCTTCACCATCATCCGCACTGCCCAGCAGGACCTCGGACAGCCCGCCATAATCGAGGAACGCCGGTACGATAAGTCCGGCCAGGAACAGCTGCTTCCTGCACCGCCGGAGATGGCTGCGTTACCATCACCAGGGGTTGGCATGGGTGAGCCGAGGGAAGAAGAGGTGCAGAGGATTACGGAGGTGAATGATGAGACGGCGACTTATGGCGGTGGAGATATGGGGACGGAAGTTTATGGGTTGAATTCGAGTGAGAATGTTGGTGGGAAATGGGGGGCTCTTGGGTCGGAGTATGTTTTCTCTTTTATTTTTTTGCTTCCATTGGACTGATGGCTAATCATGTTAAGGACAGCGCCGGTTGAGACTGGTTCGACTAGGGTACAATATGAGGATCCTGATACGGGGGCCAAGTTGCGCAAGGAGTCTGAGATTGACATGTCGCAGTTGTTGGGATAGATGTCTGAGATTGTATATAGTGGCTGTAAATATATAGCAATGTGATGCAATTACACTCGGACCCTTCCCTCACTCCATCGTGCCTTAGCCTTTTCAATGATAGCCGGCAGACCATATGCCCAGTGACAAAGTATCCCAGCTAAAAACCCAACAGCATCATTCTTGAATCCCACCAATAGCCCAACGGTAACCATCATTACAGTCCAGCGCTTCCGGCATTCGTCCTCACTCAGCACATGCTGACTATTGGCCAGATCTCGTGCATCAGAAGTATTCAGACTCTCACCCACACTGACTAATTCCAACCCCGACGCGATCACCATGACTCCCAGCAACGCTGCAGGGAAGTGCTTCAACAAATCCACGAGTGTCTCACCGAAAACCAGCCCGATGATCACCTTGAGCACACCCAGGAACACTACGCTCGAGCCGGATCGTGCGCCGAACCGGTACTGTGCCGCAAGACCACCAGATCCGTGGCAGACAGGCATCGCACCGAACCAGCATCCGACAAGGTTCATAGCGGCCACGCTGACTCCGATTGAGGTAGTGGATGGAGTGTGTACTTGTGGCAGAAGATCACTTGCCAGGTGTGTAACTGCCACAATCGAGTTCAACGTTGTGAGCGGGAGCTGTCCGATTCCAGCATCAATGGTACCTACGAGCCACTCGTGAGGCCCTGGTATATTGGCAGTCGGACGCCAAAGTTGGAAAGATGGCAGACGGACTGAGGGGCCAGTAGCTGTGCGTATAATGGCAAATACCAGACCCAGGACAAATACCGACAGGGCATATGGAGCTTTCCGATAGATTTGCGACCCGAGAAGAGCCAAAAACGCCGCAATCGCCCAGATGCGGTTATCGGCCCATGAAGGATGGACCCACGACAAAGATGAGAGTATATTACCCCCGGCAGCGATGATCAAGGACAAGCCCGCACCAACCTGGATTCCTTTGATGACCGGAATGGGAATCGTGTTGGTAAACCAGTGCAGTAGACCGGTGATACTGAAGACTAATACACATATACTGACAAAAAGCCCCGCGGCTGCGATTGTACCATTACTGAAAGATCTGGCGATAGCAACTGCTCCAATAGCTTTCATGGGCTGGACAGGTAGCGGTATGCCAAAGAAGAGGCCGGTGATTATATTGTAGATCCCGGAAAAGATAAGCGTACTGGAGAGTGAAATGGTGTCGTTGACGGCCAGTGCGATAGCTATGGGGAGGAATGTTCCCAGATCGCCCAGGGAGCCTGAAATCTCCGATACATAACGATGCCGAAATGTTTGAATATTGTGCTTGGTGATATCTCGGAGATCTGGAAACATGATGAATGTCCTAGAGAAGAAGAGTTGGCATTATGAGGTCGAGGATACCCCGCCTTTTATGCCCGACAAGTCATCTGATATCAAATAAGATCTTACTTCGGAACCAAGTTGAAGGGGGAATTCTATGCAGTACAGTTTATTATTGGTTGATGATTGAATTTTTATATAATTGCATACTTTAACACCATCAATTTCACTGAGCGAATCAAGCCTCAGCCGGTCCAAGCATCCACCCGGTCAACTATAGAGGATGCGATTAGTCCATCTGGATAGCCACCACTCGCCCTTTGCCCTGTAGTTGGCGATACACTTAACCCCTCATGAGATGGCGCACGGTTAGGAAATCCAGTTTCACCATCACTGGCTGAATAAATGCAAATCTGCTCGAATCTCGATCAATTGACTGTTTTGATTTATTCTCTGCCATCTTTCTGCCATCTTTCTGCCATCTTTCTGACATCTTTCAAACAACGTCGAGAACATCTACTATCAAAATGAGTGTATTAAGTCATCTGCCCAAGAGACATTATACGAAGAGCTAACACAATCTAGACGTACTTTGTATGCTTCTACCCATCTCACTAACAAACAGGAAGAAATCGCATCGCTTACATCAATCCTTCTAGTATATCCTGGCCCAGATTGATGGCTTTAATTGAATCAACTTTGGTGATCCTGGCGACTCATAAGTCCCCGATGATTCCATTTTTATGCCCTTTTCACATATACCGATAACTTCCAAAGTGAAAGCCCTCTCCTTGGAGCCGTGCAAAGAGCTTCAGAAGAGGTGGGTGACAAGCTAAACGATGGCCAAGTTGCGCCTGTTCCACACGTGTGGCCTCCTTTTACTGCTGTCATGTATGTGCGAGTTTACCCTGTTTTCTCTCAAGACTGTCCTATTAATCTGCTTTGGCTGTAGAGTTGACACCTTTCCTGTGCCCGATGAATTGTTCAAGGATATAATTGAGCAAGTATAGGATTCCATTCAGACTGATAACGGACCTCTTCCTCCATTCTGGCAGATTCATGAAAATGGCCAGGATTGATGTGCTTTGGGGAGAGTTTAAATCGGCTAATTGGTGGGGGTTTCTGACTACAATATACCGATAAAAAAATGATTATACATTCAAGAGTCTTTCTCTTCCTTATCTCATTTCGTAGCCTCTCATGTAATTAGTCCATCGGTGCCAGGTTGTCTATTTATTCAAGACAAGTTAGAGCATTTATTCTTTTCGAAGAGTACCAGCTCCATCTGGCGACCGACCAACACTTCCACCCGGTACACTACAGTTCAATGAGATGTGTACGGCCAAGGAGAGGGCTAGGTCAGAATGCAAGATGGACTTCTGCCATGTCCCGGCCTCGGCATCGGTCATTCACCTCACCGATTTACGTCAGACAGAGGTGGCCGTGAACTTCCCAATTCTGAGCCCGATCTGAACACGGCTGATGTAGGAAACGGGGTCGCTACCGAATGTGTAGACCTGCACAATGACGCCGACGATTATGCACAACGAAGCGGAGATAAACACGGCACGCCGGCCGCAGTGGTCATTGATGGTGCAGCGGGGAGCGCACCGAAAATTCGTCTACTTAGATGATGGAGGCTGAAATGGAGAGGAAGGTCGTGGCGAGGGCGTACGTCCCGTCTGCTTGGCAGTAGCCGTAGTCTCGCATGAGGTGCTTCATGCCTTGGATGCCAGCATAGTAGATGGTGTCGTGGCCATAGCAGAGGGTGCCGACAGCGGCTAACATGCAGTAGAGGGATACCCATTTGTTGGTTCTCCAGTCGATGTCGAGTTTAGGGTTGTCATGGTGGTTGAGCAGGACCCACAGAGAACCCATGTTTCATAGGATATTCAATGGCACTAAATTCATCATGATTCATAAGCCAAGGGGCCCCTTAAATTAAATCCTCAAGTTTATCCTATTAAATGCCGCAACTCTCCCACTCAGAAACTCAGAGACTTAGAGCGGAGTGCCCAACTTGGAACATCCGGCATACGGCAAAGCGGATGAATCGGGCTGCCAGCTGAGCTAATGTGTACAATATAGCCATCTTCCAGAGGGTAATCTTAGATATAAATCTTTGGCTGCGATGGATTATTGATCAGGGCTTGTCTATATGCTTGTTGATGTTAATTTTGCAAAGGGGAGGGTCGAATTTCTGTTGGTTATGTTCTATCCCGATTGGGAAATCTTGCCGATGGGAATGTGATGCACTTAATGACATACCATGACATACTCACTTCTCCTTGAGTAACATATCGACCATGTGTTTGATAGGCTTTATATTATCGAGTATCTGTTGTGGTATTGGAAATGAGTGTAGTTTATCTTTAGCTTCCAGCAGGACGAAAGATGGTGGACGATGGAAGAAAATGGGAGAGGGCCATGATTATATAGGCACAGCAGAGTACTTCCAGCTGAGATTCCAGCTGAGATCTTCGGCTCCGATTCCCGTCAGTCGCAATATGTGGATCGTTTTGATTTTACGTTCGACGTGTTTGACGAGGTGTATGGAGTAAAAAGGTCGACAATTTCCAAGACTAAACACATGCCAGTCAGACAATAACTTGATAATACATGATGTTGACAATAATCCTGAACGTGATCAACTAAATTTTTGCTCGAAATGACATTCTGTTTCACCAAATCTTATGGTTGATGGGTAAGACAAGGGCATCAACTCGTGGCTCTTCATTCCCCGAGCTAGATAGATATATTTGATCTCTATATCATACGCCATCGTAGAGACTAAAATCGTGGCCGGTAGTTCAGCTGAAAGTCTTGATAATATTAGACATAAGTCTTATGAACCAATATCGAACCTTGTTGTATGATGGCTATGGTGTTGTCGTTACGGGATGTCAGCAGCTCTTGGTATCACCTGTTGACACCAACCATGGTAACAGCTGCACCAGCTTTTGCAAGTAGAGAGCAATTGTGCCTGAAAAACTCCAACTACCAATATCTCATACTTCGAAAACAATGGCCGCTTTCGTCCAGTTGCAGTAAATGCCATAATAAAGTTTTCTCATCGTTTCAAAATTCGTCGCTCGAAAAACTCCCTTCACATAAACAGTAACATATGCAACCATTACCACTGATCAAGAAAAGAAACTCCAGATATCTATTTCTTAGGCACCTCAACAAAATTGAGGAAACAGTCCTGGAGGGTCTTGCTGTGCTTGTTGCCAGCATGTTCAATCAAAGCAGGCGCCCGAGTTGTCTTGAGAAAGGTTGCTCTGCACACAACGCATTGGATATCTTTCGCCGCTTCGTTCTGCATGGTAATGAGTATGAGTATTGAGTGCCGCTATTGATGAAAAACCAGAAGGGATAAGAAATAAATGTACATACAGCCTTTAACTGAGACTTTCCTGCGCCTTTGGCATCTTTGATGTTGCGATCACGCTTCATCTGGGCTTTGGCTCCCTGGTTTTTTGTATTTTATGTTAGTAAAGTTAAACCCATGAAAAAAAACATAGAAAATAATTGGCTTACGTTTCCCATGGTGAATATATTGATATGATATGATCTGTGGAGTGGATGGTAGAAATCAACGATATGCAGAGTGATAATAGTTGGAGTGGAGAAAATTTTTTCTTCAATTTTATATGGAAAAAAGGACGAAAAAAAATTTTTTTTTCCCTTTTCTCCCTTGTCGTGACGCTTTTCTTCCTTACTTGAATAGGTTAGCAGGATAAGGCCTGGACCGTCCCGGATGTTCGGTGATATGGTATGGTACACAGTACAGTAAAACATAACCTAAGTATACCCATAGAATGATGGTGGATGAGACTGATTAACAACCGGGCTTGCGACGAGATTTACTAATGATTTAGCTTCTATCCAAGGCTGAGTAGGCGCCCTAGTATAATTATTTGAAAAGTCTCAAATAATGATAATTGCGAGTCCTATAACTGGTGTTCAGCAGTCTACCTTGTACCACCGCTATCATCAAGTGTGTCTCAGCTACAGGCAAGGCCATTGCTCTCGCTGGTGGAGTCACTATCAGATCCGTTATCTGAAAATAACTCGATCAGATCGGAGCTGACATCTCTCTGATTCTCTTTGTCGTCAGATCCGACCGGTCGGGAGCGTGGCGCCATAGCTGACGCAGCCTGCAAGTAATTGGCAAACAAAGGAAAGCTTGGAGGAGGAGGTAAAGACGGTGAGAATAACAGTGGTTTCATGGACAAGTGTGACGGCCTGGTCACGTGGGTTGACTTCACGTGTAGCGATATTGTTTGCTTTGTTGATGATAGCAGCGTTACATCCTTTGCTTCTTTCCCTCTTTCTTCATGTTGATAATTCTCGTCGATAGCTACCTAGGTAGGACCCATGGGTTGGATGTTCCATTACCCTAGCCGAGCCCATGACAACAAGTATGGACCTTGAAAGAAAAGGAAACACTGCGAGATGTTCATGGGAAGAAGGATGGAAGCAGGGAAGGACACTAGCCGGCATGATGGACGTATAACTGGAGATAACATGATGGTCGAGGGGGGGTCAGAAAGGGCTTCCCTCCACAGTGACCGCAGCGAGAGCGTCTATATAGATGGTGTTGAAAAGAGTACATAGCAAAAGTTCCATTTGAAACTAGCGTCAAGGGGTCTAGCGTGGAGGGAAAGCCCGTGGCCATGGGAATATGCTCATCTGATGCCAAGGCGGGAGTTGGTTAGCAGGACTCCTAAAACGGCTGCCGAAGTAGCCCTTTTCAGCCGCCTGCTAACCGTCACATCGTTAAATGGAGTTTATAAAGCTGATTTGGATTCTGCGGATCATCCAAGATCCACCGCGGATTCGGCGGGTGGACTACCGACTGTGAATGCGACCTAAACTTGTTCTAGTAACCGACCCGACGTTGGAATTGGTGAACTTATGTTAGATAATGAGCCCTTACGCGGTAACAACGCAGACACGCATCTATTAAGGTAGATATCAGGGTATGGATTTCATCTAAAAGTCGGGGAGAATTCTTTCGGTCTATCGGTGAAGTTAGAGCTGAGAGAACAGGGAAAAGATATATGTAGGCATCTAGCAAACTGCGAGTGGTAGTTTTTCAATCACATTGGAGCTTATTTTGATTCTTGACGAAGAGCAGCTCCAAGTCATCTTCATTTACTATCTATTTCTTGATATATCATGTTTATACATCGCGACATAGGCGCTCGCCTCTTTCAAATGACAAGAAACCGATGGAAGAACCTCGAGACGGCTCCAATTCCTGCTACAGCTCAAGTCGCGATGCAGCAGGCCTAATGACTTGCCAAGCGTTATAATGACGGGGATTGGGATCGAGAATCCCCCCTAGGTTTCAAAAATGAAGGGATGATAGCCTATATTGGTGGCTCGCGAGCAATTCTACAGCTACCGGATGCTGAAGGAAATTACCTCATGGCCCTTTCAAACTCGTACCTTCTTGAAAGGCTCAAGGGACGCAATGCATGGATCTTGTGGAAGTTGTTTTACCTGCGAACGATGTTCAGTCTCAGAAACAAGCTACGGATCTGTTTTCAATGGTTACTGTATTTAATTTGTGGTCGAGACATATCGAAATTTTAATAAAAAAGAGCACAATGAATTTAATTGAAATCTTGAGCCAAATCCATGAATAAAAGGAGGGAAGAAGAGAAAAAGACCAAAATGCTCCTCGTAGGTTCAAGATGTCGCTGTAAAATTTTGATGCCCTCGGGAATTGTAAAATGAATTAATAAATACAATGGGCGACTAAAACCTGGAGCTACATTTGAAGCGCAGAAGACCAAAGACGATATTAATGACTATAGCATATGCCATACAGGAACTCATATATGAGTGCTTGGTCCATCTATTGTACGGTCACACTGGCTTTTGACACTCCTGTCTTTGTTAAATCAGACTCTACTCATATTGACCCCGTGCAGCACCTCACTTCAGATTTGGAATCATTCCATGGCAATGGAAAATTTCACACAAAATATACAAAATGATTCTGTACAGCTCAGGAAACCCCTTTTTCTTTCCCATGTTATGTATTATTCAGAAAGCTCAGAAAGCAGTTCCATCCTAGAAGCTGTTAGTACATATTCAACAAATGCCCCAAAGAGACAGGCATACCTATGTTCAAAACATTAACGGTAAGGACTCGAAACTGCAGAGGTACCAGGTACAGATTCACTCCTTGCAGTATGGGCCAAATAGTCCAGTTGGTGCGAAGTGCCTCCCAGTATGTGCGCTGCAGCTTCTCCCTAGGGTTACTTCCTTCGAGCAAAGACATACTAGACAAAAACACGCCGATCATTGTGGGAGCACAAACCAGCTGGTCTGTAGCTATGCGGGCCACCAACGTCCTGGATGGACTGGCCAAAGAGATGTGGTTTTGCAAAAACTGGAACCATTTGGTTGCAAAAGGACCGAATACCGCTGTGCGCATAAGGTGAGCTTGAGAAAAATTGGGGAAGCTGAAGCAGTTAAGATGGCCATACCACCACCGTAAAGTGCCATTCGCGCTGTGCGAGTCATATCATGACTGGAAATGTCTTTTCGTTCGACTCCTTGCTGCGCCAGTCCATCTCCGACAGCAAATAGACACTTTTGGTGATAGTCAGCAGGGAGTATTGAAGAAAGATATCATTTCAAATGAAATATGCCCTACCGCCGTGGTTAAGCTTTGCGTCAATACCGGACGTTGTAGGAGACTTTTTCGATACCTGCATTTATTAGTTGCGCGAAACGCAATAATGAGTCGGGATACACATGCCAGCTGAACATTTTGAGACTTTTCGACACAGTCTGAACGAATATTAGCAAAGCTAGCCAGCAATTCTTGAATTCTGTCTAGCATAATGAAGGAATTAAAAACCAATCTTTTCCCATTATAAGACACTTCATGACCTGCAATGGCGGAAACATCCCGATATGGAATGTTTACCGCTTCTTTCCTCACAAGGTAGTGGCAGCAATCGGAGGACTAGATTCAGACATGCTATCTGTGGCAATATTCTCGTATAAACGAAATATTACTTGATAGCCCTAACATAATCGACTATTGAACGGTTTTGAATCGAATAACCTACTGCCTTAATGGGATGTTGTGGCGGGCAACCTTCCGGATCTAGAAAGTTTCCGCTAGACAACTTTGACGGAACCATCATTGGCTCTACTGAAGGTATGCGTGTCTTAACTCTGTTGTATCCTTTTTTTTTTTTTTTTTGTGTGTGTGCTAACGTTCATAACAATTGAACATTGGTGGCAGTTAGTCACTTTGAACCTTTAGAAATTTACATATAGAATGTAAGGAACTGTGAAAATGACGCCAAAAATGACGACCTTTGAGGCCGTTTATGGCCACATTTCCACCCATAAGTAATAGTAGTAGTAGTAGTAGTAGTAGTAGTAGTAGTAGTAGTGTGTGTGTGTGTGTGTGTGTGTGTGTGTGTGTGTCAGTATATCTATTTTACGTCGGGGGCGGGTCTTTCCACGCATCCTTGGGAGTCTTGGAAGCAGAAAAGCCCTGGTCCCGGTGCGGGACATACGACGGGCAGATCGGAATTGCCTGTCACCTAACTAAACTACCATCTATCATCTATATACAGGTAGCCCCCCGCGCGGGGGGGCTGCTTGGTTTTTCATGACTGTCAAACAGCAAATTGAGCATATTGGTTTGAAACAAAAAAGCAGGAATGCGAACAAGAAAGGAAGAACAGGAGTACAATAAAAGGGGAGATAAAGGGAAGAAAGAGAGAGAGAGAGGAAGGGAGACCAGAGGTAAGCCTGGATGTCCCTGAACCCTATTAGCCTGCCATCTCTGAATACACACACACATCCATTCTTTCAGGATGAAATGTCAATAAGTCAATAGTTTCTTTCTTTCTTTCTTTCTTTCCTTACTCCTTGATATTCCCGTCGTCACTGTCTAGATAGTTGAATGGAGAAGTTTGGTTCATTGCTCCAATTGAGCCTGTTATGTGACGGCTTGACGTCGTGTCTACGACTAAGTATGACAAACGAATCAACATGGATAGAACCATACCGTACAGTCATCTATAAATAACCCCTTCATCTGCTAGATAGAATCCCTTTCCTTTTCTTTCTTCAGATTCGATATTCTCGTGGATGGCTACTAGTTGACTTAGATAGGAATATCAATTCGTTAATATCTACTAGCTACCGAGCCCGTGACATGTGACAATAACTAAACAGACAGGATTTGAGGTCGTAAATTTTTATCATACATAATAATATCTAAGAAGCAGAATCTTCTAGCATGCTCCAGTAGCATTACTAGCGAAATGCTGCCATCCGACATCAACCAGACATTTGGTCTTTTGCGCAAACGATCAACTTCATTGTTGCCAGAACAGGAATACTACAAGCGAGTTCTGGAATTCTTTGTCTAAGCCCCAGATGTACTAGCCGACTGGAATATCTTTTATTGCACAATTTGCACAAAGTACGCACTGAGCTCTTATCCCTGATACGTCTAATAAACACCTTGGATTAATCTCCCACTACAGACCGCATGCGTGTTTTGATGTGTCCCTCCCTCTTGCCTAGCATTACTTTGTTGATTTTGCCCTCTCTAGTAAAACAATTCATCCTGGCCTGGTTTTCATACTGATGGGGATCATAAGTTCTTTATTTGACGAGCCCAGAGGACTGAATCGCAAGGAATGTCTCTAAAAGTGATCTCGTACTTATTTAACCACATATTCCTCCCCAAAAAAACTCCTCAGAAAGACGACCACAATCCAGGAAAGTGACATTTGTTCAACTGTCATTAAAATGATCACTCGCTTAAGAAAAACTTACAATCACCATGGCGGCGTCGATAAAGTCAAGCTTATAGAGGCACCGACGGACCTGAGTAGTGAAGGTATGTAAGCTTAAGCGAGGCCCAAAGACTGAATCCTAACCAGCTGCAGGTGGATTCCTCCCGATCTATGTTCGTGCTCAGAACGCTGGCATTTTAATATTATCAACAAACACCCCTGGCCTGTCAGGGTGCAGGGTCAGGTATCGATATATATATTAGGAATTGACGAACAGGATAAGCTACGGTCAGGCTATCTACAGGTTCATAAACAAGACGCAGCTCGAAGAGCTGCAACAAGATCGGCGTCGAGCACAGATAGATATCCTGTGTGGGTCACGTGCCTAGTCACGTGTATACATCACGGCTGGCACCGTGACAGTACTCCCCTCCTCAAGGCCGAGCTCCGTCGAGGCCAGGCCCAGGCTTATGAGGATATCGGCGGTGGTAGTTCACGATGACTTCTCGGGCGTGTTCCAGGTATGCAGCCGGTTCTTCGGTAGGGTCATCATATCCAGTCCACTTGACTGTATATTTCAGACGAGGTCCTCCACGACCCCTTCTTTCCCAGCGGGAGTCCAGGATGTCCTCAACTTGCCACTCTTCGAGTCCATCAACTTCAACAGGTGGCGGCGGTTCTTGCCTTTGGCCGGGAACAGGGTTCCCAGCAGCAGGGCGGAGCAGGCTAACATTGAACACAGGATGTATCCTCATGCTGGCAGGTAGGTCAAGCTTGTAGGCATGCGAGCTGATGATCTCAACAATGCGGAATGGCCCTAGATTCTTCCAATCAAGCTTCTTCTGGAGGCGTAGGGTTCGGATATTGCGGGAATCCAGCCATACATACTGGCCGACTTGATAACGACAAGCGGGCCGTCTCTTCCGATTGGCCTGTTCCTCATGGCGGGCCTGAGCAGATGTGATCTCAGCACGGACAAACTCAATGATTAATTCCATTCGACGGGCGAACTCCTCAGAATCTCTGGCAGGGCGGCTGGTAGGCAGAACAGGTTCAAATCCCATTCGTGGGTGGAATCCATAATTTGCAAAGAACGGGGAAACACAGGTGGTCTCAGAACGGGCAGAATTGGCAGCAAACTCAGCTAGTGGCAGCCATTCAGACCAGTCATCTTGTAGATAGGATACATAAGCACGGAGGTATTGTTCCAGAACAGCATTGGTCCTCTCAGTTTGGCCGTCAGTCTCAGGATGGTAAGCAGTAGACAGCAGGTTTGTGATTTGCAGGCGGCATGTCAGATGGTTCCAGAATTGGGAAACAAATTGTGGTCCACGATCAGATACAATAGTTTGCGGCAGGCCATGGAGTTTCCAGACATTGCAGGCATACAGGCGGGCAACTTCTTCGGCATTGCAGGTTCCTTTGCATGGGATGAAATGTTTCATCTTAGTCAGTCGGTCCACTACAACCAGGATTGCGTCATATCCATGGCTCAGTGGGAGATGTGTGATGAAGTCCATGCTGATGTCTTGCCAGGATCTCTCAGGGACAGGCAGAGGGCGCAGGACGCCTTGACGGGCTTCTCTGGATGGTGTGATGCGGCGGCATGTGTGGCAGTTCTGGGTCCATTGCTCAACATACTGATACATTCCAGGCCAGTAGTATTCTCGGGACAGGAGTTCATAGGTTTTGGATCGGCCAGGGTGTCCTGCGGATGGCTTATCGTGACATTGTCTCAATAGCTCAGCTTTTAGCTCTCCATGATCTGGAACATAGAGTCGATTTCGGTAGAAGAGGTAATTGCCTCTTCTCTGACAGTCGGCTAGGGTGATCTTAGGGTGTCGCATAGCATTCTTGTCCAAGGCCTTCAGAATTGACTGTACTGTCTCATCAAGTGTGTATGCGTTATTCAGCAGGTCCTTGATGTCTTGTGGTGGTTCTGGTACGTTTTGAGTGACTTCGTCAGCAAATCTGACTCTCCTGGTTTGAGTGGGTGTTCTGGGTAGGCTCTCGGCAGGGTTCTCAACAGGGTGAGCTTGAGATCTAGTGGTGACATTCATTTTGACAGATGGATTCTCAGGTGGGAGCTCAAGATTTTCTTTCTTCAGGACAGTCTGGCTTTGGTGCAGCAGGCGCTCATCCCCTTCTTTAGGGAGATCTTCTGACCTCCTGGTCAGGGCATCGGGCTTCGCTCCTTGTTTTCCCGGGCGATAAATAATCCTGAAGTTAAAACGGGACAGGAACTCAGACCAACGGGCCTGTCGGCGGTTCAGGAGCTTGGTCGTCATGAAGTATTCCAGGTTCCGGTGATCAGTGATAACTTTGATGGGAGACGGGGTTCCTTCTAGCTCAGGGCGCCATTCTTCGAAGCAGCGGATAATGGCCAATAGCTCCTTATCATAGATCTCGTAGTTACATTCAGTTGCTGAGTGCTTCTTAGAGAAGAAAGCCACAGGGTGCAAGACACCATCGTCATCATACTGGGACAGGACTCCAGCAGAAACATAGTCAGAGGCATCAGTTTCCAAGATAACTTCCTTTTTCCAGTCAAATGGTCTAAGAACAGGCGCAGTCGTGAAAGCCTTTTTCAGTGTATTAAAGCTTAGCTCACAGGTAGTGTCCCATTTAAACTGGATGCCTTTCTTCGTCAGGTTCACTAAGGGTGTAATAATCTTGGAGAAATTCTTGATAAACCTCCGGTAAAAGTTTGCAAAGCCAATGAATGCTTGGATATCAGTCACACAAGTTGGGGTCTCCCAGTCGACAATAGTCTTCACTTTGTCAGGATCCATGCGTAATCCATCTTGGCTGACAATGATACCCAGGAACTTGGTCTCAGGCACAGCAAATTCGCACTTGGATAGTTTGGCAAAGAGGCCTGCATCTCGCAGTCTCTCAAGGACCAAGCGGACATGGTGGGTGTGCTCCTCACGGGTTTTACTATAGATCAGGATGTCGTCCAGGTAGGCAGTGCAGAAGTTGTCCAGGTAGTTCCGCAAGGTGTCATTCATGAATCGTTGAAATGAAGCTGGGGCACCAGTCAGGCCAAAGGGCATCACAAGGGATTCAAATAAACCTAGTCGTGTACGGAAAGCAGTCAGATATTCAAGTCCTTTCTTGATCCTCAGGTTGTTGAACGCGGAGATAATATCAATCTTGGTAAAATATTTCATCCCTTTCAGGTTGTTCAGAGTTTCCTTGGTCAGTGGTAGCGGGTAGCGATCTTTCACAGTAATGGCGTTCAGGGCACGATAGTCTACACAGAACCGGAGGCCTCCTCCAGGCTTCTTGACAAATAGGACAGGGGATGCAGCGGGTGATGAGCTGGGTCGAATAAACCCTTTCTTCAGGTTTTCCTCAACCCATTCCTTCAGGACCTTCAGTTCCTCTCGGGACATCGGGTACAGGGGCCCAAATGGGGGCACCTTTCCATCTTGCAGCTTGATATCATGGTCATATGGGCGGTGGGGTGGCAGACGCTCAGCCTCCTTGGGTGAGAACACATCAGCAAAGTCTTGAAATTCAGGTGGCAGTTTTTCCATTGGGTCTTCTTCATCAGACACAGGGTTCAGGGCAGCTTCAATATCCTCAACAGTGACAGTAAACAGGCGGTAACTCTTTCGTGCATAGGCACAGCAGGCAGACATGGATATAGCAGCAATGTCTCGGTGTCTCAGGCCTTCAGGTCGAGCAGGCAGGTGCTTTGGGCGGGTCTTTTGTGGGATATCATGCAAAGCTCGTATTTTTGCAGGTCTCATGGGTACATTGCAGTGTTCCTGGCAATACTTGCTGTCAAACAGGACGGTATGTTCAGCGAAGCCAATTCGGGGATCATGGATCTTTAACCAGGGGAGTCCTAGTACAACAGGATAGTGTGCTAGCTGAGTGACCAAAAAACAAGCTCTTTTCTCTTGGTGATCATTAATTCTCATATGCATCTGGACGTAGTGGGTGATTGGTCCACTCTCGGCTTCCTGACCATCGAAGGTCTCCAGGCGGATCGGTTCTCTCAGTGGTAGCAACACAAGGCCTTGGTCTTGGGCCCATTCCTTGTCCATGAATCTCTTTCCTTCAGCGCCAGTGTCGAGCATTGCATAACTTGATAGTTCCTTTTCATGTTGAGCCAAGGTTACAGGCAGGATCATTAGGTTTGAACGGCACGTTTCCTCTTCGATAGTTAATCCTTTGGTAGCGGCAGCAGAGATGCGGATAATGCGCTCATTCAGCGTCTGGTCGCGACTTAGGCCAGACTCATTCCTTTTGCTGGCAGGTCTGGAGATGGAGAACGGTATCGTTGCAGTGCAGATGTAGGCTCCAGACTGGCAGGGGACTGAGAACGGGGTGACAGATAGGCCGGACGGACTCCCACAGGGCGGCTATCAGGGAGCGGGCAGTTTCGAACTAAATGATCCTTTGAGCCACAACGGAAGCATTCCCCACGGTCTCGACGGGATGTGGTGTACTGGCGGGCAGAAGACAAATCCATAGCATCAGGATGAGACCTTGCAGTTTCAACTGCGGGGGAGGCTCTTGGGGCTGTAGTGTGCTGGGAAGGGCCATCAGGTCTTGCAGGGGTGGCAGCTCCAAGTTTAGGTGCAACAGCGTGATTTCGGGGGTTGTTTTCATATTGGAAGCGTCGGTTCTCCAGGTTCTGCAGGAAGCGGGCCAGGGTCATGTAATCACCATTAGGCAAGTCATGGTGTAATAGCATAGCCTTTAGTTCTCGGTTAATAGCTTGTTCCAACATAGTTGGTAGTGCAGCTTCGGGCATGTCTCCTTCCATTGCTAAGCGCTGAAACTCAGCAAAAAAGATGCTGAACTCCTTATTTCCTTGACGCAATCGGTACAGGTCATTGCGAGCATTCCGGGCACGATTAGGATCTCCAAATGCACGTTCAAGGATCTCCAAAACTTCGCCATAGTCGGACAGCTGACAGACTCCATTGTGAATGTACGGTAAGACCTGGGCATAGGGGGCACCCTTCAAACGATTTGTCACATAGGCCATGCGAGACTGCGAAGTTGGGAAACGGTCATAGTTGACAGTCATCTTCTCCTTGATTTGGGAGACAAAACGACGGAGGTCCTTTCGGTCACCTTCAAACTTATCAGGGTCGGGGAGTCGTTCAGAAAGCTGGGCGGAGGCGGCAGATAGGGAATCAATCGACGCAGGCGCTCCCACTGGAGCAGCTGCAGGCACTTCAGTAGCAGGTTCAGGGATTCGGGCAGGTGTATTAACCGTAGGTGCAACAAGTTGGACAGCCTGGTTCCTTTCTGTCAAGGCATTGATATAATCTTGTTCCTTTTCCTTCAGTTGTCCTTTCTGGTATTCAATAATCGCTTGCAAGGCTGCTCTAGTCTGCCGGTGGGTAGACTCCTCAGTAGCTAGCTGCTGGCGCAGATGGTCGATTTCTTCTTGCAGAGCCTGGTTCTGGAGTGGTAGCTGGCGGGTTTGCTGCTGGGACTCAGCCAGGATAGGTTCAGTGTTCACAACGTACTCATCCACACGCCGGCAGTAATCGAACCAGTCAGCACCGTGGGTCGTGACATGGGAAGTGAACTCTTCGGGATCCGTTGGTAAAAACGGGGGACGGGGGGCAGTGGACATCTCGACAGGCATCAACTCCTATGCGAGGAGCTGCGTAATGTCAGGGTGCAGGGTCAGGTATCGATATATATATTAGGAATTGACGAACAGGATAAGCTACGGTCAGGCTATCTACAGGTTCATAAACAAGACGCAGCTCGAAGAGCTGCAACAAGATCGGCGTCGAGCACAGATAGATATCCTGTGTGGGTCACGTGCCTAGTCACGTGTATACATCACGGCTGGCACCGTGACATGGCCTGGAGGACATCAGCTCTAAGGACGGATACCCTGAGGAAAAAACAGACATGCAATATCCACATGAAAGGATCAGATATGCTAAGGAGCCGTGTAGAGTCGAAGAGAGCCTAAAGGATTCCTCTTTTCGGTCTCACCTATTCATCGGAGATTTATTGCCTGGTATCATGGTTAAAATATCAGCTTGAGCTTTTTGAAACTGATGAGGCCAAGACCGTCTGGATAATCTGAGGAAGGAAGTGGACTGTCATAGTCGGCAAGTGGAGACATGTAGTTTATAAACGCCGAGAAACTAGGATTTGGGGTATGGATGACACTTTCCCAATCCATCCTGAAATCATAAATGGGCTGACAAGCGTTTAATCCATAGTGGATTCAACTATACATGATAGAGCCAATGCTGGAGTATCCTTTACGGAGTCTTCTCGGAAATTGAACGGATTGTTAGACAATGGAAATCCCGAGATGCAGGTAGCCCTGGGCCTCAAGGAGCAGCAATGAATTGTTGTGTATTGTATCTTGAAAGACCGATTATTGTTGTTCTCCCTCAGGGAAGACCAGCATAACTGTAGCACGGCCATCGCGGAGTAAAGAGATACGACATGGAGGTAAACTGGTCTTAATTGGGCTAGCTAGTTTACCCCTTTTCGCCGACCGAAGACCAAGGCACCTTATCCGAAGGGCCAGGCCGAAGCCCTATTCAGAAGGGAGAAGCAATCGTACGAACAATCAAGGAAGCCCTAGACTGGGCACAGGCATCCATGGTCTATGCTCAACAAGACATGGAGCGATGCTCCAACCAACGCAGAGATCCAGTCCCCAACTATCACATTGGTGATAAAGTTTGGTTGAGTTTGAAGAACATTCGTACGGATCGACCAAATAAAAAGTTAGACTGGAAGAATGCCAAGTAAACTGTCACTGATGTTGTTGAAACACATGCTGTACGACTCAACACTCCTGGAATCTACCCTGTCTTCCACGTGGACCTCCTACGGCCAGCATCGACTGACCCCCTACCGTCTCAGCTTTTTTGAATCTTGAAATCATTCAAAAAGGGGAGGATGCTCCTTGATAACCTATCCATATACTAGTTGGCCAAAATCCCATCCCTCGCTACCTCCGGTGCCTTTGTTTTTTTCCGTTCGCCAGCCACTTCTCGGTTTCGCGTAATGCGCCTGGAGTGATCTTTTATTCCGACCTGGGAAGTGCCGTACAATGACATCCCACGTCAGTTTCTTCGATTCCTTCAGTCCAACTAGCTGTCTGTTCTCCTTTGGCGAGAACCGGACACCCCTCAAAGAATTTCTTCTAATATTCTCGGTATAAGGAGATTCAATGCCGGTTAAATTCGGTTGTGATGCAGCAAGTCTTGCAATAAGCGACTGGGAAAAGTCTACTCGGTAGGTAATATCGGGCCTCCAAGCTTGCAGAGTAAGCAAGCCTTGAATTGGGATCGGCTCACTCTCTTGCACAAGATTGAGATGAGCTGACGCTGCTTGTTGGCTGTTATTTAATGTATACAATTTAGGTGCAGATACTCTTTGCTTCAAGCCAGCTTTGTTGCTAGTTTCACAACAAACAGGTTGTTCCTGCCGTGTCAATGTTCGTCTGTTGGTCATGGCTGGTATTCTCGGTTCTAAAATGTAGTTATTGCTCGAGTCATCGGAGCTGGATGGGCCGTGTACCTCTTAAGTGTTGCCGCGTGGAATCCCAATTCGAACAGGACGACGTAAATTGTAACGGTGGGGTGGGTGTGGAATATCATCTGTTCATTTGCAGTTCCTGGTCGACGATCAGGGGTCGCAACCGAGACCCGTTGGAAGGCTTTTGGAATTTTGCAGGTGGATGGCAGGCCTGATCGGCCTACGGGGGTTTCCTCGTCCTGGAAAGCAGCTTGGGGAGTGTCGTTGTCAATTAGTTGATGATCCTGAGTCCTTTTCGCAGCTGCGTCATCGACTCGTTCAGGTTCGCTATGTCCGTAGAGTAGCTTTGTGCATGTTGTAGCCTCATCCGTGGGCCTAGATCATGAAGCCTCGAAGCATTCCAGTCCTAAACAGCTTTGTGCCCGTAAAGGATTGCTACAAGCGCTATTCGATGGGTCCCTGCAGCCTCCAACCATTTCCGACGGCCAGGATACCGGTGTGGGTATTTTCTCCGGTTTGTCCGAAAATAAGAGATTCGCAAGGTGTGTGGGTATTCTTTGTCAACTGTGGAGAGGAAACAAAGTCGGTGACCATCGCCTGTCATTCATTCTCTTCAGGATTTTGGAAAGGAAAAACCACATTTCCAAGTAAAATATTCTAAACGCTGTCACACTCTTTTCGCAAGCAATTTGAGAAGACCTTAGCATCTTGGTTAGCCTTGTTGGGTGCTAAAAACGCACTGGCGTATCTCTTACGCCTATCTCCATAGGTGGCCGACATGAGTTCTCCCCAGTACAATTGCTTCCGTCAAGTGAGTGTTCATCATTCTGGATCAGGGACACGTCAGCTTGGGAACCATTTGCCATTCCTTGAAACGCCCGGTCAAAATCATTGGGATGGGAAATCGCTCCACACTCTGCGACAGTCGGGGCAGGATTGAGACAGGAAATGAACTGGGTACATGTGGTATTTCAGAGGGGGCCGCGGGGGAAAGGGATGTTGGGGGCAATTTGAGGAGGGCGGAGAGGGAATAGAGGACATGTAAGATGCGGAGTGAAGTTGTGGAAAGAGATTCGGTATCTTTGGACGTTTGGGAAGAGTGGGAGGCTTATAGAATGCTACGTTATCCAGACCAATCTACATAGCTGTGCTATGAAGAGATGAGAAGTGAAACGGTAGAAACAAAAACTGGGGAAGCTCTGCCCATCCTAAAAGATGCTGGCAGGTGCCCCTTTTAAAGCAAGAGGCAGGCCGGCATGGTACTTCTGAAAGGCCTAGAGCTGATCAAGGGATTTCATGTCCGTCAGGTGGTTTACGAGCGTGCTGTAATTTCATGTTGCACAAGAACCATCAGGCTAAAACGACGGCTCAAAAAGTGGCAGACACTCCAAATACATGCATCACTCAGACGAGGGGCACTGCTGAGAAGGACAACAATTTTCGCTTCACCAAGCACAACCAAGCAAAGTGCCCCTTTCCAACCCACACCCGCAAGTCAAGGCCTGGAGGGGGGACATTGAGGACCGAACTAATGAAACAGGATTCGATATCATGCGCCGCAGCATTCCGTATGGTCCCAAAGTGAGAGACGATGAGCTGAAACAGAAGAAGACAAAAGTGGACTGAGGCCTTCTATTCGCCTGCTACCAGAATAATATCACCAGAGGATTCGAGTTTATTGCCAGAAGTATGTATCTCCCGCCCTTGGTCTGGAGAATCAGTGATAATCTGACTGATTGCGGTTCTTCCTAGGGTGGTTCAATAACAACGAGTTCCCACTCGTGAAAGGTATGATAACCGGTGCCGATCCCATCATGACGGATAAGGTCAAGAATTCCCCTAATGACGACAAGCTCTTCATGAACATTGTCGACGGCGAGCACAAGCCGACTAGAACTGACTTGGGCCCATTTTCGAGTCCCACGGCGGTTCATACTTCTTCATGCCGTCCTTGGCCGCACTGCAGAAGATGGCTGGGGCCAGGGACTTGTTGATTGCTTTGCTCTATTCAGCACCGCAACACATAGCCCTGATACGGTACTCATAACGTAACGATGCGTGAATCAGCTGTATCAATGTACCAGAGACAGGTAATGGTGTTATCGGAGATCCCGAAGTAACAAACCGGATGATCTTAACTTTACATGGAACAATCTCGGTTATTTTGCCCCCGTTGGCCATTGACAGACAAGTGACGTAATCCCCCGCAGCTTTATGTCTTAAGTCTGCAGGACATGTCGATCATAGAACATATAATTCCGACTTACAAGTACGGAGATGCACACAACTGCATACAAAGACTCAACTCCAATCTCACCTCACTGAATCTCAGTCACTAATTACCAATCCATAAGTCCCCCCTGTACAGTATCAAATACAGATATATATAAGGTGCAACATGCCCATAAACCCTTCCGCCAGGATCTCAAATTTCACCAGAGACCTCTCCAACCGCCACATTATCTACGACTATGACGCGCACGGCTGCGACGGCAACACGGAAAAATGGCGCTACGAGACATGGTTCTACAACGCCGACCGTGTGATCTATGCCATCCATGGCGGCCCCATGGCCGGCCGACGAAACTACCAAAAGGCAACGTACCAGTGCATCCGTCCCGGCGAGTTGTGGCAGTGTAATTGGCTCGAGGAGACCGGGACAATTTGTTCGCTTGTTTTTGACATCCCCCAAGGGACGGTTACGACATCGTTGGGGTTTTCGAAGGGGCATTGGGAGGGGAATGGAGAGGCGGAGGGGGATAAGAGGGTGCGGGAGGATTTGGAGAGGTGGAGGGGGTTGGCGGGGGTGGGGAGGCAGTCGGAGAGGGTGATGTTGAGTGAGCAGGCGAGTGTTGTGGAGGATTTCAGGGGGGCAGGGGAGTTGGAAGGGATTGAGATGGATTGGCCTACGATGTGATGTGTTCAGGATGATAGAAAATTGTATATATTTTGTTGTCCTCTATAGGTGGTGCATTTATATCCGACCAGAGGCATTCAAACATGATCTATTCAAAAGATCAAAGCATATATATACAATCCGCAGCAGGCTCTCATGAGGCCAGGAAGTGGCAGTCAGAGCAAGCTGCGATAGAGCTAGCGTGAGTGCTGTCCAGCGGTCATTGAAACTGACCAAGGCTGGTGCTCCGCTCCGCTGCGGAGTTGGCAGCCGTAGCACAGGCGCCGTGATAGCCGCTCAGCAGCGTCGTCTGAATCACAGGATGATCGGTCTGGTCGTCGTGAACCAGCCGCACGGTAGACGATGGGCGCTATGCTTGGTAACAAGGTCCAAGGTGCAGATGCTGTTCGCGTCGCGATATGGCGATTCCAATATATCCATTCGATGAAAGGATGGAATTGAGTCAGTTAAGAGTCTGGATCTTCGTTAAAGGTATTTCCGGACGGGGCTTGAAGACAAGCTAATTCAATTTGTATATCGTCTTTACTGGAGGGTGGTGGGCTGTCATCGGATGGGCTGCGACTGAAAATGGCGACGGCAACCTGTTCGGCCTGCTGACGGGCGCTCATGCGGTCGATATACCATGTTTTCCACGGGCTGATGTTGGACCCAGCTGTTTGGATGGTAGCGGTTCGTTCTGGCTTCGATTCTTGAGCGAATCCTGGTTCTGTTAGCACGTTGTTTTTACCATCGATCGACAAAGGAATCACATACGAATGACCGGAGCCGACTGAACATCAAAAAACTGAGGCGGACAGTTTTCCAATAGAGGCGGTGTCGAGTGCATCTGGTTAAGTACCGTCTGCAAAGGATTCGAGTTGTATTCACCCTCGGTCGCCAACTCATAGACAGCACCACTCAACAAATTCTTCAGATCCCTCGAACATCGAGGACCCCAAATACCATCACATCCGTTGTTGTTTCCGGAAGGCGTGCCCGTCAAGTTACCGACACGAAGACTCAGCTCGGATGTGCGGTTGGTGGTGATGGCCGAACTGTTGATCTCCCGACCGTACCGCAGCCAATAACTAACCTTGGTCATCGGACCATGACCTTTACCCTGGGAATTAGCATCGTAGGCGTAATACAGGTTGACATCCTTGAGGAAGAGTGGCGGCAATTCGAGCGAGATGGCTGTCTGGGCCAGGGGATCAACACAACCCCCATCCCAAAAGGTGCATAGCTGAGCGGAGGTCAAATGCAGGAACGTTGTCCATAGTAACAACAACAGCGTGATGGGTCGACACCACCCTACACCAAATGCCGAGGTAGACATTGACAGGATAGTAGCGTAGTATAATATAGTCTTGTATATCGTGATGTAAACGATCGATTGTGTTATTGTTCGGTAGTAGAGAGCGACCAGGACCACCTCAGAGGTGCGACAGGGACAGAAAAGCAGCGGCCAGGACAACAACTGGCATGCTCGTCACCTCTGGTCGGTGGAAGAAGTAGTGAGATAATCTTGTGTTGGGAATTCGAGGTCTCAAAGATGAGAGAAACGGTAGAAATAGTAATAGGATGGCAGAGGGTTGTTAGTTCAAGGGCATAATCTTAGGTGATCTCGTTCGCCAATCAGGGATTTGTTGCCAGGAGAGTTGGAAAAATAGCCGTCCCGCAGCGCTTATTATTATAGCCAGTGAAATACACCGGCTTGCGATAATTAAAAGATAGCGTCTATAATAGTGTGAAAAAAAGACAGAAACGAATAATGAACGGATGATAAGAGGGAAATAAACGAGAGGAGAGAATTTGAGAGCGAGAGAAGAGAGTTTGGCTGGTTTCGCCGTGGGGGGAAAAGGGTGGAAAAGGGTCTGGGCGGTGTGTGTATTTGCGATGTACCATTGGATGGTGGCAATCGGATCCCCCCGACGAATTATTGTATTACCGTTACGCAGGGTCACCAAAACAGGGATGGATCCACCGCCCCTGGTGGCCGAGCATTCTTGGCGCTGTTTTCGGCGATGTGAGTGGTTGTCGCATAACTGTGCACCGTATCGAGTATGTTCGTTTGCCGATCTGTAACGCTAGTGTATTTGTATTACAGTGTAACTGCTCTCCTACACTATGTACTACTCCGTTCACTGCTATTCTGTGTTGCTACTCTGAGCACCATCTAAGACGATACTCTCTCTACGGAATACTACTCCGTACGGTTTAGAAGTATTTTCTATTCGAGTACTAGTACTACGAGAATGATACGGAGCAGTTGGATAGTATCAAATAACGCTTGTATAGTACAGGTGTATCACCCCTGCAGGGACTAGTGTTCCAGGCTACTCCACTACCCTCAACTCCGACTGCTCCGGATCTGAAGAGTTTTTTAAACAGTGGTCCTGATCTTCTTCACAAAGGGTTCATCACGGCCGTTTGGTGATAGACATGTCTTCGGTTGATCTTCTTGTTGATCTTGACAGTGCATATCTTAAATGTTATTGGCAGTGCAGTTGTACAAGTACATCGACATTGAATTCAAAAAATGTGTCAGATTCATGCAAATAACACCAATTTTATGTATCAAATGCCCGCATTCCTGCAGCTTACGGTTTTACTGATATTACAAGGTATTGTACCAATGGGGCCTATGACCTCATCGCCAATGCTGGCTGTTATGTCGGTGCACGGAACCCACCGTAAACATCCCCAATCCCGGTATGGGTCAATGGATAAAAATGCCGGCGATATTTCTTGATATTGAGGAAATTCCTTGCATCATGCCAAATTCAAGTCCACTGACCTGTCCCAAATTTGAATCATGTGTTTGGATGCCCAAAGGTATCCCCGGTAGTCCGGCAATATCCGTAGAGTACGAAGTATACGGCACAGTGTACCGAGATCAATCCGATTCACGCTGTTTTCGCTTCTCCCCTCTAGGCACCGTCGTTTCCAGTGTCGACTTTGACGGTGATGCGGACGTTAACGGCGATGGCGGTGATTGGAGTCGTTTCTCCAGACTCTGTACCCGAGCTTTCATCACCTCCGTGTTTTGGCTAATCGACCGAGTCAGAAGACGGATGCGTTCCAGTTCGCGGGAACGGTTCCTCTCAGCAGCCGCCACAATTTTGCGTGCCGTTTCCATCTCGACGACTTCCATCTCCGATAACCCAGCGTGGGGTTGCTGCTGCGCTTGTTTCTCTGCGTTCATCACTCGGACAACAGCTTGTATCAGCGGTAGCGTGGCTGGCATGTTAAACGTCAACCAAGACGCATTCTCTGGCGTGGCTCTAGCGTTCATACTAGTACTGTCACTTGCGCTTGACCCCTCTCCTTCTTCTCCCTTATCTCCCCTTTCAGGCTGAGATAAGGGTCTCCATCCCCAAATAATATCCATAGCAGTCGCCCTCTTCTCAAATTTCTTCAAACTCTGCGCTCCCTTCGGAACAACAGCCACGTTCCCCATCCACTCAAACTCCGGAATTTGATACTTCCCCTCCTTCCACGCATCATAAGCCTGCCGCTCCGAAGGCGTCATCTGCATTCGCGCATTTGTCTCAGCGTCACTGCGCGGCTGCGGAGTCGCTGCCTTCAGACCCGTCCAGAGAGCGAGGCTGTTGCCTTTTTGCACCACAGAGGCTAGGTTTTTGAGCTTTGTGGCTGTGGTTTCTAGGTCGTCATCGATTTCAGGGATTGGGTGGATGGTGAAGTCTTGGCGGAGGTTGTCGAGGCTCATTTTTGGCTCCTTTCTTTTTCCTTTCTTGGTATGGTAGGTAGTCTGGTATTTGGTTGTGGTTCACTGTGATACCATGCAGTTATACTGCACGTGATAAGTAGTATGTAAGGACGATGACCGGCACAATCTCCTGCTATGTACGCTGTGCGCCGTACGCCGTAGGAATGTATGTGTATGCGATGTGAATGTTAAACCTGCGCAGCAGCGTAGGGCCCGCCCAACAGTCTGCAACGTTCCTGACACTTCAGAAAACAAGAAAACCCGGTGCTGCGAATTCCAGAAGAGAAGCGACGAATAATTCCCGGTTGCAATGTCACGCCAAATGTAAGATTCTCTCAATCAATCCGGCTCGTTTGTCTCCTTGCCCTTTTGAACGGTGTTGGTAATGTCACGTGTACTTGGGCAAGTACATATACATATATGCTGGAAGTCATTGACTTGGATAGTGGTTTCCTTGAAGGGTTATCACCACTCTGTTGCTCGCGTTGATTCCTTTTCGTATTTCCGTGCGACGACCAAGTCAATCTGAACGGGCCAGTCAGATTGCCCGCGTTGTTGATTTTCCGGCCGATGCCAGACGGTTTGCAGATATTACTAAGGCATCCATTTTTGAGTGCTACTGCTACGGTACGATGTTTCAAAAAAAAGTTAAAAAATAATAGGGATTGAAAAAAGATACATGCTCAATGCTAGATCATCAGATAGAATAGATATAGTACAGATATGCCCCTCATCAAGCACGTGAGGTGCCTCCCCCTCCGCTAATGTACAGTATTTTTGTGCTCATGACTCTTTCCTCGTACTCCGTAATCGCAACACATTCTGCAGTGTGATGTGCTGGTATAACAAGAAATTTCCAAAGATTTGAACAGATGCAGAAAATATGGGAGAGTGTCCATAGAGATAAGAATCAAAAAGTAAATCCGTAAAACGCCAAAGCTCCACGCTGAAAACATGGTGAGATGTCACACGATTTTGTGGTACCATACCTGCATAACGCCACAACAATCTTGATTGGCTCAATTTCCATCGTCAGTATCCTTAATACCGTTGCCATTAATCCAAACCCGCTTCCACGGGCCTTCGGGTCCATAGAGAGCCTCCCGATCCTGCCGCATGCCCTCCAAAACACCGACGATGCCGCCATTGCGCAGCCGCTCGAGGACCACATTCATGCCCTGCTTACTCTTGAGCACAGCATCTCTGGTCCGACTGACACCAATAAGCTCAATGCTGCGTTGAATGCCCGCAGTGGACAGAGAGGAGAACCAGCCCTGTTTCGGTGCTTGCTCTTCGGCTTCACCGGCCTGGTCACCAATTGATTCAGTCTTCTTCTTATTGCCCAGTAATTTGCCTTGTCCAAGGCGGGACTTGAAAATAACGGTCGTCTTGACCGTGGTCTTCTCGCCGCTCCTCTTATCATCAAGAGGAAGCCCCTCAAGGCTTTCCAAGGCGCCCTCGATCGGCTGACGCTCGAAGAATTGCTTCTCAACCACACTCAGAATGCCGGTCCATTCCATGTTGCGTGATTCCGTGTGCATCCAGCCCTCCTTGGGGTCAACGATGGTCGTCTCCATGATGTAGCTTTGGCCCGAGTTGTCCGAGCCGCCCATGCCCTTGGGGAGCAATTTCAATATACCCGAAGGGATTTTCGATTTCTTCAAATGCAATCGAGTGGTGTGAAGACGCTGAGTCTTGGAATCGACGTAACGGTCGATAACGTCGGTGGTGAGGACATGACGGGAGTACGGATTCGGATAGCGAAGGAAGTAGGCTAGAGAAACAGCGGGAAAGGAATAGTCGTAGGTAAAATTGTTCTCGAAGAATTTCATGATGCAGGATTCATAGGCAGATTCTCTGATGTTGAGATAGAGACAGGATTCGAATCAATCGTTGAGAATATATGCTTGTAGAGAGTTGTTGCGTGATGTCGTCTGCTCGGTAATGATGGCGTTTTGTTTCGGTTGGAGAATTTCTGGCAGCTTCCGTTATGACGCTAAGCCCGTTCGGTAATGCGGGGTTTTATGCCAAGATCACGTGAGTGATTGCTTTCATTGGCCAATTAGCACCCAAGCTGATTATCTTAGGGCCGACCATCGGGAAAAAAGAGTCATCTCGGAGGGGCACCTTTATCTGTACAGCGCCGACTGAGCACCTTTACAGTGAGAGTTTTTCTACTTTTTCCATCTGATCTTCATTCGCTGGGTTTTTCTTTTCTGTCGTCCTTCCTCGTTTCTTTTCCGATATCACAATGGCCGACGAACCGGGTCAACCCCCCGCACTCACAACGCTGAGTCTCGCCGACCAAGCCCCCAGTTCCCAGGCCGTCGAACAGATCATTACACCCTTTGACGTTTCTGGTGGTGTCGATGAATCCGGAAAGCTGCTGCCGGTCGACTATGATAAGCTGGTTCGGGAATTCGGTGCGCATCGGATTAGCAAGGAGCTGCTGGAGCGCTTTGAGAGAGTGACTGGCCATCGCCCGCACCGGTTCATGCGTCGGGGCATTGTGTTCAGTCATCGCGAACTGAACTTGATTCTTGATCGCTATGAGAAGGGGCAGCCTTTCTATCTCTATACTGGACGGGGACCGAGTAGTGACAGTATGCATGTGGGGCACACGATTCCTTTCGAGTTCACAAAGTACGTTTCTTTGTCTCCGTCTTTCAATGGTCTGTGATGTATACTAATGCCAGCACGTGCTAGGTGGTTGCAGGATGTCTTCCAGTGCCCGTTGGTCATCATGTTGACAGACGACGAGAAATTCATGCACTCGCAAAAGATCGAGATCGACGATGCGAAGCGCTACGCCAAGGCAAACGCAATGGACATTATCGCAGTTGGTTTCGACATGAAGAAGACTTTCATCTTCAGCGACTTCGACTTTGTCGGTGGTGCTTTCTACGAGAACATGTGTAGAATGGCCAAGAGAATCACAATCAACTCCGTCCGAGGCACCTTCGGCTTCAACGACAGCAACAACGTCGGCGAGTTCCACTTCTGCGCCACCCAATCCGCTTCTGCTTTTGCAACCAGCTTCCCGCACATCTTCGGTACCGATAAGAAGAAGGTCGCTTCAATTCCCTGCCTAATCCCCTGCGCTATCGACCAGGACCCCTACTTCCGCCAGTGCCGCGAACACGCCGAGAAGATGAAGTTCAAAAAGCCCGCCCTCATCCACTCCATTTTCCTCCCCGCCTTGCAAGGCCCCGGCTCCAAGATGTCCGCTTCCGTTGACACCTCCGCTATCTTCATGAGCGATGCACCCAGCCGCATCAAGAACAAGATCAACAAGTATGCCTTCTCCGGTGGCCAGGACACCGCAGAACTGCAACGCCAACACGGTGGAAACACCAAGGCAGACGTCCCCTTCCAGTACCTTACCTTCTTCTTGGAGGACGATGACGAGCTCGAGCGGATCCGCGTTGCGTATGAGAAGGGAGAGATGCTCACAGGCGAAATTAAGCAGAAGTGCATTGCTGAGTTGCAGGAATATGTCAAGGGCTTCCAAGAGCGGAGAGCTCAGGTGACAGGGGAGATTTTGAATGAGTATATGAGCCAGCGGCCGTTGGAGTGGACAGGAAACCCCAACCCTATCAAGGTTGACAAGGAGAAAAAGTAGATAGTTGCTTGACGAATACCCTCGCTATGCAGAATGGAGTCATGTATAAAAGTTCATATGATATGATGGGGCATGCATGAACATCACGGTGTACCATTCCTGATATAATAGCATCATCCAAAGCCAACATCAATGACAACACTTTTTTCTGTCCAAATAGACATTCAATCTGTCATGAAAGTATGTCACCAGTCAGTCGTCGCTCTTATGTGAGAAGCCAGGGACACTTACCTATCCTCTATAAAGTCCAACAAGATGCCCGTATTAGGGGTATAACTTGACTTCCTGCTGGGAGATCTTCGAATGCAAACGTCTATTTATTGAATCAGCGTCGGTATGCACCATCTACTAAACAAAATCAGTAATGTAGAGATTAGAAACATGCAGTTACATTAGTAGTTTCACCTATTTCTTGCTGACAAGCTTGTTGCGCTATTCAGTCATCATTTTCTCCAGTGAGTGCACAAAGTCGAGGAAGACGAAAGAATGTCTCTTTTCTCTCGTTTGTTCGTTTGTTTTCGCGATCAGGTTTGATGAAGATGAAAGGAAACCAATGTGGTTTTCGAGATTGGGTGATATGAGGTGAGATGGCTGACAGAGGGGCAAGATTACAGGGACAGGGATACTGATGATCGCTCCAATAACAATTCGAAGATTGTCTTATGTTCCTTGTTATTGAGCTAAGATTTGAGCTAAGGGTAGTTGGTGTGGGCTTGTTGTATGCATAATCGACTCGGATATATACATTGGGTGGAGAGCTATACATCAACATACATCACTCCATCTGATATCATATCAAGAAACCGAGTTTCTATGCCTCTTGTCTAACAACTACCCCACACATAAACCCTCTAACCCCATTACTGATCCAACACTCTTCCCCATCCACCAACTCTAATGCCGAAACCACCTGCTCAGCGCAGAAGCCCTGGGCCAGCGCATACCGTCTCGTGGTCCCCGCATTCCCGCCACACGACAGCGGCGGCGTGATCCATTCCAAACGGTTATCAGGGTTATCTTGATTATCAGAGCTTCCCCGCTGTCGGAAATATGGGGTTGTAATGCTCCCCTCCATAATCTCGCCCGCGGGGTTTACCACTAGTACCTCCGCCTGTTCTTGCGGGGACATGATGCCCGCGCGATGTCGTGCGGCTGTGTAGTACTCTCGCGCTGTGGTTTTGTGGGTGGTAAAGGCAGATGGAACCGTCGGCTGGGTGTCCACATAGATGCGCCACGGGGTTGATTGCTGTGATGCATCGGTCGCGAAGGGGAGAAGGAGCTGGAGGGAGTCAATTGGGGCTGCTGGGTTCACGTCGACGGTCAACCCCGCGCCTGGTTTATCCTCGATAACGATGCGAAGGCGCCACGGTTTTGTGCGGTCGGGGATGAAGCTATCGAGTGCGGATGTGAAACTCTCGAGACCTTGTTCGAGGAATTGGACGGCATGGTGCCAGTGGAAGTGCCGTGCTGCGTTGATCAGACGGTCCAGGTGGTATGGGAGAAGGTAGTAAGGTGTTGGGCGGGGCTCCGGATACGACTGTGCGGCGTGTTGGGCCACCACAGCTGGAAGGGACGGATCATAGCGAAGAGAGGAGATAATATGGAAGAATTGGGAGTTATCTGAAGCCATCGCGACGGGTTCTGGGTATCAATTGCCCGCTCCCGTAACCTGATCCCGAGCGAGCCGTCGAACCGAGGATTCCGTCATAGGGTGTTAGTTCCTGGCCATAGCTTGCATGTTCACACGTGTCTCGAGATCACACTGTAGGGTAAAAATGTCAATTGGAATCCTAAGCACAGTGCTCTGATTCCGAGGACTGCATCAGTAAGGACGATCTCCTTGCTCTGCGACATGCTATGAACAATGGGTTGTTAAAGATGGTTATCGAATGATGTGGGCGGTGGAGCAGGGCCGTCCGCGATTGGCCGGGAGACGCCTCAACTGAACTTTTTCAGGTGGTCTCCTTCCACTCGCCTTGCGTTTCTCTCCCACCCCCAAACCTTCCCATTGAGGCTGCTTTTCGCTGCTCGTGGCTATTGATTACCACTTTAAATATCCGAGTTTCTTTATTTCTCTTATATCTTCCCTGCAAACTCTGCCACTAAGGGTAATCATATAGCACACACACCTAACATCAACAATTTAAAAAACACACAACCCACCATGAGCGAATCGTCATTATCCAAGAACGTCGTCGTCGATACGACTTCGCTTCCAGAGTCGACTACTTCCGGCGTGTGGGATCGCATTTCGAAATGGGTGTCGGATAACAAGGCGCTTGTTTATACTATTGCTGGTGTCGCAGTCGTCGTGACTAGCGCTGGTGTGGTTTACTACCTCTCAGACTCGAGCTCCCCCGCAAAGACCGCTACAGCTTCCGCGGCAGCTACAGAGAAGAAGAAGACCAAGAACCAAAAACGGAGAGAGAAGAAGAAGGCTGAGGAGAAGGCCAAGTCTGCGTCTGTTCCGGATGGTATGTTTATCTGGTTATCAGCCCACAGGGATATTATGCGCCCGGTGTTTACGCCAACCGCATATAAATATATACGAAAATGGGAAAGTTTGAATTGACGTTTCACAGAACAAACATCTAAGAAGGAAGAATCTTTCGAAGACATTCCTGAGGTGGACGAGACAACTGTTGAGCAGTTGTCGGAAGAGGTTCGTGTTAAGCGATTTTGGCGATCTTCGTGAGACGGGGTTGGCAGATGCTGATTTGTTGGAATCATAACAGACCAAAAAGATATACGCCGGTAAGCTGAAGGCCGCCGGTAACAAGGCCTACGGCTCCAAGGACTACAACCGAGCCATCGAACTCTACGGAAAGGCTATCATTTGCAAGCCCGATCCCGTCTATTACTCCAACCGTGCCGCCTGCTACAATGTCATGTCGGAATGGGAAAAGGTCGTGGAGGACACCTCCGCTGCACTTCAAATGGACAGCGAGTACGTCAAGGCCTTGAACCGTCGCGCCATTGCCTACGAGCATCTCGAGAAGTACAGCGAAGCTCTCCTCGATTTTACCGCCAGCTGCATCATGGACGGTTTCTCCAACGAAATGAGCCGTAACTCCCTCGAGAGACTTTTGAAGAAGGTTGCGGAGCACAAGGGTCAGGCTATTCTCGAGGCCAAGGGCAAGAAGCTCCCCAGCCCCACTTTTGTTTCCAACTACCTCCAGAGCTTCCGCCCTAAGCCGCTCCCTGAGGGTCTCGAGGAGTCTGTCGAGCTGCCCGAGGAATCTGGAAAGAGCGAACTGCGCAAGGGATTGATTGGTGTCAGCAAGAAGACCGGTGATGGCTACGAGGAGGCTGCTGCTGCTTTCGAGAAGGCTCTGGAACTTGGCGACTTGGGTGAATTCGAGGCTTTGGCGCTTAATATGAGGGCTACCTTCACCTACCTTGAGGGTAACGCCCAGGGTGCTTTGGCTGATCTTGAAAAGAGTGTTGAGTTGCAGCCTTCCTTGGTGCAGAGCTACATCAAGCGTGCCAGCTTGCACCTTGAACTTGGTATGTATACTTGTGACTGTTTATGGTTTCATACTAACGATGTGTAGGAAACAAGGATGCCGCCGCTGATGACTTCGAGCTCGCCATTACCCACAACAAGGATGACCCCGACATCTACTACCACCGTGCTCAGCTCCACTTCATCCTTGGAGAGTTTGCGGAAGCCGCCAAGGACTACCAGAAGTCGATTGACCTTGACCGTACATTCATCTACTCCCACATCCAGCTCGGTGTGACCCAGTACAAGATGGGCTCTGTTGCGTCCGCCATGGCTACTTTCCGGAGATCGCTCAAGAACTTTGAGGAGGTCCCTGACGTCTACAACTACTACGGTGAGCTCCTGCTCGACCAGCAGAACTTCTCCGAGGCCATTGAGAAGTTCGACAAGGCCGTCGACATGGAGAAGCAGATCAAGCCTATGGGTATCAACGTTCTGCCCTTGATCAACAAGGCGCTTGCCTTGTTCCAGTGGAAGCACGACTTCCAAGAGGCGGAGAACCTTTGCCAGAAGGCTCTTATCAGTAAGTTTCCACAACTCGTGACCGCCTTATACGATCGTCTAACATACTATAGTCGACCCCGAATGTGATATCGCCGTTGGAACCATGGCCCAGCTGCTCCTGCAACAGGGCAAGGTCTCGCAGGCACTCAAGTACTTCGAGCGGGCAGCGGAACTGGCCCGTACAGAAGCCGAGATTGTCAACGCCATCTCGTATGCCGAGGCGACACGGACACAATTGGAGGTGCAAGAGAAGTACCCCAAGCTGGCAGCACGATTGCAAACCATGGGTGCCGGGCTTGGTGCCGGTGCCGGTCCCGGTCTGTAAAGAAGGCCAGTCGGTAATTGAGGAGTCGCTGTAGATATCTGTGGGCTAATCAAATTTTCCCTTCCTTCTGATCCTTCTGATCCTTGCTCTATTCCCTTCTGCTCTCCCCTTCTACACCGTGTCTTCTCTAAGCGGGATATCGGGATCACGTATATCCTCCTCCTTAATACACCGTCTCCCCTGGTTCCTGGGCCAACTCTTCTGAATGTAATTACCCTTGTCGTTGGTTGGTCATCTTGACATTTCCCATCTCCTTTGCTTGTTTTGCGACCTCGGTTCACCCAAAAGAGTTGTGTTTCGTTTATTCATTTTTTCCCTCTTTTTTTTTTTTGTGTGTGTGTGTGTGTTATTTTACCTTGCTATGCTAGCTTGACGACGAGGAGTATGAAGTGAATGTCTGTATCATAGTGAATGAAAGACTACAAATATGTACCTATATGGGATGATACCGTACTCTTATCGTGTTATCAGTGATCGCAATCAGGTGACCCGCAGTGCACGGGACCCCGCCTGATATCCACCAATTAACGGCTATAATGAACAGACATCGGCGTCATTGCGGGACCTACGGATCGATTAGGAGTATGGAGTGTATGTACGAGGGAAAAGTGAATAGAGGAGAATCTACATAGTATAATAAAATATCGGTCGGTGGATTAAGTAAGGGACTGCGGCCAGCAACTCACGGGACTTGAACAAGAGTAGATGCATGTACTTGTACAGTCAGACCATCCCTGTATACCATGATGACCGTCTTTCGGGCAACAACAGTAGACTACAGACTACAGTACACCAAGGATAACTGAAAAGTGAGCGGGATAGCAAACGGGATAGTGCAGCTTCCGTGGGCGCAAAAGTGACCGGCGACTGCCGCGTTGACCTCAGCCTGATTCCATCCACTCACTGCATTCCTCCGGCTGCCCCTCCTCTTCTCTTTCTACCGTCGGCTCTCGTCATCATTTCCAACACACCTTCTCCTTCTCCCTCCTTTCTCTTCTTCTTCTTTTCCCTCCATACGTTCTCCTTCTCCTTCTCCTTTTTCTTCTTCTTTCCGTATATCTATCTGCAGCGTCTACCAACGAGCTCCAGTCATATCAGCGGTTGACTCAGCTACTCCTGTCCATGTTATACAGGTCCAGGTATGTCGCTACTACCTTATCTCTTTCTCACCGTCCCTTCTATTTCTTCTACTTCTTCTATGTCCTGTTGGCTCTGGTAACTGACTCTACCAGGACCCAGTGACAGTAGCCTTGCCGATACCTTCAAGTCCACGTCCAGCGCGTCGTTCCTCGAAGACCCCGTTACTCACCATGCCAGAACGACAGGGTACGTTACTTTCCCTCCTTTGAGAAGACGTCACAATAAGATTGTCCTAGATATTCCGTGGAATATCGCTGACATATATCCTACAGCCGTCGTGACCCTTTACCCCCTCTACTCCCCCGATACCTTCTCCTTCCGGTCCCTGACCTTCGCATCTGACGACGACTACGTTGATATCGGCCGGTCTTCAAAGCGGGAAACCAAAAACCTGGTCCCCGCTCATTATAACGCCTGGTTCGACTCGAGGGTCATGTCTCGTGACCATGCGAGGATCGGAGTGAATATGGCGGAGAAGGTACATCTATCTTGCTTCCTACCATGAGATATTGGCTGTATACTGAGTGTTGGCAGACTGTCATTATTCGTGATGGCGGTTCCATGCATGGTACCTGGGTGAATGACATGAGGATTCCTGTCGAGCAGGATGTCGTTGTGAATAGCGGCGATGTCTTGACTTTTGGTGCGGATGTTACTCGTGGTGCTGGTGGGTCTATTAATTCTCCTGGGATTGTCGGTATGTGAGGCTGATAGGTTATAGAAACGTTCCCTCCGCTTAGGGTTCGTTGTGGGTGCGAGTGGTTCGATTCTAAGTACGTCCTTCCCCACGTTTTCCTCATCCGGATAATTGACGTTATATAGTGATGATACAATAAAGGAGGACACCACAGCCAGAAAGCAGAGCTATCCTATCAACACCTTCGTCGTTCCTGATGATGATGATGATGATGATGGCAGTGATGTTGCCGAGATGGTTGACGACTCAGTGCCGCCTAGACCAATGAGTCCCCAGAACCATGAGTCTGAGGATTCCGACCAGAGTGATGATACAGCAAACCGTAGAATCAGAGAGGGTTCTACGCCAATCACCTCGCCGTCGACAAAGGAAGTCTCTTTGGGCTTCGAATCCAAACCTATGGAGGCCCCACTCAAGGAGAGTCATTCAGACCCCTCCGACGGAACCTCGGGCAGCCCCATTGTTCTCGATGGTGACGAGGCTCCCGTAACTCCGAGAATGACTCCTCCACCTATATCAAACGCTTCGAATGACCATGTTACCAATGTTGAGGTTGATGCCGACGCCATGGACCATGATTCGGATTATTCATCCTCCATCGCAAGCTCTCCCAGGGAGCCCCAGCCCGCCACCGAATTTGATTACTGGGATGAAGAGGATGTGATCAGCTATGGATTCGGTTCAGGGAGTGAATCTTCGAACGATGGGTCCTCTGACTTGGAGATGGACAGTGAATCTGAAGATACAACCTCCCACAGTAACAACTTCGAGAACAAGCATCAGCCACAAACAGACAATGAAACGCAGGTTGCCAATAAGAAGGGGGTCGAATTCAGTGGTTCTGCTTCGACTATCCAGCTGCAGAACATCCAATTACAGAACACCGAAGAAACCCAATTTAACTTTGACAAAGCACGGCCAACGAGTACTTTCGCCAGATCAGGCCCCCTTTCACCAACGATGCTTTGTGATCCGTATGCTATCCAAAGGTCATCTTTGCAACAGATCGGTAACTCATACCCCCGTCTTCCTAGTCTGCATGCTTTATCCTCTAGTGGATGGGAACCACAAGCCGTGCCACAATGTGATCATTTTGATATCGGAACGGCACCTAGAGCCTTTGGGCAACGCTGCACTCGATTTGATGCTCTTCCCGTGAGACGACAGTCACGACAGACAGTTCTCCCAGGCCCAGTAATCCCTCCAGTGGTTCCTAGCTCCTACAATGGCTCGATTGGCGTTTCTCCTGTGAAGAATGACATATATAATGCTGAAGATCAATGGCAAGTCGAGAAGCCCGACTTTCCCGATCAGTTAAGGATGCAGCGGACAGCCTCGGCGGATTGTTCGCGCGAACCCAACACCCGGCTCTGTATTTCCGATATTGTTGATAGCCGGTCGCAGGACGCCCGACCTGCGCAAGGACTCCCTCCAAAGAGGAAGGCAGATGAAATGGAGTCGGTCGCGATGCCACAAGCACCCCCTTACCCTGATGAATTTGCTGGTCACTCGTCCGTCAACGCTTACGCGTCCGGTGCCAATACTCTACCGTTAGGCACTAGCCAACGTGTAGACGACATTGACAAGGAGAGCTTTTTTCATGATGCACAGCCGCGGCCATTGCTGTCTGACCTTGACGACTCAACTCAGCACACCGGTCTCTACCCTATTCCTGAAGACAAGCTTGAAAAACCAAGGTCCGTTCCCGAAGTGGAAAGACCTAGCAAGCGGCTCAAGACCTCCGATGAAGGCCGTGGACGCTTCGTAACTCATGCTGCAACGGCTCTTGCAGGCGCAGTGGTTGGTGGTCTTGGTACCATTGCTCTGCTGGCTTCTTTGCCGCCTGACTATTTTGTCTAGTCGTGAATTTCAGAATGGGAATTCAGACTGAATGATACCAGTTTATCGTACTATTACGCAATCCCCCCCCCCTTTTTTTTTTTCTTTTATCTCTTTGGGCGAGCTTGGATTTCTATTGCGGCGGGAATTTTTTTCTTATGAGCTGGTTCTGGCGTACGGATCATTGATTTTATGCTTTTTTTAGTCAGGTTCTTTACTATTGCAATAGTTATGCCTTTACTTGTGGCTCTCTTCGTAGAATACTGGTAGCTCGCTGGAAATATGCTTCAGTTGGTAGCCTTCTGCAAAAGGATTCCTGGTGTCGCATATCTTTTCTTAATTAAGCTTGATTAGACCGTACGTACTTTGACAGCCACGACCTTTTGCTGTCGCAGATCTCGAGCATCGCGACTAATAACCGTTGATAATCCCGAGTGCTTGCAGTTGCTTATTTAATATCTTGGGGACCGGGATGGCTTACCGCGGTCGATGGATATTTGCAAGAATCGTTTGCCTTCATCTTGCGCAAATGCGATACACCAAGACCATGCTGAACGAGTTTATGAGTTAGAATGTGTTCACGGTACTTGTCATGGTTTCCGAATCCTGAAAGATAGATGCACCATTGGATAGTACACAGAACGATTATGTTTTCTTCTATAAAGCAGCTGCAATATCTCAACGCCAAATAGCACCTCAAAGAGACAGTTCTTCTGTCTCCACCACGGCCCGTTCCGTGGTGTCATTCTAAATATATATGCTTTACATACGAAATTGTTGACGAATTTCAGATGGAAATAGATCATAGGGAGCAATAATATATAAATATATATATGTATATATTAAATTAATTTGTTAGAAGTGCTAGGTTGTCGAATAAGTTGACAGAAAAAACGATTCTCTACATAGCAAGTTGTCTTGGCTGGTCAGTGCGTATCTCAAACGGGAAGACCATGGTAAGATAAGATTCCGGGCTGCCGTAAAGTGAAGGGAGTGCATTTTGTTCAATCACAGATAATTGTTCAAAACCCTGTACAAACGCCATTTGTGCCGGCACCGCCGAAAATGGTACCCGCCTTAGTTCGGTTTAGCGCCGGCCCGTGTTATGCCTTGATCGGGTATAGCGTGGCCTAATCTGGTTTAGCTTCATACACTTTCCCTGAATGGGAACTGCCGTCGCTCGCCGCCTAGCCCCGCCCGCAAGAACTATATAAACACTTGGTGCGTCGCTAGACGACCAGTCTGTTCTGCTACTGTCGTTTCTTCCCACCTTCGCTCCTTCCGAGCTGCGCATACTGAATGATACAGTAACATTTCCCTGACCATCACAGCCCCTCTCTCCCTGATGTACGAAAAATTTTCTTCTCGTCATTTGACGACTCCTGTCTCCACTATCCATGGCTGAATGGCGACTCAGCTCACCATTTGTGAGTCTAGTCCTCCATTGAGGCCCATATTTACTGCACCTGGTGCATTGGTCGTCCTGAAATGAGTCACAGGCATTACTATCTCCAACACTGCTGCCTAGTTCATGGGTGTGCCAAACTTTCTCAGTAGCCAGCAGTAGCCAGCAGCAGCTGTGACGGCTTGACGTCGTGTCTACGGTTTGACGTCGTGTCGACGACTCGACGCTGCGTCTACGACTAAGTATGACAAACGAATCGAACAAAGTCGACATGGATAGAACCATACCGTACAGTCATCTATAAATAACCCCTTCATCTGCTAGATAGAATTCCTTTCCTTTTGCTTCTTCAGATTCGATATTCCCGTCGATGGCTACTAGTTGGTTTAGATAGGAATATCAATTCGTTAATATCTACTAGCTACCGAGCCCGTGACACTGGGGTGGATCCACGCCTCATGAGTAAAAGATTTGCAATTTCTCATACAGTAGCAGGCCAGGGGGCCGCTCTACCAGGATCCATAGAGAGTATCCATTTTTGAAGCGATTCCTCTTCAATCTCTGTCAATTTCCAACTATTGGCGCGGGTTTCAGAGCGAAAAGGTGTACCATGGAGGCAGCAGCATAATGTAGCTTCAGGTACATTGAAGTGGCGCGCTGCTTTGTGAATAGCATGAATTTCTTGTTTTTTTAATAGCCTGTATAGCTAATAAGATCCTACCCTCTTGCTCTACTGAATCTCTAGAGCTTTGAGAGCGAACTGGTGGCATAGTGGGTGGTTGAAGTAGAAGTGTTAAATTAATTGACGCGTTTCGCGTTGGGTGCGTCACTCGCTTGTGAAATACGTTATAGAACGTAGTGGCCACGACAACAGAGTCATTGAACGAAAATTTCCCGTAACAACGTGGAATGGGGCAAAATGAGAAAACAAAACAATAGGAAAAGGGAGATAGACCATCAACTAAGCAGCTTAATGACGTCCGTGGATTGTAGCAACGGCGCAAATCGGTTGATCGCATCATTTCCTGTAGCACTGGGTCCAAAAACCCATTCGGTACTGACATAGACGTCGGAATGAGCGCCTGCATCCAGGCCCGAAACCTCAGCTGGAAAGCAAACATGATGCGCGTCCTGGGCATTCTCAACATGCTGGGCATTCTGGTCATTCTGGACGTCCTGGGCAGTTCTGTGATTGCCTGTGTCGGTGGCGAGCTTCTTCTGATTATTGGGGTCAGACTCGTCATCGTCCCTCTTTCTCTTGCGGTCTGCGGGCGGAAAGTGGTACAATTGGACAAGCTTCTTATCGATGAGATTCTCGTCATCGAAATACAAACGGCGCAGCGTGGTTAATTCGTCGATCGTGGTGCGGTCGAGTGCATAACAGCGGGCGCTTCCTAATATGGCGATCCCTCGTCGAATCGCAGCCAATGGGTGTCCGTGCCACGACTTGGGGGTAGTAAGAAATTGGAGAAACTCGACGGGGGTGTGCCCTTTATGGAGAAAATTCTTCAGGTAGTAACCACGATATAGTCCACCAGTCGCGTCGTGTGACACTAGGCCTTTCGAGGCGGAATAATCACGGTACTTCATGATGGTTGGGACGATTCGGCCAGATGGTGGATCATCCTGGGCACGGCGCAACTGATCTTCAATTTCATATCTTATGAAGAAGTTTAAATCCGTCGGAAGGAACACCCAGCAGGGGTCAAGGGAACGGTCGAAAGCACTATGGCAGGAAGAACAAAGCGGAATACAGTTGATCGCTGCTCTAAACGAAAACGGTAACAGACCAGCTTGTATCCAATGATGGGCCTTGAGGCTGGTTAGCTAATGTAGGAAATGTATGAGGATATAGTATACACACTTGACCATCTTTCTGTGCAACAACATGGGCGAATTCAGGGTCATTGTTCAAGCAACTCCAACAATCCGCACCAGACAAGCGGGTAACCTCGAGTTTGACGGGGTCACTGAACGCGTTCGAAATGTCTGTTCGAGGTTGCGAATCTTCAGAGCGACGAGGGGAGCGGGAGGGAGCAGGCGGAGGAGGAGGCATCAGAGCCCGGTCGTTCGATTTATCTGCCATCATTATTAGCTGGTGGTGTTGGATGGAGTTTGGGAGCCATCTCACCTCCGTAATCGACAGCTAGTAGCGCGATCAAATTCACATAGGGAAGCAGCCATCGAGGTCAAATGCGACTGCCTTGCAATCCGAACAGTCGCAAGTACTCTGTATTGCTCACATCTACCTAAGTCGGCCGGAATAAAAGTTCGCCGCCAAGTTAGTACCCTGTTAGTACCCATCGGGTCACGTGCTTGACCGCCCTCGCTTTCTGCCGGTAGACATATAGCTAGCCTTAGTCAATAGGCACCCAATGGAACCATCCATCCATCCATACACACCAAAATACCCATTAGGTCACGTGCTTGACCGCCCTCGCTTTCTGTCTGGCAGTTAGACATATAGCTAGCCTTAGCCGATAGGCACCCAATAGTTAACGTAATCCACCACCGAGCTGCGCACACCACCGAGCTGCGCACCCGCTTCCCACTTATAGTAATTAAATCAATTTTGCTCAACCAAAATGTCAATTAATTAAGAATTAAGCTATCTAGGTCTATCTGGACAGGCATTTCTCTTGTGTCCTTCATCTCCACAGGCACCACACTTCGGTAAAGCTCTCGTGCGCGGCTGTAAAGGTGTCACGGGCTCGGAATAGAAGATAATAATGAATCGATGTTCCTATCTAAGCTATTGTAGCCATCGACGAGAATATCGAATCTGGAGGGAAAGAAGAAGAGGGATCTATCTACAGGACGGAAAGGGGTTTTATCTGTAGGTTGTGTGGCTGCGCTTGGTGCTTCCTTCGTTTGCCTGCATGGCAGCGTTTGTCGATATCGGCCACCAGGGCGATGTTGAGGTTCCGAGCCGTCACACCAGAGACAATTGAAGTACTTATAACTCAGATGTGTAGTGATCGCTTTGCACTGAGTTGTGAGTTTGAATTTCTTGAGGATGAAGACAATTCAATATCCCAAGTCAAAGGGCCAGGCAGCCTAGACGCTGATGAGCTGTGACGGCTTGACGTCGTGTCTACGACTCGACGCTGCGTCTACGACTAAGTATGACAAACGAATCGAACAAAGTCGACATGGATAGAACCATACCGTACAGTCATCTATAAATAACCCCTTCATCTGCTAGATAGAATTCCTTTCCTTTTGCTTCTTCAGATTCGATATTCCCGTCGATGGCTACTAGTTGGTTTAGATAGGAATATCAATTCGTTAATATCTACTAGCTACTGAGCCCGTGACATGAGCCCCTTGAGTTGGAACCTGGATGTCTTATCAGTGAAACCGAAGATCTTGGTGGCTTCTCAGATGATGATGATACTTGGTCTGATAATGATCTTCCATCCTTGCCTGCACCACCACATGCAATATCAGTTCCCTCTCCAGCAGCCTCTCCTGCGCAATGACCTCATCGCATAGTTACACAGCCTGGATACTTTCGTGATTTGGAGGATGGTATTGTACATTAGATATTTTTATTTATATATTAGGTTAGAAATATATTTAAACTCCAGTTGATTTTCCCAGTGTGTACAAATACAATATTCCAACTACAGTTGGATTTAGTCAGTGCATTCATGAGTTCATATTACATTATTACATAGAGGTCTAGACTTGATGTCAATTACAGTAACATGTTGTAATTGGATGTTGCGGATAAATCCAATCCGCAAAATCCACTCCAATCCACTCCATTCGGATTATCCGCGCCGCTGCGGATCCTGTATGTATAATCCGCCGCCGCTGCGGACTTTCTCAACTTCCATCCGAATCCACGCCATTGCGGATTCGGCGCGGTTTGGCGCGGATTTTGCGGCTTCGCTGTGCCACTCTAATACAAGGAATATGGGCAAACAAGGGCTTAAGCCGCACCACACAAATGTCTATAAAGACCGTTCATCGCCTAGATAGATTTCCTTTTCTTCTTCTTCTTCTTCCCCAGATTCGATATTCTCGTCGTTAGGCTACCTAGTCTAGATATGAATATTATTCGTTTTATCTGCTAGTTTCCGAGCCCGTGACACAGGGCAACCGCAGCCTCGAAAGAACTTGTCTTCCCAATTGCACATCTACTGCGAGTGATTAAAATCTTGCTTCATCAGAGTCCAAATCATGATTTACCTTGTCACAGGATGGTTTGGATAACAATGATAGGTAGCTTGATCAGATGTGGCAAACTGGCAAATTTTGTGGTTTCACAATGCTTTATGGTGGCTCTTTCTATCTGGGTAGAATGGGCAATTTATAACCTACTAAGTCTTTTACGCATGCATGGTTCCCTTTACTGAGCCAATTTCTAGAGAGGTACAAGCGCTCCGGCCCATGTTTTTTACTGAAATCTGCTCCTGCATATGTGATGTCGCGCAATGACTCCAATGAAAGATGCATGTACATCAAGGATTGCTTAGGGAAGACCAGGGACGCACGGTTGACCATAGTGCTAGCACGGCCCCAATGGCTCGTAGAAAGGGGAGAGACCCCATACATCGATGAATCTATAGACGCTAAGAAGCAGTAGGACGATTAGAGGTAAGAGTCTCTACCTTCGGCTACAGCAATCCGTTAGTATCTGTAGCCAATCAAAACATTACGCACCAGAGCACAAACAATGCTCCGCCTTTGTGCTAATCGTCGGAGTATCTCGCAGTCTCCCATAGTGACTGCGGCGCATGGCCTCACACACAGTGTTTAGGGCAGGGCGGTAATTCGCTGAATCACTATGCTGGGAACATGCCGGAACCCCCGGAAGGTGGAGACACTGGAAGTCAGTTCAGATAAGGATGGGTGATGGCCCGACCCATAGGGATAAGGAGTTAAGCCAATCCCTATTCATTGAAGGCAGAAACACCGACAATGTAAAGGATTGTGGGCGTGGCAGTGTAAACATACAGATAGCTAGAACCGTGCCGCAGTGGATTTTAGCGCCAAAGTATAAGACATTATCCTACATCCATTCATGCTGTTTCTGTAATGTCGGAACTGTGTCGGGCTAATCCTTGCCTGCACTAGTCAGCATCTATATCTAAAGAACATTTTACTATTTACCATTTTCATATGCCGTTCAGATCAGCCGGATATTCCGGCGCGGCTTCTCCGACCTCGGCGCTACCCCACATCCCGGATATGTACCCCAACTCTACCTCGAGTCTCCAGAGATCCTTTTGCCAAATACACATCCAATCCTCTCATTACCTGAACACAATAGCTTTTATATTCGTGTTCGACAATGGCGCTGTCGTGGAGCAACCAACCACCCCAATCACGGGTTCCGTATGCGATTCCCCAGCTCGAAGGGGAACGCATCACCATCCCCGGCAGCAAAGGTGTTTTCCGCATACTCGCATCATCAAAGCAGACAAATGGGTTGATGGCAGTTTTTCAGAGCGGTGCTGTGCTCTCTGATGCACCGGGATTCCACTATCATAACCACGCGCATGATGTCTTTCTTGTTACGAAGGGATATTTGAAACTGTGGAGTGGGGATAAGTGTCGGATTATGGGGCCGGGGGATTTTGCTTATGTGCCTCCGGTATGTTCTGTTTTGATACTGGAGGTGTTGGGATATACTGACAGTTTAGACGGTAATCCACAACCCAGAAATGCTTGGGCCGCATACGGAGATCTTTGGCTTGATCACACCAGGCGATTGGGTGGACTTCTTCCGTTACGTGTCAGAACCGTTTAAGGGGCTTCTTGTCCCTGAGAATGATGAGCGGGACTTGAAGTCCTTATTGATTCCTAAAGTTATGGCCGCGAAGGAGCAGTTCGATGTCGTATTTCAGCCCGACTTTCAACCGCCGGAGGTGGGCGACTGGACAGAAGAAGACGAGAAACTACCAGATGGCCCGCAGGCGTTCTACCTGCGAGCTAATACTGGGCCACGGTGGATTTTTGGGGGTGTCTTGTCTCGTCCGTTTGTTACTACTGCTCAGAGCAGTGGTGTCTGCGCGATTTCGAGTATCGAGTCATCACAGGTCTACGGTTCGACGCTGTTCTCGAAGTATATGACATTCGGGTCGGTGGATCATTGTTTATGTGTTCAAGAAGGAACTCTGGTCGTCCGTCTCAATGGAGCCCCGGATGCTGTGTTCCGGGAGGGCGAGACGGTCGTGATCCCAGCAGGCCGGGCTTTCGCACTTGACTTTGCCAGTCGATACGTCCGCGTCTGGTCATTCACTGATGGAAATGGCATCGAGGCGCTGGTCCACCGTCTGGGAACGCCATTCTTGGGCGTTGTTTTACCCGATCAAGCACCAGCATGGGATTCGGCAAATGTAGGATCCGTGACGGCAGACCTCAACGTCACAATGGAGCTATAATTGTACATATAAGCACATATAAAGTTATCCAATACAAACCATCTTTCCCACAACCTCAACGACCCTTAATCTAAATCCCTGCTGGTCCTGCAGAAACCATCCCCGCGGGGTAGTCACGTGGTTCTGCACGCAGCCGTTTGTCGGAATTCCCGACGCGTTCGGTTCCCCATACAACTAACTCCCTTCTAGCTACTACAGCACACTGATACCATCCCTTCGCCAGGGAAGTCACTGATAAGAACACAGTACATATATACATGATCGTCCGTACATAACATGACTGGATAATGGAGCGCCCGGCTTCATCGTCGCCTCTGCGCCGTCCTGCAGCTACGGCTGGAGATGACGCCGTTCAACCGAAGGCGAAACGGCCGCGCGCGGCACAGGCTTGTGACCGGTGCCGGGTGAAGAAGTATAAATGTGACGAGTCGTATCCTTGTTTACATTGTAAGAGTGAGTGGTCGTTTTCTGCTTTTTTGGAATGGATGGATAGGGGCTGATGGTTTGAAGAGAGTCAGGTGGATTGTAAATATCAAGGGAACTTCCGGTCGAGGGAGGATGCTAGATCTACAAGGTATGTCTATGTGATTCCTTTTAGGTGGTCTAATCCTGATTGGCTATTGCATTAGCTATGTTTCCGATTTGGAGAAACGGGTAGAGGAGCTCTCGTCTAAGCTGCGGACGCTTGAGTCAAGTGGTGCTTCACAACCTTCGCCACAACTTCCCCGGTTAGCAACAGCTTTGGGAAACCAAGCAGCAACACAGCCAATTACCACCGCAACACCATGTTCATTATCTCAGCATGAATCAACACCAAAGGAAGACGCCAACGCGGCCGGCGATAATCGAGATGGGTCCGCAGACAGCATAGAAGAAGAGATCAGCGAGTTCAATCATCACACCAACGGTATCGAGTTTCACGGCAGTACATCTTCTGCTGCTTTTATAGGACATCTCGAAAAGGCGCGAGAGCCAAAACGACCAGAAGAGCAGTCCAATTTGCGCCCACCAGACGGGTCATATTCTTTGATCTCGACATTACACAATTCCAGCTTCTCGCCATCATGTGCAACCGGACCCGTGCAACCCGAGTTTTTCCAAGATCAGAATTTTTATTTCGATCAGGCCTATGCTTTTATGAATGGCTATTTTGAGAATATTCACTTCATCCACCCGTTCATCGACAAGGATGACTTCATGGCTCGCGCGCATGATCTGTGGTTCAATCGGAAACACCAACAGTCACTTAGTTTTGTCGCGCTATATCTCAGCGTTCTCTCGTTTGGGGCGTTGGTCCGAGTATGGGATGAAGAAATCCTGAATGGACTGACGCGCTTTGATTGGAGTCGGAAATTGTTTCGGGAGGCGCAGATGTATTTGAATTATTTACAATTCTCGAATGACCTGGAGACGGTGCAATGTCTTTATCTTATGGTTCGTTCAGTGTGGTGTCTAAATGGAGCTATGCTGATATTGAACAGGCCAAAGTATGCCAGAATGAGCTGAATCCGAATTGTGAGTTCACTTCTCCTTTGAGCCTTCGATATCGTGTTGACTGTGCAGTGGCGTATATGTACCTTGGACTTGCCATACGGACGTGTTTATCTGCTGGGTTCAACCGAGAAGTGCGGAACCCAAAGGATCAACGGGAAAGTTGGATCTCGAAGACGTGGTGGTAAGCAACTGATCACAAACCCAAATAATCTTAAGTGATTTCTACTAAAACATTTAATAGGGGCCTCTTCTCCCTTGAAATGTAAGTTGATTAATAACAACAATTGGAAAATACTTACTGATTTTTTTTTTTTAAAGCGAGATGAGCTTCTCTGTAGGTCGCCCAGATACTCTCGGTATGGATGAATACCACAACCGTTCTCTCCCAGAACGCGATAATTCCGAGTATGCCATCATCCCATGGATGGTCGACTTTGCGCAGATCATCCGAAAGGTCTCCGTGCAAATCTACCATTCGCGCTTCACCTTGCAAGATAAACTACAGCTTGCTCTTCAGATCGAACAAGAAATGGACAGATGGGTAGCTAGACTGCCTCCTAGAATCAAGCCTGGCCTCCAGGGTCAACCGACGTCTGGAGGCGCACTTCGTGATCCGAAGTGGGCGAGAAGGCAGAGATTGGTTTTGGGGATTCGTGAGTACTTCTGATGGTCTGTGATATGAATAATGGCTCATTCTAGGCCAGGCTACTATAATGTCAAGATGCTTCTCTTCCGCCCATTCCTGAGCCATTTCACACGCAAGTTAAGACACACCCCTGCCGAACTAGAGCAAACAATAAACAAATGCCTGGATGCCGCCATGAAAACCATCGAAGTCATCCACGACATCTATCGCATCCACACATTCTTCCGCTGCTGGTACATCTCTCTCCCCCTCCTCCCAAATTAAAAAGTCTAACAAATCCAGGTGGTACAACACAACATACGTAATGTTCGCCACAACAACCCTCCTACTTCCCATGTCCAAACTGGGCATGTGCCCACAAACACTCCCCCTGGCAAGCTCTGTCGAAATGGCGGTCGAGATCCTAGAAGCGATGGACGAATCCATCGTCGCACGGAAATCCGTTGAGATCATCGTACAGTATTTGAAGGATTTCAGGGCCCCAGATAATGGTACCAATGGTACACAGGTGGTTACTACGCCGTCTCAGGGGAATGCTGACCCGGCGGCTTCTGTGTGGACGGGGACGGGGACGGAGCAGGGGGCTGGTCAGGCGGGAATTGGGATTGATATTCCGGTATGTCTTCCCTCTACGTTTCTCTGTGAGTGGCTGCTGATGGTGATTTGATTAGGAATGGGCGTATGGGTTCGGGTTTCCTGATTATTCGTTTGATGGGATTGCACGGTTGTTTGATGATCTGGGTGGGCTTCCTATGTTGGATAATTGATTTAGCTGTATCATTGAGTGCACAGATTTCACGACGACATTCTCAGGGCTTAATCCATGGTGCACGGGAGAGATCGGTGGATAGTTGCATGGAAGTCGCGGGATCTGGACTCGAGATGCTAGAAAAACAGATCTCCTGAACGGTCTTCATTCCAGGTTGCTCTTTACGTGCATTTTGGTTAGTGCTTCCTTGCTTTTTCTGATACATTCTTGGCATTCGATCTCAGCAGGTCTATAGGGCAGATAACCTTATAGGGCAAGGTGCTTTGATGCTTATATACAGATAGTATATTTAACCTAGAAACTCCGAATACATGCAAGATTGATCGAAACGGTCATGACGTTGACTAGGAGCCAGAAAAAATAAAGCATCGAATAGAATGTGATATTCTGCAGAGTGATCTTATTGCATATACGACTCATGCTGTGTAACACAACGTAGGGATTTTTAGGACAACCGGGAACTTTTGAATTCATGTTTTCCCATCTTGATTCTATTGTGAATTTTGTAATTAGATCTACTTCTCACGTCATCTCGTACACCACTCATATCACCAACTTAGGCACCAACACAGACGTAATTGCCAGCCCAGAGATTGCTGCACTTGGAATCAATAGTGGGGTTCCACTTACGGAACTGGTCGAGGGTAATACCAGCATCCTCGTCGATCTGGAAGCAGCCCTCACCATCACTAACCTTGTGGAACTTTTTGCAATTCTGGTCGAGGTTGGGCATCTGGGGCCCAGGACCATGGAGGTTAGGAGCACCGGAGACGTGGACACAGACGAAGTACTCGGGTAGGAGGTTGGAGCACTCTGGATAAAATGGTCAGTTTATGTCACGTTAAGGGAAAGAGCGCGATAGGAATATGAAACGTACTGGCATCGACAGCAGGGTTCCAGTTGCGGAACTGTTCGTGGGTGATTTGGTTGTTGGACTCAATCGCATAGCACTGGTCACCAGTGACAATCTTGTGATATTTGTCACAGTCCTTGGCAATGCCGGACTGGGTGGGAAAGTGACCATTGTCGGTGGGCTTGGGGACGGGGGAAGTGGTCTCGGCACCAGGAACGTGGATGCAGACGTAGTAGTCTAGCAAGAGGTTGGAGCACTCTGTACATATACTATTAGTGGATTTGGTGGGGATGGAACAGTGATTAAGAAAAAGACATACTGTCATTGATATAAGGGTTCCACTTGGAGAACTGCTCGTGGCTGATGCTGGCCTTGGCCTCAATGCCATCGCAGCCGTCACCATCAACCACCTTGTAGAACTTATCACAGTTCTCAGCTAGACCAGGAGGGGTGGGCTCGTGGTCGTTGGCAGGAGTAATTGTCGTGGGCGGCTGGGTTGTTTCAGTAGAGGTGGAGGCAAAGGTAGTCTGAACAACCTTCGAAGTTGTGGTGGTCTTGGTAGGCTCGTCGTCGTTGACGTTGCCGAGCACGCAGTACTCCTTGCTGTCGTCAAAGTTGCCGCTGTCGAGGCCAGGGTTCAGGGACTTGAGCTCGTCGACTGAAGTGCCCCAGCTGTTGGCGAAGCTGTCACAGGAGCCGCCCGAGTTGGCACCCGTGGCGAAGCTGCAGTCGACGCTGCGACGATCATAGACATTGCCGACAGAGCGGGCGACCAGCAGCTCCGGGAGGAGGGTCAGGACAAGGGCGGATTGGGTGAGCATTTTATATTATAAATCAAGAATTGACGAGAAGAGAACCGATCTGAACCAGAATGAGCTGTAGTGTCAGTTCCCCTGTTGCGTTTTATATGACATGCCGGAGACATCCTTCTATCTCGTTGACAGGCACAATAGCCTCAACCGTATTGCAGCTCCCGGCTTTCTCATCGGCTAGTATCAAGCGTCGCGAGTGCACTAGACAGTTTCTCAGTTTTGGATCCGCTGTGGCAAAGGGAAATTGATATGGCCTAGGCGTCGCTGCCAAGGAGATTGATTTCCAGTTCTTACTATGCGATAGGACAGCAGAGGACAATGCGCTGCCCGCAGGTACAATACTAGGATCTCTGTCAAGGCACTGGATGCAGCCGAAAGAACCACAGGTCCATTAGATCCAAGCGGGCCCGATTTCAGCCCAGATTTTGCTAAGGCATCCGAGGACCCTAAATTATAGCTTGTCCGAACGCTAAATGATCTGAGACATACTTCTTTAGGGCCGGGTTTTGCGTTTGGGCGCCGATTGGCTAGATCAGGATTGCCAAGGCCCGAACCGCCTTCCCCCAACTGAGGCGGATCGCCGAGCATCAAAAGCCATGATCTAGATCTACCAGATTTCTTTTCAACGCAGAAAGGATTCACTGGTAATACATCTATCGCCTAATGTTCCATGACAGATATGCCGACTATCTCCGGTGCAATCTCGCTTGCTGTTAAGGATCTTAATACAGTATACTTCCAATTAGTGTTCTGCCCTGCGGAAATTACTCTTGAACTCCAGTGTCTCTTGCATTTACGCCCGGGTCTTGCGGAAGCGATCCGTCCCTGTTTACCCTGACTAGACCTCAAACGGTTGCTTGGCACTTGCTACAGAATTTTCTTTCAGCCGCATGATATGTGATTGAATCCCTTTGACATCTAAATTCAATTAAGGAGTATATATACATCCTTGGTGTTATCGCACTGGAAAGCCATATTTATTTCTGAGGAATCTAGAAACACAGCTGAGACTTGTACGTTGAAAATACTTTCTTAACAGTAATGTATCATTATCATATGTGCTCCATCCAAAAGATGCCTAACAAGGAAAGTCAAAAGTGTAAGGGGTTCGAAGTAGGGTGCCCCAACAACCAGAAGTCGGAGTAATGCGACGGGGTATTGTACTTTCACGTATAGGACTGTGTGAGATCCGTTCCAACCGCGAACACGACATAAACGAAATTTGTATTACAACATCATGGCTTGATTCGAAGTAATTTCATGTAGATATGCAATGTTTCGACTAGCAGACAAGGTTGTAAGCAAGCCAGGCAGCACCGGCGGTCCACCACGCTGCCTAACCTAGACCACGGACAGCCCCATCGGTTTTGGGCGGGCAACTAACGGTAGGAGTCGTAGCATAGCATTCGGCACGAGTGAGGCTCGACGAGATGCTCGAGGCGGCTTCAGGCGCTACGCTAGCTTTGCATGGACTAGGGGTGGGTGCGGGGCTCACAAGAAGCGCACACTCCGTAAGTCCGTCGCCGCTTAGGACCCTGCTGCGGGGACGTCAAGGGTCTGGGTAACGTCAAAGGCAAATGCCTAGGTTTTGCCACAGTCATCTCCGGCGCTGAGGGCAGTGAGGTTCGGCCGGCGGCCCCCTTTGCTGGTGGTATAGATCAGGCTTCGATAGGGCTCGTATTCCCGCCTGTGGAAACCGTCCTCGGCCTGGGGTCCGTCGTCATTGTCGAAGGCGGTACTATTGTCCGACGCAGAGCAGTTGGTCCATCCCATCTTCCACTCGAATTCCCACGTATCTTCAGTGGTGACTAGATTGGCGAGGCCATGGTAAATGAACTCCGTCCTCGTCGTCTCGTTGACGACTAGATCCCGAATAGGGAGCTGCTTGAAGGGTATGAAGCTAGTGTCAAGAACGATACAATGGTAAGCATCCTTCTGGTTTTTGACATGACCCACTCTCATATATCTTCAGAAAGGTTAAGGCTATGGCAGGGGCGCCAAGCGGATTGACGAACTATTTGCGAGGGAAGAAAATGGCAGCGTATAGCAGAAGGAGAATTGTTGTGGCTTGCAAGAGGTAGTGCCAGGACCACCATGGACAAATCTCGTATAGCTGGATAGCGTTCAGCTCATCAGGAAGGAGATCAAGCATACATATAGTAGATTTTAGAGATAAGTTGACCATCTCGTCGCTAAAGCTCGTCCTCTCTGCGAAACATTTTTGGCGCACATCGCGCCAGCAGAGATATGGACGGCTCAGCATTATCTACGCGCTATAGTAGTGAAACGCCAAGGATAATCTGCAGCGGAGCCAACCACCACTGTGGTTCACATTCTGGGTAAAATCAAGGGCACCTGGAAGGTCCATGCGCCAATATGAACTTGGCTTCTCAATTCACCGGTCCGATACTCGATCTGCTCCTGTGACACGGCCGTACTATGGACCTGCTGCGAGATGTAAGAGTTTCTGGATGAGCCCACGCAGAGGTGGTATGCTGCACGAAGTATTCCTTATCGACGAGGCTATCTCCTATTTGGACCTCCTGGGACTGGTAAATCGAGTTTCAGTATCGCATGGCAATTTGATCTGGATATCTATACCCTTCAATTATCTGGTATATCCGACAGCAAATTGATGAAGCTACCTTCTGAGCTCCCGCCGCACTGTGTCATTCTCCTGGAGGACGTGGACGCCGCTGGAATGAGGCGCAGGGACGACACCGATGCAGACCGAGAGAACAAGTCAAGCTTTAGAGTCACCCTACCCGGCCTCCTTAATGTTTTCGATGGTGTGTCATCTCAAGAAGGTTGGGTGCTCATCATGACGACAAATCACATTGAACATCTGGACATAGTACTCATTCGGCCTGGGCACATTGACAAGAAAGTGCATTTCAAGTTTGCGGATGAGAATATTTCCACTCAGCCCTTTATAATTGACTGGTTTCCAACGCTGGCGGAATTCCCAATTGCTCTGCAATTCTGGAGACCCTACTGAGAGCGAATCGGACAGTTCCATTACGACATATATCGCAGCTGAGATCTGGTTAAGAAGATTGACGAAGGAACTACGCCTCCGTCTTTTGCATGCGATGGTCTCTTGAGCCCCGATGCGAGGTTCTCTGGCAACGAGCAAGAGGCTATGTATTTCACCATGCAGTAAGTCGAGGCGGGAAGCGATACGACACGAGAGGCATTGGACTGTTTTGTGATGTCTGCTCTCGCTTATCCTGACAAGTAAACTGTGCGAGGGGATTGAAAGAGTATGTGGCAAGGATGCTAAACAGCTTCCAGGATTGAACGATATGGAACGGATTCCCTATGTCCATGCGTATGCTAAAGAGCTACTTCGCTGGCAACCGATCTTCGTCCTCCACGCCGGATCATATGCTTACCCAAGATATGGAATTCGAGGTTTATTCCCTCACAGCGGGAACATGCACCGCAATCAATGAGGTTGCTGTTGGTTATGAAAGTGACCAGCCGACCGAATTCATTCTCGAATGGTGGCTCAATGGCAAGGAGATGGATATCTTGCATGGTCTATGGCAATTTGGCGGGGGACGGCGAATCTGCGTGGGCTACAAGCTTGCGCAGATAAGCTTGTCCCTGAATATTGCACATCTGGCGTACTTATTTGACTACACCCCAGTAGGTTTCTATTTGTCTGGTTGGATGGGGGAAGTGTCTGCTCGCTATACTAGACGGTCCGTATGACAGTTGACATATTAACTACGATGCCACTAGGGAGCCTTTTCCGGTGCTTCCAAAGGTGAGGAACAAAAAATGCAAGATTGATTACGGATGAAACAGAGAAACTTACAGTTTTGGAGATGGCGCAGAAAGAATATGAAGAAAATGCATCGTGGCGGCCGGAATACTAGGTTTCTGGATAAATATATATCCCGCGGTGTCTTCAGGGCCAAGTGTAACCTTGCGAAAATACAGTTACATATCCATATGTTTTCAAAGACACAGATCCCAGGGTAACATTCTGATTAAACCGGAAGAAAAGATCGCATGTACCCCTGAATATCCCCGGAAAAGCAATGATAGCCATTAAATGCTTAGATTAAGAGCACGTGCGCCCCTCTCCTGATCGGGAAATCCCGTGATCGGCAGCCAGGAGAATATCTGTCACAGACTCTGAGCTCTAAATTGACAGCCACCCCCATTGAATCTTAAATGGACGACTGTATCGATAAGAGGAGTGCAATTGGTATACATCCGACCCTCATGCGCCCTGTGTTCACCAGTCATTGCTCTTATCGCGGTTGTTGACCCACCTCCTTCCAAATCGGTATATCAACCGTAGCAGGGAAAGATTCAACGCCAGAAGAGAATTGAACTCCCCTGTCTGTTATGAAGCCGCAAACCGCCATGGCTGCTTCCTGGGCACTCCCGACTCCAGTCTCTAATGCACCACTATCCCTCCCGGGTGTATCTTCTTTCGTTGCGTCGGCGGGATTCCCGACCTCTGCTTTTTCGTTAGTATCTCAAGCCATTGACAAACTATGTAACTAACTGGATCCAGGGCATACTATTACTCGCCTGCAAAGCCAACTCGGCAACCTCAGCCAATGATTCATGATCCTATTCTGAACATCACATTTCCCCACAACTTAACACATCCAGATACGATACCAGACGACAAGTCGGATCCAATCTATTTCCCAGAGCCACTCAAGAACTTGTCTTATACCCAGAAGCTTGCATTAATTGACGAAATAAAGGTCAATGTCCCGAAAATTCTTCAGTCAGATGCCACAGAAGACAACTGCGCCAAATGCAAAAATGCCTTGGCAGCAGCCAAGCCGGCCGCTTTATATGCGCCAAATTGGGTGCCAGATGCTATGATTTCACTATGTCAAGAACACCAGTTCAAGTCGAATGACAGCTGTGAGAGTGATTTTGCTGCGTCGATCTTTGGAGCTACCTGGACACAGGTGCTGGCGTATGCAGATGTCGAGGGGCTCGATGGCGACTATATCTGTAACTTTTTCAGCTCCTCTTCCTGCGAGAAGCCAAAGGCTAGCCCACTGGATACGGCGAATCTCTTTCCCAAGCCTAAGCCAGCGAATGCGAGTGTGCCCAAGCCCAGCGGCGAACGAGTCAAGGTGCTGCACCTGTCGGATATCCACTTGGACCCACGGTATGCGGTGAGCTCTGAGGCGAACTGTTCGTCCGGTATGTGCTGTCGTGAGAATGAATACAACGCTCAATTCGAGGATCAAGTTCTCTTGCCCGCGTCCGCATATGGCGCATACAAGTGCGACACACCATATGACCTGGCGCTGGCGGCTATGGAGTCAATTGGCCCTTTGGCCGGAACGACAAATGGCAGCTCTCTCGCTTGGACATTATATACAGGTGACCTGGTCTCCCACGAGCCCGAGAACCAGTTGTCCCAGAGATACGTCGAGTACACAGAGACCAGCATCTTCGACATGTTGAAAAAGTACCTTGCGGGTCCCGTCTTCCCAGTCTTAGGGAACCATGACACCGCTCCGTCCAATATTGACTCGCCGCACAGTCTCCCAGGGCGTCTTGGGGAGCAACAAAGTTGGAACTTTGAGCATGTTGCAGGATTATGGAAACACGAAGGATGGATTGACGCAAAGGCAGCAGAAGAAGCACGGACACAGTACGGTGGTTATTCCATCAAGACGCACTATGGCCTTCGCATCATTGCCTTCAACTCTGGTAAGCAGACCCACTTTATACATCTCAATCCAATACTAACGGCACAGACTTTTGGTACAAAAGTAACTACCTCAACTTCATCAACACAACGAACCCTGACAATTCCGGCGTTTTCGCCTGGATGATCACCGAACTCCAATACGCAGAAGACAACAACGAGCGCGTCTGGGTAGTAGGTCACGTCCCCAGCGGCTGGGATGGCGGCAACGCCTTCCCCAACCCAAGCAATCTCTTCTACCAAATCATCGACCGCTACTCTCCGCACGTCATCGCAAACGTCTTCTTCGGGCACAACCACGAGGACGAATTCATGGTCTACTACGCCAACAACGGCACAATTCAAAACAGCCAGACAGCACTAACGACCGGCTGGATCGGACCGAGCATCACACCCCTAACAAACCTAAACAGCGCCTTCCGTCTCTACGAAGTAGACACCGGCGACTTCAATGTCTACAATGCATACACCTTCTTCAGCAACGTTTCCGAATACAGCTCCCTGCACGCAACAGGACCAACCTTCCGCCTCGAATACTCAACCCGCGAGACCTACGGCTCCGCCGCGAACTGGGACGCGAATGCACCCTTGAACGCGACGTTCTGGCACCGCGTGACAGAAGGCATGGAGAAGGACCTGGGTCTTGTGAGCTGGTTCAATGAGCTGCAGGGGAAGAGGAGTGTCAAGAGTCCGGCATGTGATAGTGAAGAGTGCCAGTTGGCGAAGATTTGTTATATGCGGAGTGGGAGTAATGCGTTAGGGAGGGAGTGTACTCAGGGGTATGGGTCTGTTCAGAGTGAGTTCAAGGTGTAGGGATTGGATGGCTAGGGACCGTTTGGCCCTAAGGTCATCCTGTATATAATTAATGGCATGATTGCATATATAGAATAGACTACGATCAGGATTAGAGATAGACATGTGCATACCTGACGAAATAATTAGATTAATCAAGTACCCAGAATACAAGTACAGATACGTTAAATCAAGTCTGCTCCGTACACCAAGACATTAAACAAAAGGTATTATTTTAGATCCCATATCCATCCGTCCATTCCACCACTGACTCACTAACACCATCCTCCAAGATATTTTATTAGTTGTAAAGCATATTTGCCAAATAAAGTAGTGCTATTCGTCCCGTGAATATTATTGTCGATATCAAGGTAATCATTATGCATCAAGCGTCCAATGGCGGTCGTTGTCGTTGTCGTTGTCGTTTTGTTTCTCGAATCATAGCGTTTGTTTTGGCCGTTTTCCTCTTTCACGTCGCCCCGTTTCAATACCCGACATCGACTAGAGACTGTGTCGCACACCGATCTGCACATCCATGTTAGTCCCAATTCTCCACTTTTCACATCCCTCGAGGAAACAAACCTAGACCTGAGCCATGCTGGGACGGCTAGAACGAGAAGGACCAGTGCGGGGACGCTGTCGAGAACCGCCAGACTGGCGCCACTGGATGAAAGAAAGGATCATAGAGGCGGTATACCCAGCCCAGGCAAACCAGAGGAATGCCACGGAAGCTTGAGCCTCGCGGCAACGCTTCGTGCGGCCTTCGGCGCCGTTGGTGACTTCGTTGTTGAGGGTGTATTCCTGCAAGATTAGTATCGTAGTTACGCATTTGGGGGTTATAGTAGTGTGGGTTTGTGGACGTACATCGTTGGAGCAGTCGTGGCACTCCAACCTGGCAGCCAAGGCGATACCAGAGGTTAGGAAGAAGATGGCATTGAGGGTGTCCAGGACGATCAGGATGATGGGGTGGCCCGACCAGTCCGTGTTGAAGGATGCTGGGACGAGGTAGAAGAGGGTGAACATGGAGAATGCAGAGGTGAACATGGCGTAGTTCACCGTCGCGGGGTTGCCGGCAAAGGCCTGGTTGATCATGTTACCGATGAGGGCCATGACCAGCAAAGTCCATATGAACTATCTAATATTAGTTTGATGCATGATATCGAGATGCAAGTAGAGCATACCTGCCAGGCCCGAAGGCCCATCTGAATTCCTCCGATGGCCATGATGATTCTCTTTGCTTTCGCGGTGTCTTTCTGAGATGTGAAAGGGAGTAGAAGAGAGTACAACGAGAGAATTACAGTGAAATAGCAGACAGCTCAGCGGAGGTTCAATCCGGTCAAAATGATCTAGGCATTGGGAAGACAGGGCGACTTTTTATGTTCGGAATCCCCGGCGATGCGACGATGACGATATGCAAACTCTGCTACGTCATGTGTCGACTGGCCAGACGATGCTGGCTCTAGATGAAATCACCATTGGCTTACTTTTCGAGCAAATAATCGAGTCTCGACGAATTGGGAACGTGGGTATCAAAAGATTTTGCTCCGAGAGTTCAATCGTTGTCGGATCGGCATACTTGCTGATCAGTATGGAGGGGTAAATCTCGTATTGCTTTACATTCCAAGCAGTTGAATACATATCTATGTGCATAATCTCAGCCATCTAATCTAGAATATCTTCTGAACATACTCTATTCGGCCGGGTTGGATGCTTCCGTCGCTATCCGCTCTGAAATCTCCATGTCGTCACGGACAAGAGCTACAACATCGCATCCTCAACCAAAGCTTATTCAAGACCCGCAATAGCCTGACTCGGTTATTTCCACTTAAAAAACTCCCCGTGAGATCCGGTGCTGTCTTGATATGGTTGTATCCGTCTCTTTCAGGTAATCGCATACCTTCAATGTGCGAATCATCCTGAATCACCACCATCCACGACTTGCATTGGTCCGGCTCTTCCCCTTGACTGCCAGGTACGGACAGAGCTTTTCGAGTTTGATTTTTCGAGATATGCGTTACCTTATTCGTAAGTAAGCGCATGTTATGCTTTTCGCTAGACCAAGGATCTCGGTCGATGACCGGCTTTGACTGGTAAAACTTTGCCATCATGAACTTCAAGCGAGCCTCGTTTTAGAAATTTGGATTAGAGTTTAGATTTTACTTGCAGTTCCTTTAAACCGCATACTCCAGATGTAGCACTGAAAAAGCGAATGATGGAGCTAAGCATATAAGCTCTATACTGGACACTCACCATACAATGAGATGACATCTCCCTCCCTTCACTGCTTTTCCCAAGTTTCTACTGAGGCACTGCAAGAACAATGAATATTAAACTATTATTACTTAACACTGGTGCCATTGATTGGGTATAAAAAGATGGGCACCCCGAGAAAGACCATTCGTCTCTCTAATACTCCTTCGGACATGGATTTGCCCAGCTTTAGCGTTCTACTAGGTATGGCATGCCGTCACAGTGCTGGCTTCCAAGCCTTTATCTCATCCGAATACCCGAACTCAAGCCATCAAATGAGCCCATTCCTGCACAATGTCCTGGCAAACAGAGCCATATACAAAACCAGACGCAATTCATCACAACATCTATCATACGTGAATATAACCAGACTACGGTCTATGGTATGGGGTCCGTGACGCATAACAAAAAACCGGCCGAAGCGAAGAAACGGTACCTTACAAGTACAACTGAGCTTTAGCTGCTGGGCTATATGGGTATTTAAACCCTAGAATCTGGGTTCCACGCTGAGGGAGGCAAAACGCTCACCCACTTTCATAATAGTTATTTATACGTCAAGTTCTGGTATACTCGCCATCGCAAACGATACCGGTATTCGGCACACTGAAGTCCCTCGAGATGTATCTTGTCGAGTGCTCATGCAGAAGAGCGCCGGGAAGGGACGCTTCCCAGATCACGAATCCAACATCTACAAGATGTACCGCCGGTATTTGTCGCCTAAATTTCCGTTTCAGCTTGAATTTCACCTTCCATTGTCCGTCGTCGGTTTGCGAGTGCGACAAGTGCAAGAAGCCATTCACTTGCCCGAGCATCACATCAACCATCCGGGACTTGATATGTTTCCCACAGTGTGGTTGCAAGCACAAGTCACTTTGGCGATGTTTCAATCCAAACAATCAGATGCCAAACTAGAATTTTCATGGTAAATCATTGCTCTGCATCATGACCATCCCAGGCCACTAATGACATTGATTGGATCCCCGCGCCATCTATATGGTTTGATGTGTCGTGCGAGTTTGCTGTGATGTTGATTGCAATTACTATTAATCGGCAAAGCTTGTATCTGGTGACGATGATATCTGGATCCAGTCCTGTTGTTAAAGTCCCTATCCTACAGTAGTTCTTTATTTTGAGGCTTAGTGGAACTAACAATCCTATTCTCTTATTCTATTCCTTCAGGATAAACAAACAAGGGCTACCAACACCATTCTGAGGACCAATTTTCAAAGTAAGCTACACACAACAACTATTATGTTACTTCTGAAAATCCTCCCACCTAGTATCCTCACCATACAGCAGAGTAAGCTGTATATCGAAAACAGCTCTTCACAGGTAGCTATAAGTGTGTTGACAAACAACCTCTGACCTTGGCTATGCAAAAAGTCAATACAACGACGTCCCTTTTTCTATTTCTTTCACTTTTTCTGTTTCCGTCGCTACCATTTCAACCTTCTCCAACGCATCAATAAGCATATCCAGGAACTCAACTATCGCTTCTTTGACAGTCTTTTCCGCTGCCCTGCTGGAGGACCCAGTGGTAATCTGACCCTAGCCATCCAATGGACCAAATTTGAAAAGGTCAGAGCAACCACCAGATTGCAATATTCGGATGTGAGCTTCGTGATATTGACAGAACATGTCAGAGTGTCCTGGAGTTGCGGCTCTTCTTGCTTACGGATCTCTATGGCCTTGGTGCAGAGGAAACTGATATTTACTTTTTTGAAGAACTTTCGTATTATATTTGCATGGTCACTCTTAGGGTCGATGTCCTGGAAAGCAGTCCAATTTTTTGGTTGACTGGAGCTATATTTGATAAGAGCCTGATGATTCAAGTACACAAAGAAAAAAGTGGGAGAACGTGGGTGATTCAAAGGTATTTATAGACAAAGTGGCTCATCCTAGATAGGCAATAATAGATATTCTGTATTATATGCATACTGCTAAACAGTGAGACACCATTCAACATTCAATCAGCTCTCTATACAGCACATATCACCCTTCTGAAGGCCGATTCCCACAGCAACTCTTTCAAGTTAGAGAATCACACTCAAAGTGGCAGTTTGTCTCTATCCCGTTCGTATATTGGCGCCTCTTCGAATTGAGTTGAAGGTAAGACTCTCCATCCATACAGCGGGCTAGACCGCAGAAGCTGTAGCTTTATCTGCATTGTCGTGGATCACTCTGTAAATTACTAGATAGCAGCAACTCATTCATAGGCAGGATCGAGACACATGCTTGATGGTGTAGTATACATGGAGGATTTTAGGGCATAGGGACGAGAATAGGATAGAATAGATAGATATTGAGTATGATACTGGGATCATTTCATTCTATGGCAATCGCACCATGTCTCTGTTTGTTGGATACTGCCAGATATTTTCTACGAGACTAGATGACAGAAAAGAAGAGTTGACAAGTATGCGTGTCATACATTGACATCATGTATACAAGGATAGTGGTTAGTCTGACAAGGCACTTACGAAGATATGAAGAGTAGAATAGTGATTGATATCACAATCAAAGAGTAAAAAGTTACACAGAATCGAAAGCATCGTCAACGTCGCCAGCACGTTTCCTCGTACGCCACGCCGTGTCCTCGTATACACAGCGCATCATCATCAAGGCATTAGAAAGTAACAGTATAACAGGGGCATCAACACGTATCAACAAGAAAAAGAAGAGTGAAAAAAAAGAAAAAGAAGCGCGAAAAAAAAAAAAAAAAAGAGGGGCACGATAAGACCTCTGCCAACGCCCCGGAACTCTCAAGATGCAGGTTGAATGCACGAATCAATCAGTGAACGCCACGAACCAACATAGCAGCAGAGCCCAATAACAAAACGACAAAAAGCAAGTGAAGAGAGTTAACAACAAAGAATAGCTTATTATGTAGGGAAGCGTGCTCAGACTTCCATCGAATCGGCAATCTCTTCACTCATTGCCCGGACCACACCCTTCCTAGACCTTGAACGGGATTCCTCGTCGCTAAGGACATACTGGTCGTAGTCACTGTCACTTGTGTGCCCAACCATGTCGGCAACGTCGCCCAGCCAGTAGCGAGCCCGCTTGCTGGAACTCAGGTCTGGCGTCAGGTAACCATCTTCGAATGTGCGTTTGCCCGTTGGTGTTGCAACAAAGCCTTCGGTGTCGGTGGGCGTGTGGCTCAAGATAGGGATAGCGCGGAAATAGAGATAACACACGCGCTTCCGGAGTGGGTTAAAGAAGAAGTAGTGGAGACTCCAGATCGCACCGTCATCTGCGCCCGATGGGTCCTCCTCAGGGGTGTATGTGTAAATCGAGCACTCCTTCAGCGACATGTGTTCATCGATAATTCTCCACATCCTTGGCCCCCATGTAGAAGGGGCACTCGTGCTGTATGAGCCAGACAACGTAGCTGGCGATGGAGGCGTCAGATCCATGTTCTCACGCGGGCGCAGGTTGAACAGAGTGGTGTCGATCGTGTTCATGACTTTCTTCAAATTCCGCTCTCGATGGAAATCCGATGGGCGCAGAACATGAGAAAAGTCATAATCGGGATGGCTGGCGTTGAGAGTTGCGATCAGGTAGGCAAATGTGCGGCGGCTCCCATGGTCACTAAGCGGGCCGAACGGACTGGAGCGGGAGAGGTTGAGAGTAGACGCGGCATCCGAGGCATGAGGAGGAGACAGAGAGGCGGAGAGGCGGAGGACGGATTCATATTGTGCTTCGAGAGACTGTTCAATGTTCCTGTATAGTTTGCGGTCGGCTCGAGCAGCCTTCGTTATGTAAAGATCGCATCCTCCGGTTATATTACAGTCCGCGGTATCGAAGGTGAGAGAACTTGTGATGTCCTCAAACTCGGGAAGAGGGATGTACTATAGAAGCAGTGTGTTAGCGCCACAGGCAAGTATATATATTCCACGCGCCATGTCCGTACCTTCATCGTTGAGAGTTGCGGTCAATGTCGCAGATGCTGATAACAGGTGTGGTGATGTCAGATAAGCAGATCCTCAGTGAGAATCTAAAGCAGGCGCGTTCTGCCGTCAAATGATCAAAAGCAGAATCGAAATAGCGGAAGATTTCCAGTCGATATAGCAGAGCGATCCTTCGTACTATGTAAATAGTCGGTCAAGCTGGCGGCTTGTTGTCCACTTGAAACGTAGCCGATCGGGGCGACCGGGGTATGGGGCAGGTTACAGGGATGGGGGTAAACAAAGGTGCCTAACGGTTGGTTTCTGCAAAGACACACATCACAGATGAAGAAGAATAGTGAATGAAGATGAGATGCTCAGAAAGATGAGAGGTATGAGAGGTACTTGATGAATAGGCTGGCTGAATGGTTGCGTGTTGCGGCCGAGGGGGTGTAAGTCACGTGGCGCCGCGCTCGGCCAGTGATATCATGCGCCGACTTCACGGTCCGGAAATGGGAGATATCACGGCCTTTTGGGCTTTCTCTCAATCTTGGGTCCGTCTGTGTTTAGAATCCGGCTTTGGAAAGGTTGGCGATCACTTCATCGGGATCCTGAATTGGTAGTCAATGTCGTATTAATTAGTCTGAAATCACAAGTAGTAGTTGGAATAGAAGACAACGCCTATGTAGCCCGTGCCCCAATGGCAGTATACAGTCTGCAAACTGAAAACAGAAATCAAATCAAACAAACGCAAAACACAGAAGCCGCTGAATATGAATAAAAAGCCTCTACATGATCTTCGTAACCACGTCCTCCTCAACCTGAGGGACAAGTGGTATTAGCTCATGTTGACACGTGTGCTTCGGCGGACCGATTGGCAGTAGGATAGGTGTTATTGGAGATAGGGGACGTATGGTTGTAGGTATTAGGATAGCCGCAAGGGAGTATCGGGGATGTGGCCGGGGAGAGGGTAGCGAGAACAATGAACGGACAGGCCAACAAAACACTCAAGCTGCAAGGCCAGTCTGACAGGTGCTTTGCCAGCTTGTCCTTGTGCATGTGCGGGCAACGAGGGACATAACATCAAGGCGATGAACTCACCTCCATGTCTTCCAAGCTGTCCTGCTGGCTTATGCACCGCAACACATTCTTCTTGCTGCTTTCCTGCATCTCTCCCGCAAGCAGGAGTTCGTCCAGAATAAAGTATGCCTTTTGGAAGTTGAAAATGATGTCGAGCTCGCAGACGTTGCCGTAGTACTTGTCCATTTGTTCGACGTATCGATGAACGGTCTCGAGGGTGATCAACTCGTTGTCGGTCGAGCCACATCCGGCGATGAAGAAGAGGGAGGCATAACGACGGTAAACAACCTTGGAGTCTGCATAAGGAACAAATCAGTGTTTAGAGCTGATACTAAGACTGGGAGAAAGTGGCCTTGATATACCTTTGTACTCAAGGAAGTTGCACATCCGCGTCCGGCGCGAGAGCACAAGCTGCGTCACATCCTTGATGATCTTGGCCTTTTCCTTTGGGGACAGAGTGGTAAACCATTTGGCAAGACGCTGTAAAGGAAGAGTTTGCTGTTAGTCCAAAAGAGCTTCTCCAGCAGAATCCGACAGGTGGGTGGGCCACGAGACTAACCACTTTGCCCTGTCTCGACAGGAGAATCAGGTAACTGGCCAGATTAGGCTCGTCAGTATATATTCTTAGGTTCGCATGGTAGATGGCAGTAGTTTCTCACTGAATAGCCATAGTGTTTTGTGTTGGTTGGTGAGAATTGGCGAGGAAAGGGTAGAGGGGCTCCGACAGGGTTGTTGTGGACAGCTACGAAATCGCTGAGGCTCTCCGAAGAAATTATTTGCGGGCCTCTGTTTGGTGGCCCCGCTGCGGTCAGCAACACTGCTGTCGCTGTCAGATGCTTACACTGGCATTCTTTACATTTATTCTCATTGGAATAAAAGTCAAGGATTTTACTCTATGTTCTGCATCAAAACTGCTACAGCCTGGGGTTCTCAATCTTGGCCGGCGGCGACCCTTATATCGACGACCGCGGAGATAGAAACTATTCCGACAGGGGAAAAAGCAGGAATGGCTATGTTAATATTAAAAAAGTGGCTGATGACGATGCCTCAATCTCATCCCATTGATTACCATGGCCTTTGACCACTATCATGGCGAAAAGGGATTTGTTCGCTATCCAGACATCCAATACACAGTGTCTCTTGGTGGCTCGAAGATTAAAGAGCATGCCCTCAAATCCCTGGCTGGAATCCCATTGTCTGGAAATTTCCACCCCTTATCGGACCAGTCCCAATCGCATTCGTCAGAAATAAGCATCTTGGTCCCAGCGACGCAATCCTTAACCACCGTCTCTTTAGGGAAATTGTGAATTAGGATATTCAGCACTTCAAGACTGTGTTTGCTTAACCATCTCTGTAGCTGTACTAGTCATGCCATTGTATAGTGCCCATCTCTCTTTTGACTCGGTACAATGGGTGCTAAATACTACTGTGAACCGGTCCATTTCCATGGAGCTGACTTTGATGATGATACTTTTGATTGTTGAGGACCGGGCACCATCTTGGTGCTGTAGGCCAAAGATCTCGGGACAAATCCCGGGCATTCACAGCCGTACATATTGCAGATGGGGAATTTTGAGCGCCAGTTCAGGACAGACATGTATTCCGTTCCTGGATTCAGAGCCGCAGGTGTCGATCTCCAGCTCTGAGAGCTTGGAAAGCCAAGAAACATCTGAAAATATTAGCCGGGGACCACTTCAAGAGGTAATTAGTGAGAGGTGTTAGACACTCCTGCATGTTTACTATGTGCTCGGAAGCTGAAAGATGACAGACGACAGTATTGAAGCATCAGAATATCATTTAATGCCTCCTTACCCTTCTCACCAGGCTAGTGCTCGAAGCGATATATATCAAGGATGAGCGCCTTGCCCAGACCCTGAGTTTTGCATGCCTTTGCTCAATCATTCATGTAAGCCGAGTGGCAGTGAGGATAACAGTCTCCAGTAGAATGGGTTCTGCAAGCGCATACCACCACTTGCAGGCAGTTATCTTTTTTGTTTTTTCTTTTTTGATTCCTGAGTTCATGGCTTCCTACGAGGCGAAGGTTTTGCAAATGATCTCAACCGGGAGGTTTCGAAGTGGCATTCTATGCAGATATGGAGGGTTAGTAAACCCCCGTAGGTAGAAACGCATGGGGTTGTGTTTACAGCAAGGGCGGTGAGAAGAAGTAGTAGTAGTAGTAGTAGTTGCTATTTTAGTTTAGTTTAGTTTAGTTTATTTTAGTTGCTATTTTACGTCGGAAGTTCGGTCACGTGTTATTTAAAATCACGTGCCGTGGGGTCCCGAAGCGGAACATACGACGGGCGGAGCCAAAGACTGTCACGGAGCGTAGGCGTTCGCCAGCATTATGATATGTTTGACTACTTTGGCCCGTTTGGCGTAGGACATTCTCTGAGAATTTGCTTAAACCTATCGAACACACTGTATAGCTCATCGCCGACAGGCCTGCCTCTTTCCTTTCTCTCCTCATGTTAGAATTTCGTCAGATAGTACCAATAGATTCATATTGAATGAGACCGTCACAGTTATGATAGTCCCAGTATTGTGTACACTGTTCTATACGGGCTCGGAGAGGTTTGTGTTTGACTTGTACATCGTTGCCACAAAGGTTGATCCATTTATGGACTGCTCGGGCCTGATCTTGAGGGACAGCCATAATGAGAGCGCTAGATAGTGGGGTTTTATTTGAAAAGTAGAACTTCAAGGGAATAGGTCTGTAGCTTGAATTCATCCAAGGCCATTTGCTCATTTATGGGCACTTGAGTCCCATCATAGCTGGTATACTGTTGTGGCACGTTCGGTAGGGCGAAGATGGCCCATTTCTGTTCAACTTCCACTTTAGATCCTTGTAGGAGGGGCCTCCCTGTGTTCCATGAGAAGCTGGAAACCCAGACTGTCCTTGGGCCAAATTGTCAGGCCAGAGGGCACCTGTTGGTCCTCCTTCACAGCTGCAGAACAGGTCCTGTCCAAGTGTTTCCTCAGTATATCCATGGTGGCGTACGGGCTAGCTCGGCGGGCAGGGTGATTTTTGGGGAGGCAGAAAAAATGCACCAGGGCTTTTCTGGTTGTGGTGACTTGTATATAGTCTTGAGAAGCTTGGGCTGCGTCTTGGGGGCGTTGGGTAGGGTTCTAGCAGCTTCGGCATAGCTGTTGTTGTGCTCAGAGTGCAGGGTTGGAAGTTCTCCTTTTTGGCAGGGTATCCAGTCGCTAGGTTTCGACTGAAACTGAGGACCAGGGTACTGATGTCTCTGCCCAAAGTAGCTGCTCCTGTGGGCTCTGTTTTTCCCAATTGAAGACCTTCTGGCTAACCATAGACAAGCTCTAGGACTTTGTCCCCAGTAGTCTTTATCTGTGTTGTTCTTGATGCAATTGCTGCTGTGATGTGGCTTTGGAGTTCCAAGCCCAGTTGGTTTTTGGGGGAACTCATGGGTAGGGGAAGCAGGTGGCGTATTCTGGGTGGGCTGCCTGGGTAGCTCCCAGCTCTTGTGGACAGATGCGGGCTGTATGGCTTTCTTCGGTGATCCTGGCCTCGGTCGTTTGGGCGGTCATCTCGGGGCGGCGGGCTCCCGGCGGGGAGCGGTCTGGGTCTCATGGGCTCCCAGGGCTTCCCCCATATTGACATCGGACATAGGATTGATGGTAGCAGTGATTTTACTCCATTAGTTGACTGGGATTCGCGAGCAGATGCTCACGATTTTTTCGCTGCGGAGTTGTCACTGAAGGGCGGTGAGAATACCGCTTTGTTCTGCCCGATATTCGGATGCTGTCACGTGGTCCGTGCGTGGATACCTCGCCGCTCTGGTGTCAACAAGTGCCTCCTACCTCCGCAATATAGACAAGCAGTTCTTTATATATTGTTCTATATAACGGTCCACACTTCACCATGACTGACGAAGAAGAGCGCGTCAAGGCTGAGAAGCTAGCCGCTGCCAAAAAGAGGGTAATCACTGCGCACTCTGGTCCTACAACTCACTTACAATGCGGAGAATTGATGAACATCATGCTAATTCAAACGCTTTCCGAACAGGTAGCCCAATTGCAGAAACAAAAGAAGAAAGCCAACAAGAAGTCCGCCGGTCCAGATGCTCTCAAGGACTCGGAATCCCCCAAAGACTCGGTCACTCCTGCAGAGGAAACGCCCGCGGCAGAAGAGAAGCAAGATGAAGCTGTTGCCACCCCCGAACCCGCAGAGAAAAAGCCAGAGAAGCAAGGAGAAGAACAGAAGGAGGAAGATAAGCCCACTGAGCTGGAGCAACCTACCGGACGCGAAGAATCCCCAACCGAACCTATGCCTGAAGCCCCCACGGCCCTCCCGTCAGAAATCGACTCTTCAAGACTAGACGCCCCGCGTCCTCATGGCCGCCAGCCATCACTATCAATCCAGTCGAAGATGCGGTCCTCATCATTCCGCAAAACCTCTGTTTCCCAGGGCAGTGTTTCGCCTTCTCCGTCTACAATGAGATCGCCCTCATTACCTCCCTTGAACGCTGATGGAGATTCGGTTCAGGAGGTTTACCGGAAACAGTCTACGCAGATTGGGGAGCTGGAGAAGGATAACAAGCGGTTGGAAAAGGAGCTTGAGGAAGCTACTGGGCGGTGGCGGAAGACCGAGGAGCAGCTGGAAGACCTCCAGGAGACTACTGCTGATATGGCGGAGTTGAAGGATAAGCTGGCGAAGGCGGAGCAAAAGGTCGCAGAGATTGATGCTCTGGTGAGTTCTTCTTCAGTATTCTCTAGAAGCTGGTATGCTGACGTACGCACAGAAAGAGGAAATTGCTTCTCTTCAAAGACAGAACTCACATCTCCAGTCAAAGTCTCATCGCAATAATGCACCTGAATCTCCGCCATCCGACCTAGTACAACAACTAGAATCCAAGTCTGCCACGATCGAAGCCATGGAGTTAGAGATATCAAACCTTCGTGCCAACGAGACCAAAATAAACGCATTGGAGCAAAAGGTCTCAACTAAAGAATTGGCTCTTGAGGAAGCACAGCGCGAACTTGCCAACACTAAGCAAGCTCTCACTCGAGCTTCTGAAAAGGCAGTCAAGGAAGGCGTTGAGAAGACATCTACAGAGACACTGATCAAAAACTTGGAGCGAGATATTGAACAGCTGAAGCAAGATAAAACTGAATCAGAGAAGAAGAACGAGACACTTGAGAAGAAACTTGAAGCACTTGGAAATCTCCATAGGGAGTCTGAATCGCGGCACCAGGCCCGCTTCCAAGAAGGCGAAAAGACGGAGAAAGAAGCAGCCATCCTGAAAAAGAAATTAGCCAGCGTTGAAAACGAGAACCTGCGCTTGAAGGAAGAGCAAGAGTCTTTCAATCTTCGCCTAAAAGAACAACAGGATTCTAGCAGCAAACGCGACTCTAGCGGCGGAGCCGACGACGAAGCCCTAGATGAACTCGAGAACGAAAGTCGTGCCCACCTGGAGCGTCGCATCCGCGAGCTCGAAGGAGAGGTCTTCGAACTCCGTCGCGGTGTCTGGAAGGAGAGACGGCAAGAACTTGAAGCAGATCAATATGGCTTGACCCCACCCAACGAGTCGGACGCCAATACCTTCGACGACGTTGATTTGGTTGGTGGTGCTCCGGAACACGCTCGGCGGCGCAGCATCGCCCCACAACAGCAACAGCGCCATTCCTCGTTCTCCACCGTCCTATCAAGCGGTCTAGCTGCGTTTACTGGTGGTGGAAACAACCGCGGCCGCGCATCCTCGAGTACCAGTAATCAGAACCAGGGCTATCCTCCTGCTACACGGGGAAGTCTGGAACTCCTCTCGGAAGAGAATATCGACGATTTCGATGAAGACGCATTCGCGCGCGCACAAGCTGAAGAAGAGGGGAGGAAGCGCGTGGAATGGGCAAGGGAGATTAAGTCGAAGCTCAGTGATTGGAAAGGGTGGAGATTGGATTTGGTGGATAGTAGGGCTGGGGCTGAGGGAGCGGGTGTTGGTATGGGTGAGATTTTCGTCATTTAGCCTTCGTTTTTCTTGTTTCGGTGGTCTATTGTTTCTTTGATTATGCATTATATGCTGGTATGGATGGATCAGTGGGGTACGAACGGGCGTACAGATATATCCTTAGAATGCGGTTGTAAGAAACTCAATCTTCAATAAAAAACATTGCCCGATACCAGAAAAATAAATTATTCCTCCCCATGCTTCCCTGTCAACACACCTTCCGACACACCACCCCGCCTCTTCCTAACCAATTGAATAACCCACCCCGAAAGTTGATACACCCACCCTCCAGTAACCATGACTCCAGACACGGTGTTAACCAACCTAATCAACAAGGACAAAAAGCTATTCCTCTCCTCACTGATCATCAGTAGAATCGGCTCAATGTTATACTTGAAGTAGATCCCAGGCACGTAAAATGGATTCTCGGGAATAGCGTCAGACTGGCTCGTTGCTCCGTATTGGTTCGTGAAGATGAGGTTCTTGTTGCTGCGGGAGGATGGGTTACTTCTGAGGATGCTGTCGGCGGCACGGGCACCTTTGGAGTAGATGGTTGGGACGACGGAGAGGAAGTATTGGTATTTGTAGTAGTGTGATTCGGTGGAGGCGATGGTTTTGTCGAGGGGGTTGAGGATGGTTGGGTAGTGAGGGCCGAAGGAGAGTTCGGTGATCATGTGCGTGAAGTTGAAGGCTGCGCCAGTCAGTCAGATGTGAAGACAAGAATAAGTTGTGGGGGTAGACGTACTGCCATGATCCAAATGTGGCGCAAACTCCTGATACCCATGTCCTCGGGCCGTGATATGAAAATCGCCCTGTACCTTATTACCCTCCAAGCTCCCATAAATCCGACATGAATCGGGCTTCTCCCCCCACCGCATCCGCGGAGCCTTCGCAAACTTCTTTCTCGGATTCCTCCTCACTTCCCCAAGCACATGATGCACATGCGCATCCTCCTCCTGCGCCTCCAACCGGTCATTATCCTCCTGACTCAACGTCTGATAAATACCCGTCCCGCCATTCCGCTTATCCATCCACAACTTCCAGCTTGTATCTTCCCTCTTAAGCAACTCGCCAGCGAGAATGCGGTCGCCCGCCGCGTCCTGGATGTTCACGCGCAGCGTGTCGCAGGGCATTTTGACGACCATGTCGAGGTTGAGCTGGAGTTCATGCGAGACGCCCTTTTCGACGCTAAAGTGGTGGTTTTCAGTACCCTTGAACCAAGCGCGTAGTTCGGAGAAGGAGAGGACGGTGCAGATAGCGAGGATTAGGACGGTCCACTGACCGCCGCGGCGGGAGGGGGCTGTATATGAGGATTTTGTTTTGGCTGGTGTCGTTAGTCTGAGTCAATTGAATCACATCACACGGTTTGGAATCATAGGAAGACATACGGAATGCATCAAACGTCCTCAGGCTCCCCTTTACGTCCGACTTTTCCCCGAATGCATCGTCTTCCAGACCATGCGCCGAGAACCCGTTCATCCCGAATCAGTACCGCAGGTAAGCGAATGTCGGATCACGATCAAGACATGAATTGAATTGCACAATAAAAAGAGCGTAGATAAGATTTACACAGAAAGAGTGATGGAGCCAGAGCTCTAAGAAAGGGAGGAGTGTCAGCGAAACAAACAAAGCGGAGTTGAGGCCAAGTAGTCGTTTCCACCTCTGATTAGATTAGATTAGATTGCCCTAATTACTAGCAGCAAGTGTCGCATTACTTTTCATTGGAGAATTTTGTTTTGAACGGTTATTTTTCATATTTGAATTGGCCCTTTGTTTTTCTTTTCTTTTTTTTTTTTGGTTCTTTTAATGCTATTTTGCTTCATATCGAAGAACCGAAGATCGGGGATGGAGGTTTCAACGGAACAATGGCCACTCAAGAAACTGCAACACTCATTATCAGAGGATATAAAGTAACATCTATATGCTGTATTTGAAGCAGTATGGCTCTTTGTTATCTATTATGACAAGTTTAATTGTATTGATTTGGAGAAATGTTAAGCCCACTTCGGCCCCAAGCCCTACATATTGACGAAACATTTCTGAAAACAAATATACGTTAATTCTTGTGCTTTGCCAGGAACTCAGAACTGAACGGATAGTCTGTGTATCCAGTGATCACCTTCGGGGTATAGAAGCTGGTCCTATCATACTTAGTCAACGGAATTCCGTGTTGGATACGGAATGGCAGGTCAGGATTAGCCAAGAAATGTCTTCCAAACACGACCGCGACTTCATTATTGACGTAATCTTTATCAACGGCATTCTTGGGATTCTCTGGAGTATATCCACCAGCAGACTGGATTTGGCTCGCTGTCATGGCCTCCGGGACTGCCGCAGCATCTGATAATGGAACATGGCTGGACGATAACAATCCGTGACATGCCTCTTTCTGTAATGTAGTAACGTCGGCAGCACGGCCGGGAGCGAGTAGTTGACAGAATATGTAGCAGCCTCGAGCATGGACTGCGCCGACTACTTTCTTCCATCCTTCGACCTGTTCAGTAACCACTTTAGAGATTAAGCAGCTTCAGGTTCAATGCTGCATTAATAATGCAACAAAGTGTCTCCAGAAGAATGCAAGGCTTAGAGTTGGAGGTGTTTTAAATGAATGAAAAATCAGATCTGGAATTGTCAACCACCTCCAACACCTCCAACAATATGTCATGATGCGATATCTAGCCTTCTAGAATCTCCACTTCGGAATGAATGTTCCAACTAGTCGCAATTGAGAAATATCACTGAGATTTTTTTACAATGGCACCTTCAATTTAGCAGTATATCTCCCACTTCGACGGTCTTGATGGCTCGAAAAAAGTCGACGCGCCATTGCCCTCTCCCACGCAGGGAGAGGTGCTGGTGCAGATCAAGTCTGTATCTTTGAATTACCGAGATATGGAAGGTATATCATTTTAGTCTCACCTTAAAAGCAACTTTTATACTAACATTAACCAGTGATCTGCGGCGAGCACACCCATCACCAATCCATCAACCAAGGCTCTGCCATTGTTCCCTGCTCAGACATGTGCGGTGTGGTTCAAAGCGTGGGCAACGGCGTTACGAAGTGGAAAACCGGGGACCGCGTCCTTTCAACGTTCATCCCAGACCACAAAACTGGTCTACTCACTGAACAAGCACTTGCCAGCAGTCTTGGTCTACCGAATCCCGGCGTTCTGGCGACACACCGGGTCTTCCCTGAGCATGCATTGATCAAGGCGCCTCAGTACATGTCGGACCAAGAGGCTAGTACTCTTACTATCGCAGGTGTGACTGCATGGATGGGTATCAATGGAATGCGCCCGCTCGGGCAAAATGGTGGGAAGAACGAATACATCCTGCTTCAGGGTACGGGCGGTGTTAGCATTGCTGGGTTACAGTTTGCGAAGGCATCCGGCGCAAAATTGGGCATATATATACAGTCCATTTCTCATTTCCGTTCTTTACTGACCAAAAAGTGGTCATTACCTCATCTGACGACAAACTAGTTCAAGCCAAAGATCTTGGTGCAGACTTCACCATCAACTACCGCAAAGCCCCCAACTGGGAAAAAGAAGTCATGAAAGCCACAAAGGGCCATGGTGCAGACATAATTCTCGAAGCCGGCGGTTCCGAAACCCTCAGCAAGAGCTTCAACTGTGCTGCATATAACTGCCTGATTAACTGCATCGGATACACATCCGGCAAGACGCAAGCTGGTGGTGATTAGCCAAATGTGAATATACTTGCTATAAGCAAGGTGCTTACATTGAAGGGTATTATCGTTGGACCTACGGATCGGTTTGAGGAAATGGTGAGGTTTGTTGAGAAGCATAAGATTCATCCTGTTATTTGCAAGACTTTCTCGTTTGAGGAAGCGAGGAATGCGCTAAAGTATCTGGAGGGTGGATCGCATTTTGGCAAGGTTGTTATTCAGGTTTCAAGCTAGACGTAGTATTGTCCCTCGATGCAGACAGTATAATCTTCTTGTACCTCCAACCAACTACACTTTTTTTCGATCCAAGATGGGTCAAGGCGGGGTCACAAAAAGATTGATCCAAGGTTCTAGAATGTCAAAGTGCAAGATCCTAATCGGACCATAAATGTGCCCGAACCGGACACTTTTCCGGCTGACATCACATCAAAATTAACATGATTATAAATGCATAATATATGGTGTAGACCAAACGAGGTCATAGCAGACTTGGAGTATATATACTTTATATCCAACCGTCGAAATCAATGATATCCAACGCAAGCATGGCTCACAACATCCTAATCACCGGCGGCTCCGGCTACCTAGGCGGCACGCTCCTCGCGCGCTGGAAAAGCGCCAACCTACCGCCATACAACACCCTCTACGCCCTGGTCCGGACAGAAAGTCAAGCGCAGAAGGTAAAACAGTACGGCGCGGAGCCGCTAATCTGCAACATCAGCGATCATGAACAGTTAACTCGAGCAATTATCGATAAGAAGATCACTGTGATCTATTTCCTGATCGATGCGTATTGGGACACGCATCAAAAGGTTTTGATCAAGGCCCTGGGGGAAGTGAAGAGACAGACAGGGGAAGAGGTGCACTTTCTGCAAACTGCAGGAGCGAAGCACTTTAGTCGACATGCGGGGATTTACTTCGATGAGCCGCTGCTTGATACTGATCCGAAGCTGTACGATATTCAGAAGACTGCTGTTTCACCGCATGGTTTCTTTTCTCAGGTATGAAAAGTTCCAAATAGGGAATAGAGTATATACTGATAATTCGTGAAAATTAGGCTCTCAGAACCAATGTCACTGTGATTGACACTGCTGAGCAATACGGAGTACGAAGCTATATCTTCGTACCGTGCATTGTCTATGGTGAAGGAGAGGGATTCGGCAATCGCACTTCAATCCAAGATGTTGCAATCGTCAAAGCCGCAAAGAAGGCCCAACGAGTGCACAAAGTTGATATCGATAATCCTGTCAGCAAGCCCACCAAACCCCGTTTACTTGTTATACATGCTAATGTACATAGACCTGGCCTGTCTGCCACATCATCGATAATACTACCTTATATCTGCAAATATTACGCCAGATACTACTAGGTAACGACATCGGGCATAACAAGAATGGTTTCTTCCTGGCCGCTTCCGGTAGTGTACCTTGGAACGACATCTACAGTGCCATCGCCAAAGCCCTCGCAGACCGTGGTATCGTGAATGACGAGAAAGTCGAACAAGCGGATGGCCCTGCCCTGAAGAAAATGGCTGATGCGCTTCAAGTAACGCCATCTGTTGTTCCTGTGCAGCTGGGTGGGAAGTATGTGATCTTATATTCCATTGTCTCGAGCGAATGCTAATATAGCCAGATGTACGTTCACGGCGGTCCATGGCCATCAGATCGGATGGAAGCCACAGTATCCGCCGGAGCACATACTTGAAGTGGCAGATACAGAGGTTGAACTGATTCTGAGGAGCTTGGAGGTTGATGACTCGAGGGCAAGTATCCGCTAATGACGGAGTATCTGTATACAATGGACAGACATTCATAGAATTGTTGCCGCATGCATAACCAAAGAAGGTATATGCAGAAGGGCTCAATGTAATCGCCTGGGGTATCATTGTAACCCGCACCAGCCACCCAAATAGGCAACAGCTCAGTAGAGTATAAACGTCAGGACCACAGACTACGAACAGATACAAAAGAGAAAAAGAAAACAGCTAAAAAGGACGTGCCGGGAGTCGAACTCGAGCCTCGTGGGCCACTAGATGCCAACCCTCTTCATTGTGCTACATGTCCGTTCTTTGAATATCTAGTATATCTATTAATTGGCTTATATGTTTGATAGTAGAAGGGGTGTTTGAGGATATTCTTCTTACAAAGAGTGATATCATTTCATGAAGGGCTGCAGCATACAGGTCGGTGAGCTTCTTAGTTGACCGGTCTCTCGTCTAGTTGCCCATTTAATCGATTACAATACCACCCCTGTGAACGACCTCAACACCAGATGAGCACCATACCAAAATGGTATCGAAACCCATCTTCAAAGAAAAAACGGTTCTTATCACCGGGGACGGTAACGGAATCGGGTCAGTAACACTTCATCCATTAGCACTCACCTCAACATGTTCTCATCAACATCAACAGCAAAGCAACAGCCCACAAACTCTCCACCCTAGGCACAACCCTCTTCCTCTACGACACAAACTACAACTTCCTAATGCAACCCACAAACGATTTCGAACCAACAAGAACAAACCCCCTGAAGCACACCCACGACTAACTCGACGTCTCGTCGTCCACAGACTGTACCGACCTCATCTCTAAGCAGATATTCTCCCTCGACTACCTCTTCAACTGCGCGAGTATAAACCCAACTATAAAACTCACTGTAAGACGAGTATTTCACGAAACTCGTCGATACTAATCTCCGGGATACATTCAAAACAACCCGCGCCTGCATCCCACACATGCACTCTGGCTCCGCAATCGTAAATGTCTCGAGTATCTGCGGTTTCCAAGGGCTTGTGGGGTACTCTGTACTGCGTGACGAAATTCGGGGTTATAGGGCTTATGAAGTCTCTAGCGGCGAAGTTAGGGCCAAAGGAGATTCAGGCGAATGCTATTGCGCCAGGGCTAACAGAGACGCTTACTTTTGCGGGGAATGTGGAAGGGGATAAGAGGAAGGAGATTGGTGTAGAGGGGATTGCGATGGGGAAGCTGGGGAGGGCGGAGGTTGTGGATGTGGATGTGGTTGTTTTTTTGTTTGGGGAGGGAAGTTTGTTTGTTAATGAGGGTGTTTGGGAAGTTCATGGGAGTTTAAGTAAACTGTTTGACTTAGGGCTCGTTGGTGGTATTGGAGTCTTTGGTAAGTAAAATACATCAATGCGTATATAATCTACTACTGTTCTGCATCTTAACTGTACAGCAGAATAGATGGGAAACCTGATTTCATGAACATAGAACCTCAATCCGCAAAAACACCACCCCAGTCACAAAAATGCATGTACCAGCCGCAGCCAAACCATGTAAATAATGAGAAAGGAAAGAATATAAATGTACAGGTTTTTAATCGGGACACCGAGTCCCGCACATGCCCCAGTCTGATGACACAGATGAGATGAAATGAAAGACAGATGATGAGTAAACAGACATGCAAATATGGGATATGGGGCTTTCATAATAAAGATATCACAGAAAACACATGGGTTGCAAAGCAAAACGCAAATCATCTAGGCAAAGCAAAATCAAAAGATGCAGATGTTCAGACACGGGTATAAGATTGGAATGAATGAATGCTTCCGCCTCGTCGACCACTTGGTTCGAATCAAACTCAAAGTCAGTCATAACGCAACTCCAATAATGATGAAACCTTCACAGACAAAATGTACTATTACAATAAGTAAATGGACGAGAAGGTAGAACATAAAAAGGGTGAAGCCATGCATCGGCACATCACTTGGTCCTCTAGAGCACCAGTTAGCAACTATCGTCACCGTACCCTGATATTCGTGTACTTACTAAGCTAGTCGCTGCCGCTGCTGTGGCGAGGTCCGGTTTCCCACTAATACTTCGTGCCGCAACACGTGGCAGCGCTGATGAAGGTGTAGATGCCACATTTGTACTAATAGTCCGCTTGCCAGGAGTCGATTGTTGTGCTCCACTAACAGTAGGATGCCGTTTCGCCAAGTGCGGTTTCACAGGGGAGTTACCAGAAACGTCCCGGCTGCGAATAAAGCTGCCATTTTTCATGCTGGTCCCAGGTGGCTCTGGAAGGGGCCGCCCGGTTGATGGGAGGGGGCCGGTAGCGACCCGTTTTCCTGGCGAGCTTGTGGCAGTGTACGTTCTGGAACGTGCGGGCAATTTGACGCCCGTGATGAACTCGTGCCGAAGGGCATCATGGGGGCTAATACGACGAGCGGGGTCCCAACGCAGACACCGACAAAGGAAATCGAGGAAGGCTTCGTCATCACACCTTAGGACCTGTCGGAGGTCCTTGGAGCTTGGCCGGCGCCGCCGGCCCTTGGAAGAAACAGTCAACCTTGGCTTGCCCATGGAGTCGAAAAACAGCTTCTTCCGTGTGCTCTTCTCGATAAGATGCTTTTCTGGAGGTCCAAAGATCTCCATAATGCATGCGAGCTGCTCCTGTTCGTTCTCTCCGGGGAAGAGCGGGTACCCGGTGTATAGCTCAGCCAAAATACAGCCAATACTCCACATGTCGATAGGCATACCATAGGACATGCCCAGAATAACTTCAGGCGAACGGTAGAAACGACTCTGGATATAGGTGTACACCTTTTCGTTCTCAAAACAACTTGAACCGAAATCGATGGACCGAATCTCAGAGCTCAATGGGTGGACTAGGAGGATGTTTTCTGGTTTCAGATCACAATGAATAACCTTCTTCGCGTGTAGCAGGACAAGCGTGCTGAGCATCTGTTTCGTGAAACGACGAATGAGCTTCACCGAGAAGCCCTTGAAGTCGTGGGCCTTGATGAACTCGTAGAGGTTCATGCCCAGAAGTTCTGTCGAGATGCAAAGATGGCCTCTGAAGTAGAAACTCTGGGTGAAGTTGACCACACTGTGACGACGGTGCGGATCCCATTCCTTCAATTTCTGGAGAAGGTTGACCTCGATCAATGCCTGTTGATGGAACCTCTTCTTATTGCGGATGATCTTTATGGCAACCAAACCACCGGTTTTGTGATCAACACACCTCACTACCTGACCGAAACTTCCCTTGCCAAGCACATCGATGACTTCGTACCGGTACGCTAGATGATCCCCAACAACAATGTTGTAGTCACCACGGTCGTCATCGTAACCGAAATTGGCCGCCTGGGCGTGAAGATCGCCAACATGTTTCTTCGCATTCTGAGTCCCGCAGAAAAAGATGTCCTTGAAGTCGATAATCTCGCCCCGTTCGAAGATGTTCAAGTTTGCCATTCGCAGGGCTTGTGCTGGACTGACGCGTTCCTTAGGTCCTGCCTTGCGACGCAAATCATCCAGTTCCCGTGCAGCAGATTCGAAGTCCTTGCGCTTGCTACCAAGTCGTCTCATTTCCTCATCACCCGCAACAGCATCAGGATCAACGTGAGGATCTATGGTCCGCTGATTACTTGCCGCACTCGATCTTGCGGAGTTGATAATCTTGTGAACAGGTGACAAAATCGAGGTACCAGAGCGAGTCGATGTCGCATCGCTCTTGTCAGAATCATTTGAAGGACTTGGCTCCAGCGCAAGACTCTGCTCACTACTGTAACTGGGCTTTCTCGCCGTAGCCAGGTTTCCGCTGGATATGGATGCTTGCCGTCGAGACTGGAGATAACCAGGTTTGAGAGTTGGGCTCTTGGATCGGACCGACGACAAATTGTTCCAAGTCGAAGAACTTTGGATTTTGGGTGGTGGCATCTTGTCGTGCTTGACTGGGTCCGCTTTCGCATCTGGCTGTTGCGATTTGGAATTGCTACGCATCCGCGTTAAGTTCAGCTTGCTCCGAAAAGACGAGGTCGGCTGGCCGACATTCTCAGGTTCGGACGGAGTCGAAATTTGGCTAATGCGCTCTCCATTTGAAGAAATAACGGGTGTTTGCGTTTGAGGACGAGAACCGGCCATTTTTTGAGGTTGGGGCGGCTTTTGAGAATAGTCCCCGCTGGCATTGCTCCGGAGGTGATTATGTTCACTGTTGCTCTTGGGAAGAGCGTAGGGAACGTAAGGCGAAGTGGTCCTATTGGCGCTGGGGGTACTATCGAATGATGGAAGTGCGCTGGAGCTGCTAGCTGTTCTAAGACCAGATGTGCTTGAGCTCACCACGAAATGCGATGTGCTACTTCTAGCTTGTGTCAAAGGCATACCAACATCATCTTCATCGCGAGCATGGAAAAAGCTCGCCTTCGAAGCGGTCATTGGTGTGCTTGGTGTCTTTGGTATAATCTGTGCGGAGGGAGTATGAGCTTTGCGAGCTCCTTCCTCCTCTCGATCCCTCAGTGCTTCAATCTTAGTCGCCATTGGGGTGCCAAGAGGGAGTAGGTTAAGGGGCGGTAGCTTCAAAGGTTGCAAGTTCTTTTTCGAAACGCCCACTGGGGCCCTGGGCTTGGCATCAGGAGTCTTCATGGCATGTCCGGTAGAATGCTCGGACGAGTCGTCACCTGTATTGTGATTAGTGTCCAAATCGGAATCATGCTTGGATTTGGGATAGGCGGAGTCCACTGCCAAGCTCGATTTGTGTGATGTAGGGAAGAGTGGTTGCTCGATCTCCTCCCCCTTAGGTGACTCGAATGCTTTTGGAATCGCGGGTACTGGCGGCACCTCTTCCTCATCGGTAACCACCACCTGTTCCGCACGGGGTTTGGGTGTTGGGAGTCGAGAGGACGAAGACGGAGTTTGCGACTGTCTTGTTTGTACGGAACTTGCCGAGTTCCTAGCAGAGTTGGCAGCATTGGGCGTCAAAGATAGTCCAGATGTGTAGGACTTCCGGTTCGGATCGGGTGTGGTTCTGGTCGATGAAGGGGTGACACTCTTTCGCGGGATGTAAGATGGAGATTGGACGCACGATCGTGGCCGAACCGGAACGGGATCAGTTTGAGTCGGAGGGGTGTAGGGTACCGGGGGTACATGAGGCGCTGCTGACATCCGTTGTAACCGTCGTGCATCGGTGGGGCTTATCGTGCGAGCCCCGAGACCAGTGGCATGGTGCGGCATGACAGATACTCTTTTGGAGGACGAGGAAGGGGTCGCCGGCGGCGGCCCTGTAGCTTGGTTTTTCATTGGCGTCCGAACAGCATTGGTGGAAGAGGACCGGGAATGGTCAACCACGCCAGAGGTCGACAAGTGATTTTCGCGAGGTTCTCTGGTCGGGGGTTGAAGTGACTTCGCTTTGATCGTTCGCGAATTCGTCAAAAGTTTTGATTCGTCGGTACGGTTCGGGTCTAGATTCTGTCCTCGAGGCTGAAGGAGGCCGTTTGGCTGGTCGGCAGCACTGGCTTTGCGGGCTGACAAACTCTGCCGCCTCGCAGCAACACCGGAAGGATAAGAACCTGTCCCAACGGTTTTACGCGGTGCCCGTGACGTAGCACTATTGGCGTTCGTGCCTTGAACAAGGCTCGAACGACGAGTCCGAGGATTTCCAGATGTCGACGGGCGCGAAGAATCTGCCGGTAAGTTTGATCCAACTAGACGAGGTACCTCACTTTTCCGCCGAATAGAATCGCTCCGTGTCCGCCCTGACGCATCATTCTCGTCGTTGGTAGCTGTTGCCCAGGGATTGGTCGATGGGAATTCCGGGGGCTGATTTTCAGCGCCTCTGTGTCCGGGCATGGGGAAGTGGTTCAAGCTTGGCTCCGCCACGATACTATTGTGTAGATCATCGAAATTTACCGGTGTTAGGAAGTCTGCATTTTCGGGAGGCGTTGGATTGTATTCGAGATTCGAAAGGTTCACCATGCTGGCCGATCGCAGGTTAACGCGCGTATTATTGTTATGGTTATGGCGATTGCCCGTTGAGTCGATTGAGGAATCTCCGGAGTGATGGAATGAGCCGGATATGTTTCTAGAAGAAAAGGTAGAGGTTAGTTGAAAAATCCAAAATCCATTGCGGTTTTGCGGTCGAATAGACGAGGCGAAATTCGAATCAGGCACTTTTGAGCCAGCAAAACTCGACACTCGACACGGCCAATATCCTACCTTCTTTGCGAGGATTCCTGCGGTCGCGGACCTTGAGGCGCTTTCTGATCGCGAACGGACAGCCTCCTCTTGGCCATGGCACCGAAACGCGACCCGGTGATACTCTTCGAGGGCTGATGGGAAGCTTCGGATTGAAGATTAGCTTCCGAAACGGGCTTGTGTAATCGTCTGCGGGAAGATGGAGCTTCAACTGTCAAGATTGAAAAAAGAACCATTAGCACATCTATTGTTTTTTCTGCCCTATGGCATCACTGGTCACAGCGTTGTATCACCATACCTCCAGAGCCCGAGTCATCGTCTCGAGACGGATTGGAGCTCCGGGACTGAACCCAACCCGATGTATCTTTCCCAGACGTTTGCTGGGATGGGACTGATGCCGGCATCGTTGAATCCCTTTCAGTTATTTTTTATGAATATTTTATAGGAGTTTGGTACCGACGCGGTCAGGAGGGAGGGGGGAGGCGAGATGAGGTGGAACTGGGCGAGGAACAAAGGAGAATAGTCGAAAACTCGATGAAAACCGCAGACCAATTGCACAGGCAGTCCATTCAGGAGAAGGACAAGTCGTATAGGAGAAGATGCCGTATAAAAGGATTGTGTCCAAACAGATAACAAGACGTCTTGACCATGACACAGTCGCGCGACCCGACCACACCGTCGTTAACGGTCCATTGCGGGGATTATAGGCGACAGGAGGAGAGAGATTTGAAACTTTTGGTTGAAATGGTCGATGCTTTAGGAATAGAAAAAACAACGAGAAAGCAACCCTTTCCAGCAATATACCGAAGAGACACTGTCGAGTGGTTGATGCAGTAACCCCCTATAGGGGACTTTTTATTTTTCCAAGTTGGCCAAAGAAAGAGAGTTGAGGAAGAAACTCTGCTCCGGAGCAAGGCAAGATCTCTCTCTTAGTGTTGCTGGCTTGGCGCCACAAACAAGAGTCTCCTGAGATATCCCAGTATATACAGATACAAGCCTTTATATATGTATCATTTCATTTGCTACAATTTTATGATTGTTGTGTATATGATGCCTCATTTCCTTTCTGTAGAGAATTATGATACCAGATGATACCAGTTCATCTGCGTGCCCCTTTAGGATTGATATGTGCTGCAATCGGCGTGATACCGTATTGTACCGAGAGTAAGGTTCTAGCCAATTCCGGACTAGTCGGCGATCTTGATGCAAACAAGACATTGAGTGTAAACATAGCAAACTACGTTGTCCAATGTTCATCGCTCGGTCCCCGCTCCAGCATGTGACTCGCTCACTTCCTTCTCTTCTCCGAGAATATCGTCTCTCTTTTTACATAAGTCTATTATTATGAGACATCATGGAGGATCACTCTGCGAATGCTGTCGTCAATCGCAATGAACCAATTCCCGTCATTTCTCCTCGGAGTCGAGCAGAGAGTTTGAGCGGTACCACCTCTACTACGAATAATGCGCAACACAAACACAAGAGAACCGGGTCTACCTCTGGACGTTCGATACAAGATCGATTGTTCACCAAGTATGACAACGGATACTATTCTGATATCACTCATATTTGAAGCTCACAAGCCAAGATTTCTCCAGCAGATGTTCCCGGTAGAGGAAGCCGGCGACAATGAACCCGTACTATCAGGCGACAAGCCCGCAGCAGCTGTCGACCCCAAACGACCTGCTTTTAGCTTACCTTTGATGACACAAAACTTCCGTCGATTCAACGCAAGGTATTTCCCCAGTACTACCAAGAAGATAATGACGGAGAGAACGCATAGTGACACTGCCCAGAATCGGCATAGTATTCTCCCTCCAGAACCAAATCGAGCGTCTACTCAACTGGCGCAAAGCGTCCCATACTATCTCCTTCCTCGTTGTCTACTCCTTCGTCTGTCTCGATCCTCATATCCTCGCGATTCTTCCTATTGCTGCGATTCTTGTCTATGTTATGGTTCCTGCCTTTCTCGCCCGCCATCCTCCGCCTCCCTCCTCATCCACGTCCAGCACTACTCCGTACTATTCCTACGAAGGCCCTGCGCTAGCTCCTCCAAAGACCATTGAGCCGGCATCCGAGACATCCAAAGATTTCTTTCGCAACCTGCGTGATCTTCAGAATTGCATGGCCGATTTCTCTGATCTGCATGATGGAATCATCTCCATGTTCGCTCCGGTCACAGACTTCTCCAACGAGAAGCTGGCTTCAGTGATGTTCCTCCTATTATCTGTTACCGCAGTGCTTTTATTCCCAGCAGCACACCTCCTCCCCTGGAGATACATTATCCTCGTAGGTGGCAACGCGATCGTTCTATCAAATCACCCAGGCATCCAGGACTTTTTCCGAAATCTCGCGAATGACTTCCTGAATGAGACAACGGGAGAGCCAACGATGTTAGAGAAAGAGGCCCAGGACCTACTTGGAATTTCCTTGCCATCGAGCCCATACGCAACCATGTCTGCCCTAGGACCGTTGGCTGAGATCTCCTTGGATTCATATACGGAGGAGCGCGAGGTGGAAATTTTTGAACTCCAGTATTGGTCCCCCGAGCCGTATGCTGAATCACGATGGGAGCATTTCCTCTTCAGTTCCGTTCCCCATGATCCACTCTCGCCAGCCCGCATCGCAGGGGACCGTCCTCGGGGATGTCGATTCTTTGAAGATGTACAACCACCCTCCGGCTGGGCCTGGAAAAACAAGAAATGGGAGCTGGATCTGGACTGTCGCGAGTGGGTTGTCGAGCGTATGATCACTGGTGTCGGGTTTGAGATTCCCGGAAGTGAAGCAGACGGTACCGGATCCAGCGAGGTCGGAGGCTGGGTGTGGGATCTGCCTATGAAAACTAATCGCGATGGATCATCTACTTATGATCATGACCCAACACCAATATCGAACGGGGAGAAGAGAAAGAACCCACCGCACAAGCGAAACGGGAAGAAGGGACCAGATTGGGAGGAAGGAAGTGTAGGGTCCTATGGAATTGGTGAATGGCGAAGGCGACGATGGGTTCGGATTGTGCACCGGGTTAGCGTGGAAGATGGTAAGAAGTAACAACAGTTGTAAATAATGGTAGTATTCTCCCATGGAATGTACATATAGCTCTACCATGGACAATATATCTTTAATGCGACCGCCTCTCGTACAACACGTGACATGTGACAGAGTCATTGCCCTTTGAACGAGTCAAGCGAGTTGATATTTTCAATATGTGTACTACGAAACATCGCCATTAAATTGCATTTCACATAGAACTTGCAAGCTTGCTGGAATGACCCCAACTCAGCGGAACCCGAACCCGATCGATTTCCGCTTCCCCAACAAGTCAACTTCAGCTGCGGACATCCACCTCAACCTCGACCATGACAAACCATCCAAGGCTACAATTGGACTTGGTCAGTCAAAGTGGCCCAATGCACTCATATCAGGACAATGAATTTTTATCCTCTTGCCACCCAATATGGGTATGTGCGGACTGTTGATCAGGTCTACTATAGCCGGCTAACGATCATTCAAGAACTCATCCAAGGCTCGATTGTCACCATGTGTGATGCCATATATTTCTGCCATTCCGGGCGCTATAGTGCTTATTATTGGAATTAGCCATGTGCTGGGCTATTACTTACAAAGATGGAGACCAGAATGGACAGCATCCTTTGTTGCGGAATATCCCCCAGACAGTCCATCGTCACTTCAAGGAGCCAAACGACGGCTAGGCTGGACATTGTCCCTTTTGGCTATATCGGGCGTTGGACTTGCAGTTGAGATAGCCCAATTGGTTCCTCCTGGACTGAATCCAGCTGCTATTATACTAACTATTTCCTGGGTAAGTGTATCTGGAATCGGTAGTACCACAAACGACAATTAACAAAATCATAGACAGCTGCTACCCTTCTGATTGCAACTAGACATCCAAGGTCAAGTCCTACTTCAATGCTTGCATTTTTCATCACAGCTTTTGCCGTGGAAGTCTCTATCATTCTCAGTCTCGAGACATATCCGAAGTTCAAAATGATCTCCCACTATATTGCAGCTGGCGCTGCTATGCTGGCTTGTTTGGTCATCCTTTTAATGCCACTAAGAGCACCTGCTCTTCCGTGCATCGATATTTCCGCAGTGGGCCAGCAGCCATCTAGCAAGTTCCGCAGTCCAGAGGACAACTTGCGACTATGGCAGTTCCTTACTGTCTCATGGATGGCCCCGCTTATCTCTACAGGGAAGAAGCGACAGCTCCAAGAAGATGACGTTTGGTCTCTGGGATTTGAATTTCAGCATCAGAGACTCCATGATAGGTTTCGTCGGCTTCGAGGTTCCGTTATTGGTCGCTTGCTCCATGCGAATGGGATTGATGTTTTCATCATTACTGCTATTGCCATCGTGCAAATGCTTTGCGGTATGTTTTCCTATGCACCCTAGTTTAACCAGTGCTAACGCTCTTATAGACTTCTCAACTCCGGTGTTGTTACAACAGCTCTTACAGGCGATGAACGATGTTACGGCGCCGAAAAGCGTGACTTTGACATATGCCTTCCTATCACTCGTTGTTCGTTTTATTGCTGCGCAATCCCAGGTCCTGCTTCTCTGGTATGGCCGAAGATGCTACGAAAGAAGCAGAGGCGAGATGGTCATGATGATCTATGAAAAAGCTCTGTCCAGGAAGAATATCTTTGGTGTTAAAATCGACAATGAGGATGATAAGCTCCAAGACCAGGAAGATGAAACCCCTATGGTGTCACAAAATCAAAAGAGAAAGCTATGGGGGTTTATTCCTTGGGGTTGTGAAACCCGTAAGGAGGACATCAAAGAGGCAGCCTCTATCGGAAAGATATTCAACCTGCTACGTGGCGATGCTTACGAAGTGGCTCAGAGATTTTGGGAGATTGACTCGTTGGTCGATAAGCCCCTGGGCCTCGTGGTTGCTATTATCCTCGTCTGGAAATTGTTTGGACCGTCCTGCTTCTTGGGTATTTTGGCAGTCCTGGTTGCGCAGGTAATCAATGCGATAGTTACTCGTACCCTCCTTCGATGGGAGCGAGTGAGAAGGGCAGCGACAGATGTGCGGCTGCAGATCTCTTCCCAGTTCGTGGAAGCCTTGCGACACCTACGCTGGTATGGATGGCAAAATCACTGGCTCAACCAAGTCATGGATGCCAGACAGTCCGAGCTGAACCTTCGGATTGTGACTCATTTGTGGAATATCCTTATCCGCTTCGTCAACGCATTCGCTAGTGGCGTGTTCCCTGTGTTGGCGTTATATGCCTATACACTACTAGCTGGCAATCCGCTACGGGTTGACATTATATTTCCAGCACTGCAGCTCTTCACCATGCTGGAGACCCGGCTTAGAGATATCCCTGGTCTTATCACAGTGTTGATCAACGCTTCCATTGCTGTGGAAAGAATTGAGGGTTTCATGTCGGAGCCAAACAAAGAGGTCAGATCTATGCAGACTCATGCCGACTCGACTCCAATTCAAATGGAATCTTGCTCTTTTGCCTGGCCGGGTAAAAGGCTGCCTGTGCTTTCTGACATCTCATTAACGATTCCCAACGGCTTAACCGTGGTCTCTGGCAAAGTCGGTGCCGGAAAATCAGCACTACTCCAAGCGTTCCTTGGAGAATTGGACAGGCTTAGTGGTGACTCGCATATTCCCAATGAAATGATTGGATATTGCGCCCAGACGCCATGGCTTCAAAGCATGAGTATCCGCGACAACATCCTGTTCTCGTCTCCCTATGATGAACAACGGTATAAGCGAGTCCTAGATGCCTGTGCGTTACTCCCTGATCTTTTGAACTTCAAGAATGGCGATCTGTCTTTCGTGGGCGAGAATGGCATTGGCCTTTCAGGTGGACAGAAGGCTCGTGTAGCCCTTGCCCGGGCACTCTATAGTGCATCCAGGGTACTGTTGCTTGATGATCCAATTTCCGCCCTGGACCACAATACAGCGGAAACAGTTGTTCGCAAGTGCTTCTCTGGTCCGCTTATGCAGAACCGGATGGTCGTGCTTGTGACGCACCGTACGACGCTCGTCCATCATATTGCAACTCAAATAATCGACATCAAGGATGGACGTGCAACTGTTTACGGAAAGAATGCTATTTCTACTACTGAAACGGATGACCTCACTCAACAGCCCTCTCCAGATGAGGATGAAGCTGAGCTTCAGCACGAAGATGAGTTGGAAGGCACAGAAACTGCAGTTCCTGACAAGTTCATCGAAGAGGAGCATCGAGCAGAATGGGGCGTTAAGGCCAAGGTCTACTGGGATTATATCAGAGCTGGCAAATACAAATGGTGGATTGCACTTCTTATTGTCATGACAATATATCGCCTTGTGTCAGTTGGGCAATCCTGGTTTCTAAAGGAATGGGGAGAGGCTTACGATCAGCATTCCCTCGTGCAAGCATGGCGACGTTTGAATCCAATGCCAAATAACAACACCATTGATCAACTGCCCGCACCCCTCGACGATGTTAAACCTTGGCTGTTAGCCTTCTTCTTGATCACAACTTTCCAGGCTTTCACGCTGTTGGTTGGACAAATATTGATGTTGGTCATCGTCTATTTCGCGGGGAAAACGCTCTTTAGACAAGTGATGATGCGGGTCAGTCATGCCACATTTCGGTTCTTCGATGTGACTCCCATCGGCCGTTTGATGAACCGTCTTACGTCGGACATTGGGGTCGTGGATGGCAACATCAGTGAGCAGTTCCAAATTATTGCATTTCAAACGATCACCTGGATTTCGTCCATTGTTGTCATAGCATCGGTCACGCCAACATTCTTGGTCTTCTCACTTGTTCTTACCTGTGCATTCATAGTCATATTCTTGCGCTTCCTACCGACGTCACAGAGCCTGCGGCGCTTGGAAATGGTGTCGCTGAGTCCTTTGATCTCAAATTTCGGCGAGCTCTTGCATGGCCTAACCACAGTTCGCGCTTTCCACGCGGAAGAGCGCTTCCAAAACCGGGTTATCGAAGTCGTCGATCGATTCCAGGGCATGGATCACTTCTATTGGTCCCTGCAAAGCTGGTTGATGTACCGTTTCGAAAACCTCTCAGGTCTGTCCACGTTCTGCTTGACAGTTTTAGCTCTATACACAAATGTGTCTCCCGGCCTAGCTGCATTCGTCTTAATTGCAGCCAACAATTTCGTGGCATCAACCCACGGCCTATGCAAACAATACGGCCAACTACAAATGGACTTCGTCTCAGTAGAACGCATTGATGAACTCCTCCACGTCGAACAAGAAACCCCAGGAACCATCTCACCCCCAGCCTCCTGGCCCAAATACGGCCACGACATCACTTTCGAAGACGTAACCATCCGATACGCACCACACCTCGACCCGTCCCTGTCCAACATCTCCCTCCGAATCCCAGGCGGCTCGACAACAGCCGTCATCGGCCGCACGGGCAGCGGCAAATCCACCCTCGCCGTATCACTCCTATCCGTAATCCGCCCGGAATCTGGCCACATCACAATAGACGACATTGACATCGCAAAAATCAAAACCCAAGTTCTCCGCACGCGCGTCACCTTCGTCGCCCAAGACCCCGTCCTCTTCCCCGGACCCATCCGCCTAAACCTCGACCCCACAAACGACTACCCGGACACCGAATGCGCAGATGTCCTGCACCGCCTCTGCTCCAGACACGGCTGGACACTAGACACATTCATCGAAGCTGGCGGCCGCAATCTAAGCCAGGGACAGAGACAGTTGATTGGGTTGTCTAGGGCTGTGCTGAGACGGAGTCCGGTTGTTATTCTTGATGAGGCGACGGCATCGATTGATCATGAGACGTCGTTGGAGATTCAGGCAATTCTAAGGGATGAGATGAGAGATTCGACGGTTATTACGGTTGCGCATCGGTTGGAGGCGATCAAGGATGCGGATTATTATGTTGTGCTTGATGGAGGGAGGATTTCTGAGCAGGGATTTGTGAGGGAGAGGGCTTGATGGGATGAAGAGTAGATCTTTTGATTATCCAAGTGGATTACACTGTAAAAAGCTTCGAGAGAAATGAGACCATGAAGATACACAAAAGAAAATCTGCCTAGTAGCCTCGGCTAAGCAAAGATAAACGACGATAGCAACCTTAAGCCACTTCAAACCCTAATAAACATACAACAAACCACTAATATCAATCCAAACATGAACAAACCTTCATCCAAGCCCGATACCTTCGCACCACTCGAAGAATGTGTAGTACTCGTAGTCTGATTCGGTCTATCAAGGTCGACCCCCGTCCAGGTCTCAAAGGACGAAGACGAAGACGAGGCAGACGTACCCTTTCCCGTTCGTGTGTTTGTTACCATCTGTTTCTCACGAGATGCAGTTGCAGCTGCGAGCTTATTTGTAACTATCAAAGCTGTCCCCGTCAATTTTTGCCCTGACACCGTGATAACATCTTCCTCTCGGTCGACGATCATCCACGGACGAATTGTCTCGGTTTCGGATGGTGTGAAGGTATCCAGTGCCGTGAATGGCATTTCGAGTGTTATAATAGGCCTTCCCGTATCCAAAATGGCAGGTGTATATTCGTTCACAAGCAGAAGAGCAATCGTCGTGAGTTTTTCTCCTGACACTGTAGCAATGTCTTGCTCTTCTGAGACGATCATCCATGGGCGAGTAGATTCAGATTCGGAGTGTTTGAAGGGCACCGGCTCAAATTCAGTCTCTCGTGATGGTTCGTCGGTTGGCGTGTTGCTGGACCCAGTTTCGGTTTGTTTTTCGGTTACGATCGCGGTTGTGATTGTAGGGTATGGGGATCGATTTGAGGATGCAGTCCCAACCGAAGTTTCCATGAAAACGTGGGGTTGGAATGTCGGCATTGTTTCTTCGTTATTAATATCCTCTCCCGGCGTCGTAGAGCTAGTGCTGGAGACAGTACTGGAATTACCTGGCATAACCGTGACCGCTGTTGCTGTAGGTCCACTCTTAGGCCAGGGATTCGAGCAAATTGACGTGATAGAATCAACTGCCAATGTCTCAAGCTCTACAGAGCTAGGATTAGCACTGGCCATAGCAGAGATAGAGATGGTTGTGGTATATTCACTTTCAGTCCAGGGGTCTGAGGAAACCGGGATGCTAGTATCAACCGACGATACCTGGGTCTCTGCAGAGCTAGTGGAACTGCCAGTGGTAATGACGGTTGGGGTATACCCATATTCCGGCCAAGGGCTTAACTTTACTGGTATGGTAGTGTCAACAGACGGGATTTGAGTCTTAGCCTGCGTGTGGGTGCTCTCGTAGACGGTGACCGTTATGGTGGTAGTTGGCGTCGAGTTTACTTCCTGAGCTGGGCCGTCTCTCTTCGATATAAGGGAGGCTGATGTATCACACAGGACGGTCTCGTCAAGCTTGACTCGAGAGCCATCGAGGCTGTATCCTGTTCCGTTGAAGGCACAAACGGCGTCGCCAGCACTCAGAGATGATTCGTGGCCTGATATGTACATGTTAGACAAAACGTTTGAGCCAACAAGATAGAAAGTGGACTGCTTACAGACAGCAGTTTCTTCATAGCCTTCAGGAAGAATTCTCGAGAGTCTAATTTATGGTTAGCCATATGTCCCAGTAAAAACGCGTACGAAATGATCACTTTCAACCTACTCAATGTTGCAAGAACGTATTTCGGCATCCGTGTTAGACAAGCAAGACATCACAATAGGGCTCTTCAGAGATCCTTCGAGGCAGTAATGTCCTCCTGGCTTCGAGCAGAGAAGTGTGTTTGTTTTCGAGTTGCTAGAAGGCGGACGCGTTAGGATGCTGGGTAGTCTCTAGGGTTAGTATAGAGTGACTTACTAGCCAACCTGCGCCTGTCCAAGATGGACGATAGCGAGAATAGTGCATATGACAAAGGAAAAGGCCCGAGTCATGGTGTTAAAGGTTTGGTCGAGTTTTGAGGAAAGAGGGTATGTAAGTGAGAACAAAGATTATGGAGAGAGGTAAGCAATAAACAGCTGGAAGACAGTGAATGAAAGGCGCGATGCGAGTGTTAAAACAGATGAGTTTGGATGGTTTAGCACCAATTCTTGGACAGAGGATGATGTACTAGATTGAGTTAATTGTTAGATGCAATTGCATGATAAGTTGCAGTAATAATAAATGAGACAAGATGGAAAAATGAGGTTTTGGGCATCACATATGTGCATTAATAACGTTGGTTCATTTGACCAGGCCAGAGAGAACATCAACATGGCATGGAAAAGCAAACCCAGATATAGAACTTTTATATGAGTAAACACAAAATAAAAACCGACAAAACGCCAAAATCGCCCATCAACATGCATCAAAATAGCCAAAGATACCAACCAGCAGATTATGACTGGCTCTCTTTGAACTTGCGAATCCGCCTCTTCAAATCGCCTGCAGTCTGCTGCATAGGGTTCAGTTTCATATCGCGCGCCATAGCGCTATAGTCATCTCCATGTCGCTCGATCAACCGTGTCGCCCACTCCTCTTCCCGCTTGCTCAGGTGCCTTGGCTTCTTGCTCTCAACCGCCTTGCCCTCCTGCGCCGCCTGGCGCTCCAGCATCTGCACAATCACAGAACTATCATTCTGCTTCGCAGCCTCTGTTATCCGGGCCTCATCATTGGACAGATCGTTCAGCGGGTCGTTAAGCGGGTTGGAAATCTTGTGCTTGCGGCCGGCGACTTCGATTTCGTCGTTGGGGCGAATCACGCGGATGATATTGCCAGTTTCGGGGTCACGCTCGACCTTGATTTCACCGAGTCCCAATTGCTTTGTCGTGGCTTTTGCGCTGCTCTTAATGTGAAGGGGGTCGTCGGGTTGTTCTTCGTAGCCTTCCACGGTTGTGCCGCGGCGTTCGCTGCCACCGGCCGGGGCATTCAGACGGTGCACCAGACCCAGACGGCGGTAGTTTTGGGTAAGAGTCTGCTTGCGATCCCTGCGATTGACTATAAGCATTCATTCGCAGGGAAATCAGGGAGGGGAAAGGGAGAGAATTACCAATTCTCAGCAATGATAGAATTGCCCAGCACATTGATCTTCTTGCGTCCACTCTTGACGACACCACTCCTCTTGGGCTTTGCCTTGGGCAGCGAAGACCGGTTCTTCTTAGCTTGGCGAATGTTCGTCATTTTGTAAATTTGCTTGAGAGAAGCTTGTTATGAGATGCAAGGCTTTTTTCTTGACTTGTAAAAGATCTCTTATCGATTGATTCCGAAACTTTTGATGTTTGCATATTTTGTCTTGGCATGTTTGCACTTGTGATCAACAACCGATATCGCCGAGGGGGTCTTAACTTCGGCGGCCTCCTCACCTTCGTCTGGTCAAAAACATTGACCAGAATTTCAACTTACCTATAGTACGTAATGGCGTTCGGATTTGCGCCTGCAATGCGCAGGACTGGACTGGTGCTGGTCGCTGCCATCGTTGTTTTCTCTGCCCTTGCGGCCGCCAATGCTGTTCCTGTCGGGGAGCTGTCAGTGGGTGAGATTGAGGAGGAATTGCAGGTAACAAGCTGTCTTTGAGCATTTTTCAGCATGAAAAGAAGTTTAATCAAGCAAATGACAGAAATGCCCTCTGGTGGAAACCCTCAATGAGCACAAACGCGCCACCATCCCCGAAACCACCAGTTTAACCTCCAAGATCTTCGCGGTTCTCTTCCCCGGAAGTCCTGCTGTCAATGCCCTCCTGGCGACATTGTATATCTCAGGGCCTCCGAGTATGTCTATCCGAGGAGCGCGATAAGCCTCTACTACCGAGAAACCCAGATCATTGACACCGCAATCAGACTTCCTCCTGGCTCTATGCCCGCCCAACATCGACCCCTCTTCTCTCTCCATCATGGTCGCATTCGCCGTAGGAGGTCTTTTAGGTGACACATTCTTCCACCTCCTCCCTGAGATCTTCCTGGGCGAGGACTCCCCCGAGCATGTGCGATTCATCATGGTCGAACCGAACCGGAATCTCCTCCTTGGTGTGGGTATTATGGTTGGTTTCTTTACGTTTGTGGCTATGGACAAGACACTGCGAATTGCAACTGGTGGCGAAGGTCATGACCACTCGCACGGCAATAGCCATGCGGACGATAGTCACTCTCAAGCTGTGACAACCGGCTCCCAACATACTAGCGACAACGAGCTCAAGCAACGCAAACCCACTGCCACCCAACAACACAATCCCTCAACTTCCACCAAGGACGATAAAGAGATAAATCCCAGCGTTAAGCTTGGTGGCTATCTCAACCTCATTGCGGACTTTACTCACAACATTACCGACGGCCTGGCCATGTCCTCCTCTTTCTACGCCTCTCCCACGATCGGCGCAACAACCACCGTTGCTGTCTTCTTCCACGAAATTCCGCATGAAGTTGGCGACTTTGCGCTCCTCGTGCAATCCGGTTTCTCAAAGCGCAAGGCCATGGGTGCGCAATTCGTTACCGCTGTCGGAGCGTTCCTGGGTACACTTATCGGAATTGCAGTGCAGGAACTCAGTGGCTATAGTACTGATGCTACCTCTGCGGGTTCTGATACTGCTGATGCTGCTGTGGGTTTGTTTGGCACCAGTTTGACATGGGGAGATATGTTGCTGCCGTTCACGGCGGGGACGTTCTTGTATGTTGGCACTGTGTCTGTTATTCCGGAGTTACTGGAGACGGGTAAGAACAAGGGTGTTGAAATTCGGAAGACGATTGTACAATTTTTAGCTGTTGCCGTTGGGGCGGGGATTATGCTTGCGTGAGTTTTCTTTCTTCCTGGTCTTGATTATGTTACTGACTTGGACAGAATTTCTTGGGATTAATTGCATCGTTACATGCATACAATGCAAAAACTGTCGAACCGAATGGACTTGATTGACGATCTGGAAGCACTGATACTAGGTCCAGATTTAATGATAAATATCCATGTCTCATTTGCATTTCCCTCATCAATCAGTCTAATAATAAAACATAATACATGACACCAAGTCAATCAACGCCGAAACTCCAAGGTTCTGCTCAACCAAAGCAGTGCAAGACAAATCACTTGAAAGAATATGCGCGCAGCGCTATAGAGTCTATCAATAAGAGGAAAGATATCTATAAGGATTTGTTTTGTCTCAGACCATCACTCGTTGTAGTGATATACCTAGAAAGAGTCAGCATCAAATAACGACAAGATTCAGAAAGATGGGGACTCACAAAATATTCGGGCAACCCAAAAATAGAATACCCCAATCTCTTCGCCATTTTAGCAAACCCTTCCGTCTCAACCAGATGGTAAAACGGAAAAGCTGGGAACATGGCACCATCACGGTGCACATCGGCCTTAACCATCAACGCCGTTCCGCCAACACCGTCCAACGGCATAACTCGCTCGGGATCTGGATTCTCCACATCCGCCAAATGAGCCATCAGAGTCCGATAGGTCGCCATCTCGCCGTATCCCTCGAGGATGATCTCATCAGGTCCCAATTCCGCCGCCAGTGCCTGGGCCGTCCCGCTGTCCACCCAGGAATTGTAATCGTAGGGCCGGACGTCCATCTTCTTCTTATCCTTGTTGTAATACCGCTGGTAACAGTTTGGTACGATTATAGGCTGGTTGTGGCTGGTCAGATCCTGGATAAGGGTGGAAGGCGTCTCGATGATATCAGCGTCCAGCCAAAGAACCCAGGAGGTACTGGGTCCAATGGTCGTAAAGATAAGACTGTTACGGGCACGACTCATAGACTCGCGACGTGCCTTTTGGTTCTCCATTTTGTGCCGCTCCTTTTCGTTCTGCGAGGTGAGCGGCGGGTCGAAATCCTGCCGAAGGATGCTGATACTCGCGAACCGAGAGTCGACTGGTCCGGACTGCGTCTTGCTAATAGCTTTCTCAAGTGCCGCAACAGCCGCATTCCCATCTTTCGTCGATGGCGCAATGAACCCGATAGAAACGAGCTCATGCGGGTAGCTCAATCGAACCACGTTGTCCCAGTATTCCTGGTAGAACCGGCTCAGTGGCGTGAGAATAAGGACCCGTTCGCCATTTTTTGCGGAAGCGCTAGTGCTCGTCAGACTGTTGAGGTTATAGTGCACAACAGGTGGAGGAGCACGGTGACCATCATCGCGGACGGGTTGTGATCTTAGAAACGGCTTCGTAGGCGGGGAAAGCGGGTTCTCGGCCGCATCCTCTTTCCGTAACTGCGAATATGTGTCATCGGATGCGGTAGAGGTTGATGGTGTAGAGGATGAGGGCGAGAGTAGGAATGTGATGAATCCGAATGCTAGCAGAGCTGCTAGGACTAGGGTGATAGGGTTCGTACGCCGGCGTGTTACGACGGCCATTATGTCCGGAGGAAGGACAAAGGTGCGAGATGAGTATAAATTAGGATTCGATTGGTAGGTGGCTTTTTCTAGGCAGGCGAGTGATGAGACTATCTCGTTACCCAGATATATTCGTAAGGGACTGGCGAGTAGGCATAGTAGCGTCGCAATGCGGACAGAAGGAGGGTCAGAACAAAGAAGATTCGAGCGGAAAAGTTAGTTAATCAATGGAAGAATAAATAAAGACAGGCTGAGAAACTCTCCTTAGAGTCTCCTGTGCCCTTGTTGTTAATGAAGTAAAAAGAGGTTGAATTCTGTAACTTCTGTACAAGGTCCAGCGGAGAAGACCGAGGGCGGTGACCCAATGCGGGCAGTGATATGACGGCAGGCGATGACGTTTCTATACAGTAGTAGCCATCTATATAGTATGTTCACAGTATATAAGTACAGTCTATCTGTTCATTGTTTTTACGCCCTCCCTGCCATTAATCATGGCAACGAACGCATCACACCCTCAAATGCAACCAGAGCCATGGCATTCGCCGGGAATGCCCTCAAGAAACAAGGCACGAAGCCTCGCCAATATCCTCTCCAGCCACGTTCCTGGTAAATAGCTCTCGCTGCATCCTTCCACCTGGGGAAGTGTCGCTCTCCGTCGTTAAGAGCGCCGCCCATGGGATCCGTCATTAGACGCTGCTTGACCACGTCCGATGGGTACGATGTCATCCAGAAAACCTGGGCGGAGATACCACCGGCCCAGAAGTTGACAGCCGGTGCTGACAGCTTTGTGTGTTCATTAAACCACCTGGTTAGGACATCGTAGGATCCCCACCAGCAGAAGAAGAATGATCGGAAAAAGATCGTGGCACAGAGACCACGGTAGACACCCGAGATACCGTGCGTTCTCATCTGGTTCCCCCATCAGCGACACTTTCATAGTCAATTGCAGAAGAGGCGCAAGCTTACAAGTTTGCGCAGACAGTCAACAGGTCCACTGTACATGCGCTGGGACTTCTCTGCCGCGTATTGGATCTGTAATCGAGCCTTAATGTGCTCAACCGGAGCAGCAATGAAGCTAACTGTAGTACCCGCCATAATACCTGCAATACCATGTCCAAAACTGGGCAATGTACGCATATCTGATTGACTCCCTCGGTTGAATGGAGTCAGTGCACGGGTGTGAGGGTTTGAAAAGACATGCTCAAGAAGTAGTCGCCGGTATAATGTCAGAGAGCCAAGCATACTGTAGATTATAATCAGCGACCGCTCTCCATGCTATCCATTTCCTCTTCGCCTTCACGAATGAACCGGAACTCACACAGAATCCATCATCATCCATCCGACCAGCGGCGGCGTGGCACCCTTATATAACCCGCTCACACCCTCAATCCGTATTGTTCGTAGAACGCAGTCCAATGGACCCTTGAATTGACCATCTGAGCATGTTTGTAGTCGGACTTTCACAGTATCGAATCTGTTCGACCAACGACTGGTTATCTTTCTGACTCTCGCGCGGCATTAAGACGGAAAATGGTGGGAAACATACGGATGCCCAACTATATTTCAAGCAGTCTGGTTAGCACTCATATATTCCCATCCACTGCGCACAAGCAAACAATGGAGCATTGTGACCCAAGGAATCAGGTAAATGAAGACATACCACTCAACTTCGCAATCCCCGAGAATACCCCTGCCACAAATCCCTTGTAGTTGTCCTTCGATCGCGCTCGTGGTGCTGCTGTATTCCCATTGTTATTGTTACTATCGCCGCCAGTCGCTGCTAGTTTGGAGTTCGGTTGGCCCGCCATCCCCGATGTTATGGCCGTCGCCAACGGTGGTTGCGTGGATGACATTGTGTGTAGAACCTGTGCGCTTTTTGTATCCTTGTATACCCTTGTATGTAGCGGCCTAGCGTGAGCTTATGACGGTGTATAGCTCTGCTTATCGACGAAAAAAGCTGAGAGGATTGCGGGAGTCCGCTATCGGACGCGGTGGTAAAAGGTCGGTCGCTCGTCGTTCAATTACACAGCCAATTGCGTAGGAAAGAGGACGAAATGATAGTAAGTGGCAAGACAAATCGCAGGTAGCAAAGGAGTAAGAATTAAGAAAGGTGTCACATTGGAAAGAGTGGAGGGGAAGAGTTGGAGAATATGAACGTTCTTAGTAAAGCGATCGCCCCGCAAAACCGAAGGGCTCGGGGATAGGGCCCAACTCCGGGCAGGAACAGGCTTGCCCGATTGGGCTAGCGTGTATACATCATTCTAGTGATTTTATCTGAGTCTACTACGAAGTACAACATACGGAGTACTCTAGGTGGTAGAACAGAGAGCATCAAAGTGTTATCTTCAGCAGAGAGATCCGAATCAGGCCAGTCGGATAATGTTCCCAACACAATCAAGCTCGAAATCCGGCGCCTATGTGGTGAGGATTGCTGGGCGTGCAGCCGTATCCCAGGGCACATACGTCGGGTGGTTAAATAGGATGACGGCCGGGTTTTTAATATCCATATAGACCAGAATTAATGTGCCTCTGCTGATATGTAGGTCGGCTATGGCGCCAAAGAGGACTCATCAATTTCTCCCTCGACTCCATCAACAACGCTATCCTACTCTGCAGAGTGGCATTCTAAATTCGAATGCCTTAGGTTTATTTTCATCTCATATTTGTTCGGTTTTTTGGTGACTTTGAACGTCAAGACTACGAGCGCAGAAAGCACGAGGTGGAAACATCAAACCTTCTGCCGCAGAGAGGGGGTCCAACCCCAGAGATGTACCGTGCCTATTAAAATTGCTTGGTAGGAGGCCACTACCAGCGTGTGTCTGTCAAAAAATTCCCTCATTTAGGGTTTGATCCAGAAGAGCCTGTGGCTCCGAAAGAATGGCCGGGCTGTCCGATTATCATTTTAAGGCGAGCATTTCGAATGTTTGGCAGTCTCTACCTTGATTCTCTGGGAATTTGGACCCATCTCCAACTCGAGCTCTAAATATTTACGTCACAAACTATAATCAACTCAAAACATCATCTCGAGGGTGTCAAAAAGCAACTTTTGAGGAGCAGTATGCTGGCTATTACCGGCATCCAACTAATATCCCAGAACCCTAACGATACAAGTCACTGGAATTCAGGTTGGACCCTGGGTCCGGAGTCTACGACGGAGGATGTGGTTCACCGATACAGCTCTCTACTTACCCGTCCGGAGAAGAGAAAACGCATCCCATGATGGTGGATTAAAGAATAGGTTGTGTTCCTGTATTAATATACCCCTTTGCCTGCTCGCTCACTTGTAACTGCCTCTCTTGTCTTCACAGTTAGACTAAGAAATATTACGCTTTATTTCATGATGATATTCGGCCTCCCTATTGTAAAGTTCTTAGATGATGGATTGTCTCTTGCCCTTTCCCCAGCAAATCCCCGGGAATGGGGTTTATGTAAGTTCCCTGTTCCCTGTTGATTCTCGCGCTTCGTCCTTCCAAATGGCCCCAGAGAACGCACAGAAGCGCGGAATAATCCGTGATGACTACGAACAGGCCATCTTCAAGAGGCACCAAATCAGAACGATGCATTTAACATCCGTAGCTCCATAGTTTTTTTTTTTTTTTTTTCCCTTTGGCGGATGAGCTTGTGTTCGAACAGAGTGCACGTGGCTTGATTCAGTTATGACGATATATCTTGCGAGAAAAGACATATAGGGCTTACTAGCCACAGGGGATTTCTCTTTAAGAATAGAGGTCGGCTCTATATGGCGTAAACTGGGTTTCCTTAACCATTTCTGAGGGGATGTTAGATTTCAATGTACATAAATTGGGTTATACGTGCATCTCGGAGCTCTATATACTTTTCTAGAGAAGCTCACATAAAGTTCACCTTAATGGTCTAAGAATTCGCGGTATTCTTCACAAGCTACTAGGAATGTTTCATCATACCTCAAAATCGATCGATTCAGATACAACAAGAGAAACAAAAACTCCATGTAGTCGGAGGAAAAATCCTTGATTCCCAAATATGACATATCCATACAGAGGGTTCAATTCTTAGCCTCTGCCTCTTAGGGCAGAAATCAATCACGTCACATATTTGCTTGTCTTTCTCCCCTATCACATGATAAATTATCCTCCTAAAATCAATTCGCTAAAGGGAAAACGAAGTACTGCAAATTATCCGGGAAGAAGACGAACCGTCGGCCCCCAGGTATGTCATTTTCAGTATGACAGAGCATACAAAGTGGAGGAAAGATTCGTGTCATCATTTCATCTGATCTATACAGTGAGGACTGCCAATCTAGTCTCTTCCTTTTAGGGTAGAAGTTGGTCACATCATATACCTGCTTTTCCTTTTCAGCAATTGCATGGCAAACATTGCCAATATGACATCGGACTTATGTGCCTTTTTGCCGTCATTTTAACAGTATCTGGGAATTTGTTTTGTTCTTAGTTGGAGGTTTCAAGTGGCCTAGTGTATGTTTCCTATGTTATACCAGAGTAAGTCACTCAAAGCAGAGGTTTATTACTTGCTGAGGACCTAGGAGTCACTCTTCTTTAAAAATAGAACACCAGTCGTGTATGGCGAAGACTGGAGTTGAACCAAAGTGTGGCTTTGGGCAGGCCCTGGTGGGTGCAGGACAAATAACTCTTCCCTCTGGATATGCTTGCATGTCTCATTTGAACGCCACTCCAAATAGGGAACAGCAGTATTTCCCCGATTAGGATTCGTAATTTCACACGAAACTTCCGATATGTCCGCACGAATTGAAGTATGTGTGACCTAAGTTAAATAAGGGAGGTTCGGAACACCATTTTGGGTCAAAATGTTAAAGGAAAAGTGCGAGCAGTCTTCTGTAATCCCATCCCCTATAGTTGTATTGGCGCCATTGCCTATCTCTATGAAACTCGATATTCCGTTGAGTATATATTTAACCGGAGGCCTAGCCTAACCATCTCGAAATCAATTGTGAAGTCCTTCTTCGTCCGAAGATAAGCAATATCGGCATCAATCAACTGCACGATTTGTTGATGTTAAGCCTCTAATTCAGGCTGAAAATACTATATACAGGTTTGTCTCACGTATTTTTTTTTTTTCTGCGATGGAAGGACTGGGAAGTTGAAAAGGTTTAAATAGGATATCTACATAACGCCGTAGAAAGGGCCAGAAGAAGAAAGGGGAAGGTTGTGGAAAATATTAAGTTGATGAACGTCTAGAGGATAGAATACATGTAATTGACTGAAGCAGTGAATACGCAAGCCATGTACACTAACAAGTTACAACATGGAAGTATTGAACAAGTTCTATTGTCCAGAGGCATTTATCCTAATCAGAACAGTCTGGTTCTGTCCTTCTGATCCATGACTAACACGAAACATAAAAAGTAAATAATATCAAGAGGCTGGTGATGCCATTGGGGTATAATTTAGACATATCATGATGCTAAACGCTGGGTTATAGTTTATAATCGATTCAGAAACTTCATGATGCCGTTTGAATAAATCGTGACTGAGTGGAAGGCGAAAAACGAAAAGAAAAATATAGACGTCCAAGACTTTTTGACCAAGACCATGCCGCAGGCAGCCGGCAACAGTCACCGACCCTTAGCACTTAATATGCTGCTCTTCTGCCAGGCTCGGTCCCCCTCGCGGGCGATCTTATCCGACGCGGATCCCGAGTTTGGAGGATCTGTCACACCGGATGCGCCGGAAGTGAGATAGCTGTTACCTTCCTCCAAAACCAAGGGAGTGACGGGACCCGGGCTCAGAAGGGGATCCAATCGTGGAGCAGACGGGCTTGGAGAATACTGTCCCGAAGATACTCGCGAGGAGGCCACACTCTCCATCAGCTGCCGCATGCCATCCCGAGAGGAGGAGCCTGATGGCTGGCGGTATGTATGGTGACGTGGTTGCATTGGAGGCTGAGATTGTTGTTGCTGTTGTCCAACCGTAGTCTGCGAGCCGGTAGAGGGGTAGACGGTAGGATGGAAGCGTGGAAGATTGCTCAGATGGAAGGAAGGGACGGACTTTGTGGTATTTTGAGCGCGAGATCGAGATGATTGCGGAGAGACAGGACGCCCAGAGGGTGGCATGGCCGAGGACATGACGGGGGAGTAAAAGTTCGAGTTGTCGGAGCGCATGCTTGGAGCAAATTGGTGGTGGTGCTGGTGAAGATTGTGGAAGTGGGAGTGTGAGTGATGATGATGATGGTGATGATGACGACGACGGTGAGAACGATGATGGCGACCGTGAGGGTCGAAGTTTTTGAAGTTTTTATGCGAAGAATATTTTCTCTCGGATGGAGGAGATTGATCGGTTTGCTGCGGTGCGAAATAATAACCTTTTTCGAAACGGCCGGTCAGTGGGGTGACGGGGAGGTCCGCAGTAGAAACCGGTTTTGGGATGGGGATAGGCCGGGAAGAGGAGCTTGAGAGATTAAGAGAGTCCAAACTATCTGTAGTTTCCGTGATCGGTGAATTTGAGCGTGTGGGAGAAGGATAGGTGGAAGGAGAAGAAGAAGAAGAGGAAGAGGGAGGCAGAGGATTATAAGTCGAAGAAGTCGCTGTCAGATCGCGCAAGGAAGACAACGAAACGGGTGTGGGGTGAATTAGCGGTGGTCTGGAGATTAAGCTCGGCCGCCGGCGGTATCCACGATGTGAGGCTGGAAAGAAAGCACGCGATCAGCAATTCATGAAACTGAGAAGGTATGCCACACGTGTTCAGCTGCAGAATGGGAAGGCGAAGAGGGGAAAGGAAGAATGTTATCCATACAAAAAGAGAGGGCAAACTTACAGGAACTGGTGGTGGAAGATCCTTGGGACGAGGGATACACAGAGGACGACGAGGAGGAACAGGAAGAAGAAGGGAAATACATTTTATATGCCAACCCGCGACCTCTGCTTACTTCTTCCTCAGCATTCCTGTCTTTTTTGTTCTCTCTCTTTCTTCTTTTCCTTTCTTCTAAACAAAATATAATATTCTGTTACACGGAGAAAAAAAGACTGCGGGGAAAAATACCAGCTATTATATACATAGTACACGGACCCAGATGATGGCAGGTCACGGGCCAACCATCGTGTGACTTGTACGCATGGCGGGCCGGATGAATCCACTCACAGCCGGAACTAGACTATTTTTGGACATATATATGCACTATTATACCCACTTATACGCACTTGTGCATGATTACCGTATAGTACGGTATCGTACCGTACACTATGCTCAGACACTGCCCTATGACTTGATCGGCTGCTCATCTTATCACATCATCATCACCATTGCTGTCACCAGTACTTTCAGCTGGCAGTGTCTTATTGGAGTTGTAGATAGTCTAGATTACTGAATATATATTGATAGTAAACTGGTTGGACTGATTGGTCATGCATGAACAGCATGCAAAACACTAAAGACACACGACAACTAGAAGCTGTCGATGATCGGCTGCAGAGCCAACGTAGAGTGACGTTGTGAGACTAGACTACCTCTTTGTCTGCCCAAGACTAGTAGTTATACCATACATACAGAAACATAAAAAGACTGGCATATCTTTTTCTTCCAAGTCTTTCTGTTTTGGTTTCTCCTCTGCCGCTTTCCTTTTTTGGACGACTTCCTATTGTAACTTTTCTGCCGGATCAGACCGGTCACTGCGAGATAATCATGGCCAAAGTTTCTTCTCTTTTTCCTCTGGAACAGACTTACTATCACTCTCTACTACGGAGGTAGGTCATTCCGTCATTTTGTGTATCTCTCATTCTAGAGTAAGGACTAATCAACTTCTTGACAGGTCCAAAATGGTGAGTGCATTCCAGCTACAACGTCACAATCGCTTATCTTCCTGAAACAGTATTTTCCACCTCAAGATGTCATGCCGCAAGGCCTCGATACAATTACTATTTCCAAGCTGGAATATGAGAATCTGGTGGGCTCTACCTTTCATGGACGAGCATAACTTGAAGAGCTAACCTCTGCCAGCTCCAAGTGTCGTATCAGTTTGGTATACCATCCACATATGCCTCGATACCTATATCGAGTCTGACTGACAGCACCCAGCAAAGCTCAAAGGCTCACTTCTGAACGGGGGACTGTCGCAGGAGACTCTTGATGTAAGCCTCGCTGTTACAAACACGGCTGACACTGCTGATACGTCGCTTTATAGATATTGATCTACGGTGCACAAGCGCAACCGCAGCCCTCGTCTCAGAATAACGGCCAGAGTAACGAGAACGCTGCCCCACAACCCACTGAATCCAACGGATACACCAACGGTTCGACTCCTACAGAGACTGCGGCTCACACTCACAAGTACCAGGACGACAAAGGCACGATCAAGGACTACAAAGTACCTGGTGGCTTTGATGATTTCGAAGAAGATGACGAAGATGAGGACGAGGAGGATGGCGTCATTGTCTCGCCTAATAGCGAAGGAAAAGTTTATTCCGAGGATATCTCGAAAGGCGAACAATCTTCCACTGGTCAGCGAACTGTTTTGATCCGTAACCTACCAGAACGGGTCACTCATGAAGACATCACCGACGCCGTTAGGGGTGGTGCTCTTCTATACATCTACCTCCGAGCTCGCGACCATTTTGCAAATGTATCTTTTGTTGACGAGACTGCGGCATACGCCTTTTTGCGTCATACAAGATTAAACGGCCTTCATGTGGCCGGTAAGCGCGTACGTTGACCTGTCCCCTCTACTTCGTCGTGCTTGGTGAGCTAATGGTCACTTGCAGGTAGATACAGCGTGGAGTGACCGTCAATTCTACCTTCCTTCTTATGTCAGAGCCAAAATCAACGGAGGGGCTTCCCGGGTCCTGGTAATCAACAACATCAGTCCATTTATCACGGAAGAGTTGATTCGGGGGGACCTTGACCATATCCATAATCTCACTGTCATCTCCGTCAAGTTTCATCATGGCAACGCATACATCTCAACGAACTCCGTCCACAATACTCTGTTTGCACGTACGTGTATGATGTCCCGCCGCACGTACAAGGGCATGAGGATTGCCTTTTACCCAGATGAATGTTCCGAACCCCTAGCCAAGATCACGCCGAAGGACATATATCCAGCACCAACTAAACCAGTTTCGTGCCCAAATCGCTTCCAGCTTCTCTCACTTGGTGGGACCGAGAACGAAGAAGAGGATGATTACGAGAATATCCACGATGACTTGGACAGCCATTCTTCTGTGAACGGCGGTGTCTGCTGGGCAGACAGAGCTTGACAACACTTGAACGGTATGGGAGTGGTCTTCGTCTCATGATATACCCTATGTTTTATGCTTTTTTTTTTTTAAAGCTCTCCGCCACGATCTACCGTGCTTTGGTCATTTGGCTTTATAATGTCTATTTTAAGTCAGTTATGCAGTAGAACGCAATTATACGATCTTACTCTTGAGATGCAACTACCGTAGCCCTTTGGAGTGAGATGGCATTGAACACAGCTCGAATGATGAGGATACGAAGGGCCGTAGGTATGCGTTGCAGGTTCTTCTTTTATTGCCAACTCCAGACCCAGATAAAACACTAATGCAAGGCTCCCTGTTTTAAACAGAAGAAAACAGAAAACGGGGTGATATTTCAGATTCCTGGCCTATACTAAATCCATCCGAGAAATAGCCAGTAAACCCAATCAACTGCCACAACACCATAAACTGGACGTTTCTCGGTCGCCCAATAATCCCTCTCTCCCAACCGAAACCACCGCCAAACGAAGCAGAGCCAACACCATTGAAAAAGGGGACATGTTCGTAATCCCTCTTTCTTGTATTTTGTAGATAAACTTTTTTTTCGTAAAAAAGATGTACCGGTGTGTCGATCTGCCCGTTTAACGGTAGGACTTCTGGTACCTTGCGCGGGCACCGCGACCACCGAACTTCTTGGGCTCAGCGCGGCGGTTGTCGGCAACGAGCAGTGTGCGGTCGTACTGGCCAAGAGCCTGCTTGAGCTGGTTCTTGGAGTGCTCGTCAACGTACTTCTGGTAGTAGGCGACGATGGACTTGGCGATGGCCTGGCGGATGGCATAGACCTGCGAGGTGTGACCACCACCGGAGACGCGGACACGGATGTCGACACCGGCGAACTTGTCGGCGCCAACGATCAGGAGGGGCTCGTAGACCTATTCATCACTTTTCGTTAGATTGCTGTCCCTCCTTTCCGAAATTCGATAAGGCGTTGGTTTGCGGCGTACCTTGAAGCGGAGGATCTCAGGCTGGACCAGAGAGAGGGGCTGGCCGTTAACCTTGACAAGACCCTTGCCTTGCTGTATCATAGTCTCAGTATTCGTTTCAAATCCCAGGCGATGAGTGAATTCAAGAGCGAGGGCGAATGGTCTCCTTCCACCAGCTACTCCATGGTCTCCTTTTCGTCTTCAATTTTTTCCGTTCCCAATTTCCGACCATTCCATTCGACGCCATTCGTATCGCCAATCGCTCGTAGAAAGGACAAGGATAGGACTCATCAGGAAAAAGTATTCTCATACCTTGCAGTGGGCGACAGCGGTAGCTATAATCAAAATCCCGTTAGCAAGTCCGATCCCACAAAAAGTCTACCCCATTCAAAATTCCCAGGGAAAAAATCCCAAAACATACCCGTCTTCTTCTTGCCGAAGCATTGCACACTCGGGACGGAAGCCATGGTGATAGAATGGCCCTTGTCGGTTGTCGAGAGAGGGAGTGTGCTGTAAAGTTGTCGAGATTATTGCTTGGTCGCTCGAATCGAGATTGTTCCGTGCGGGCAGGTTTTCGCTTAGTGTGCGGCGCTAGTGCGCCTGGGTCTAGGGCTCGGCCGCGGGCGGTGGGAGGTCACGTGATATAAAAGGTTCCGCGTTGGTCGGGCCGGAAGAGCAGAGATGGAGACAGAGGAAAGGATAGGTTAGGTTATCAAATTGGAGGGCCAGCGCTTACTGAATTGATTCATTGTTTGCTTGTATTGATTTGCGGTGACGCATTGATTGATTTTGCGTCCTTTGTTCGAAGATAAATCGCCCTCGACGCTGGGGCCGAAGATACAAACATGTCGCAAACTGTCGGAAGAGTAAGCCATGTCTCATGACTTGCCTGTCTTATAACCATTCTAACAGATATAGACCCGTCTCGCCTACTCTCGCGCTTGGCACCATGTCGACGTCGGCTCCGATCCCCGCTCCCTCGGCCGCGTCGCCTCCTCCATCGCCCTCTTCCTAATGGGCAAGCACAAGCCCATCTTCGACCCGTCGACGGACTGCGGCGACTACGTCGTTGCGGTGGGCTGCCACGACCTTCGGACAACGGGAAAGAAGCGGTTCCAGAAGCTGTACTACACGCATAACACCCGGCCCGGTAGTCTGAAGAGCATGACTATGGACAAGATGATTGAGAAATGGGGTGGTGGGGAAGTTCTGCGGAGGGCGGTTAAGGGGATGTTGCCGAAGAATCGGTTACAGTCGAAGAGGTTGGCACGGTTGAAGAGTGAGTGCTTGTTCTGGGCTATGTAACTGGGGGATTTAGCTAACCTGTTACAGCTTTCGAGGGTGTTCATCATCCGTACAAGGAGAACATCATCAAGTACGGCAACAAGTCGGTTATTGGAGGCTTGCCTGAAGTTCAAGATGCTTTCAAGGCTGAGGCTGCCAAGGAGGCGTCGTGAGAATTGCCGGGTCGTTTGTTCTTCTTTCTATTTGTAATCCTTATATTTCCTTTACTGCTTTCATGATCAAGCGCATCGGTGGGCGTTTTATGATTATACTACACCACGAGTCAGTTATGTCTTTTCTACTCAGGATGACCATTGTCGGACTGAAGTGATGCTATTGTACTATAGGAACGCCAAAATGAATACCCTATCTAGACGACTAAACTACGCCAATGGCTGGTATTAAATATCGATCCATAGATGGACGTATATCTACAATTTCCCCTTGACTTGGTCGGGGGATGACCGGCTCACTGTGCATTTGATCAGACCGTTGGGGTTGGTCTGCGGAGCGTATACTTCGGCATTTTCACCCGTGTTCTTGAGGTCTTTATGCCAGCTGAGGTCTGCGAAGAAGTTAGAATCCAGGTAATCGACAGGATAAAAAGGGAACATACCAATCTCGAAATAATGCTTGTTCGGTAACGAATACTCCACTGTCTCAACCAGCGGCTGATACGCCAGAATCTCATCCGCCATCTTGTACATAGTGTTCTGTACGCTAGCACTGTTATCCTCTGCAAAGATCTTCAGAGTAACATCCCTCGCCGCCGTCCAAGTAGCATCGAACTTGGGCACATTTGAACGAACATCCTCCAGATCCCGTAAACGGTTCCACTGCCAATCAGCCGCGACATCCGTACTCAGCACGCGATCCCAAGTCTCGGACAATGTGGTATACTCGTCTCGCAAGAATCCCCAAAACTGCGAGTTGGTGCTCTTGAGCACCGTCAGGCCGCGGATGCCCGTCTTGATATCGATACCCACGCCTTCTGTCGCATCCACCTGCACGGTTCTCGTTTCCTCGCCATTCTTGACGAACGAGTGCGGGTGAGGCTTGCCGCCGATGTCCATGCGCGCCCAGCGGTGAGTTACGACGGTAGCGTGGGCGGCGTGGATGTGGGGGTATGTTTGGATGAAGTGGGAGGCCAGGATGGAACCGAAGAGCTCGGGGGGCGTCACAGGGTGTTGTTTGGCGAGGATGTAGATGGAGTTTTTGATGGAGTCGGTTGCGACGATGACGCTGTTGTCCGCTTTTGTGTATCTTTGCGATATCAGCTTGTATTCTTCTCATGATGATTAGTGTAAGAAATACTTACGACTCATCGATCTCTCCCTCCAATAGCACGCAGACGGTCATTTCGACCACGGTCTGCTCGCCTGTTTCAGGATTCCGATGGACTTTGTACACGCGCACATTGTCCTTGCCGTAGCGAGCTGCGGATAGTCGAGAGGACATGTTGACTTCCGGATAGAAAGCGAAAAAGACTTAATCTAAGCCGTAGATAGGCGCTATCAAGCGATTTGCGGGGAAGCTGTCAGCTGATAGGGATAGCTATCAGACTGCAATTCGGATCACCAAAAATCCAGTTCAATGGTTCTTCTTGTTTTTTCTTATTAAGACCATTTCAAAGGTAACTCGCGGCCTTTTATAGCATGGGTAGTGCCTGCAGAAACGTGGTCTGTATCCCACGGCCATCGGCAACCTCCGATGCCCGCACGCCGGCCGTATCCAATGGAGTCCTTATCTCGTTATCAGAAAGTGGTTCTTATCAGCAAAGAGACAGTAGTATTTGAAAACCGTCTGTCGCTTTGCTCGCTAGTTTCTCTTTTGCTTTTCTTTATGTGAAAGTGGCTAATCTGCCTATGTTCCTTCTCTTACAGGATTTGAACTTGGACACATTACCCGACAGAGACCTTACAAATGCTATTCATTAAGTACATACATTCTTATAACAACGCAAAGAAGAACGGAACTTTTGAATCAGGTTGAACAGGACATAATCTCAGGCTGAGCAGACCGTGTATCATATTGAATCACCGATTCCGTTATTCCAAGAGACAGCATCCCCTCGTCTCCCGTCTGCGACTCGCTGTTGATATATATGACCGGGTGCTGGGCTCCAAATCCATTGAATCGTGTGCCGGTTGCCATGGTATACGCTGTTTCATGTCAATCACCTGGCCTTATTGCTTCGGATGATGCGAGACTCACCTCCCATATTCTTGTACATCAACCAATCCCCGACCTTGACTTCCGAGTCCATTCGCATCTCGCGAGTCACGCAATCTACACTGTCGCAAGTCGGGCCCCAGATGCTATACCAATGTTCTTCGTCTTCCCGTGACGAGTCTGCGCGAGACGCTGTCAAGCTGAGTGCCGGTGTTACAAGGGATGGACACATAATCTCGTGCTCGATCAGGACATTCATAAAATTGCCGTACACGCCATCATTCTGGTACAGCATATCCGGGTTCGATTTGTCATTACCAATCTGGCGTCGACGGGAGATGACTTTGCAGACTAGCGTGTATGCATTACGGGCGTAGAACCGCCCGGGTTCTGCAATGATGCGGACTTCGGGAGGCATATACAGCTTCACAGCTTCTCTGATACTGGATGCCATGCGCTCGAAGCCTGAATCTTGGAACCCACCACCTATGTCAAGATATTGCGGAAGATGCCCGATTCGAGTGGCTTGGTCGAAGACAGTTCTTGCTCTTTCCATTGCGTCGACGAATGACTGATGATTGGTTGCTCCAGTGCCTGGGCATTCTGTTAGTACTGTGCTGCCATTGATTTCTCAAGAATACAACGTCAGAACTCACCAACATGAAAACTAACCCCCAAAACTTCAAGGCCCAGATCCCAAGCTCGTTCAAGCAATACCGTCGTCGCCTCGGGGGAAGCACCAAACTTGTCACCAAGCTGAATCAACGCATCTTCATCACTGGCATATATCCTCAAAAACAGCTGAGCATTGGGCATGAACTGTTTGATCGAGTCCAACTCGTCCAAGTTATCGAAAGTCGTCTTGGTCACACCCATATCCCGTGCCGTACACAATGCAGATGCTGCTTTGCATGGATTGGCAAAGACAATCCGGGATGGATCCACCCCCAGATTCCGGACTCTCCTCAACTCGTCGATCGAGGCACAGTCAAATCCAGTGCCTAGTTTCGCGAGAAACCTCAGCAATGTCGGATCCGGGTTACATTTGACCGCTTCCTTATCCATTAGCGACGTTCAAGGAACAAAGTGGCATAGGAAGGGGTCACACGGACCATAAAACGGTTGAACTGCTGGCAAATTACGAGTCCACCGTTGATGCTGCTTGTATACCTGCCCCAGATCTGCGACAAAGAATGGTTTGTCGTCTTCTATACTGCCTGATTCATTGTCCAACAGTGCCAGGCGGGCCTGGATGACGAACTTCGCCAATTCATCTGGGCTAAATGCGTTGGGCAGCTTCATTTTATCACCCACAAGGACCATCGGAGTCGAATATACGTGTGGCTTATTAAATCAATTCAAAGCGAATGAATTGGGAAAGAAAACCGGATGCATAAACGCACATAAACCGAACGCAGAATCATATTGAAATTTATGTGCGAGAACAGTGGAATTTTAAATGGAAGAGCAAAATGGTGGTGAGCTGAAACTGCGCACCAGCAATGGCTGCATCATTGGTGCAGAGGATCGTCACCAGAGCTGAGAGCTTGTTTACGGAACCATCCCTCTCTGCTATCCTTTACTGGCTGGCTCGCGATTTTGTGTACAAGTATGAGATCTTTTGAAGGCTTGGAATCTATTTGCCTTACGTATTTACACGACTCGTGATGGTTTGATGTCGTGGCATTTGTCGAACCTCCCTATTCAGGTTATAGTGTACATGCCGGATGCTGGGGGATGTGCAACAAAATGGCGCTTTTGTCTACTTTTTTTTGGTGGAGGCCTGGACCCCAATTCATGCACGGACAAACAAAATACGAAATATACGGGAGGATTTGTGTTCCGTTGCCAATCATGTCATTTTTCGAATTGTTTGGTGACAAGTCGAATCGAGAAAATGTATGGAGAGTCGGTGGGCCTCTCAGATGCACTACCGCTGTGGATCCGATGGAATCTGTTGTTCGTCGCTACATGAGATGTCCGAACCCAAGAAACTGAGCTATGTTCTTGATGGTACTTAATCGAGTGTACATTTTCTATTGGGAGATGTGATCGGATTATGAGCCGAGCCAAATACGACAGAATGCACCAAAACGGTTCCACATGTCTTGAAGCCTCGGGACAAATTGGAATCTACATGTCATTTGGGCTGAGCATGCCAGCACACCGTCAGATGGATTCTAAATGCCTCATGAGATGAGGTGGAAATCTGGGGTCAGAGACGCGAAAGACAGTAATGTTGGACGACTAGGGAGCACAACATACAACCCGGTAAAAAATGACCAGGAAATAGAAGAAATGAGAGACATGCAGTCGAATATTCGAGGCATCATTAGGGAGGCCACTCCGTATAGCTACAGGAAAAGGCCTCATGTCCTGGTCCCTTGAAGATGCATACGGAATGCAGTGCTGAAACTAAGTTGTTTGTTTGCCAGGCATGACGAACTGCAGCCGCTAACCTTAGAGCGCTCTGAGCTAACAGATGTGCATAATAACACCATATTCAGCACGGGGGAGGGATTGCCCTACTACCGTGGAATGAGCCAGACTCAGCCTTGCAGGCAGGCAGGGGTAATCGAGCAGCATGGTTTAATGCATGAGACATCACACCCCTCGGGGGCGATTCAAGCATCACTCATACCTATTGATTCTTTGCATCATGAGCAAGGAAAAGGCAAAATGACGACGTCCGCATATACCAAATGGTGCTAGAGTATCCTTTCCCGGTCGCTGACTACAGACGCCAACGAGTTCAGTTGCATCATGAGAATTCTGTGCTCCGTATAGCATCACAGAAGTGTTGTGTAATCAGATATTGCGAAACGGACTGATTAGGGAATATTTAGCGACGTTAGGTCTGTGTGCTGGATGGTGTCGACGTCAATGTACCCCGTACCGTTGAGGCTCGTAGTATCGCAATCTCGTCGAAGGATAGTGATCAATACGGGCGCGTAGATCGATCTTTTTTTTGAGGCTGGAGGTTTGTAAGTTCAGTGTCTGTGCAAGTCTTAATGGCGCCGAGGCGGGTGCTTATCGAGCCTTTATTATCGGACTATGACCTCACTGGCTTTGATGCTTTCATCTTTGGCTCGTAAATGCATTTTCTCATTCTGTTCGAATGCAGGTTGTTGACAATGCTTGGTGCTAATGGCCTGGATTCCTGAGTAATCCAATCCTCAGCGTCAATCTAATTCTTCAACCGCCATGACGAACAACAGTTCCATCGCGATTAACCAAAAGCAGATTTGATCCTCTCCTACTAGAAGCCACAGCTGAGAGGATGAGCTGAATCGATTGCCACGACAGATGTCAAGAAAAAGAAAAGCGGTTCAATTGGCTTCTCCCCTTCATCTCATCAACTTTCTTCACCGCTGCCGCGTTTTACCTCTTCTCGAATTGAAAAATATTCAGCACAGCATCAAATATGACCACGAATAAGTATGCGCATCCTCCGTGGATGCTGCGGTTTCGATCGTCGACGTGGTTTATTATCGCGACGGTGTGGATGTCGTGTTTTACGGTACGTCTGAGGATTGACGCGACTGCTTGCTGCAGGACTGACTGGTGTCTATGGATAGGATTACTTTCTCTATGCGATGGTGAGAAACATTCAAATCGAGTGGTTAACACATGGTCAACTAAAAAAAAAAAAAAAAAACAGATCGTTCCTGTAATGCCAACAGCACTGAGTGACCGAGCCGGAGTCCCATACGAAGACCGTACGATATTCTTCCAGAAAGATACCAGGAATAACAATGGTGGTTAACAAGATGCAGGAGAATACTGGGTCAGCGTCCTCCTCATGTGCGAAGCCGCCGTCGCCCTTGTTTGTTGCCCTATCTTCGGTTACCTAGTCGACGTCTCACGAACCCGCCAATATCCCTTCTTCCTCGGTCTAATCCTCCTCGGTGCATCCATGGGGATGCTCTCCGTCGCACACACTGTATGGCTCTTCGTTGTTGCCCGGTTACTCCAGGGCGGTGCAACGGCCATGGTTGCCGTGGCCGGCCTGGCGCTGATGACCGATACGGTGGAATTTGATAACCTGGGGCAGACGATTGGGTATTTGGGATCTGCGATTACGCTAGGGTTCCTGCTTGGACCGTTGCTGGGTGGACTGGTGTACAACGCGGCTGGGTATAATGCGGTGTTTGCGATGGCGTTTGCGATTATCGGGGTGGATTTAGTGATGCGGGTGGCGGTTATTGAGAAGAAGGTGGCGCGGCGCTGGATTAGCACTGGACACGAAGAAAATGGGAATGGAAATGGGAATGGCCATGTGCATTCGTCTGTTAGTGGTTATCACACATTCCCTGGGGAACCTACGGAGGTTGAAGAAGACAAGGGCAAGTTTGCTCTGTTGGAGATTGCCCGGCAGCCGCGGGTGCTCATTTCGTTGTGGGCTTTGCTGGTACAGGGTTTACTATACTCTGCTTTTGATGCGGTACGTCCTATGTCTCACAAGTATGCATGGTGTCTAACGACTACAGACAATTCCAATCTTCGTGGAGTCGACATACGGCTGGACCCCATTCGAAGCCGGAATGACATTCCTCCCATCTGCCATCACAGCCCTTTTCGAGCCTTACTTCGGTAAAACTATCCTCCCATTCTATCAAGAACATCAGCTAACAAAGTATCAGGCTACATCTCCGACAAACACGGCAACCGCATCGTAGCCTTCACCAGCTTCCTCCTCCTCTCCCCACCCCTAATCTGCCTCTATCTCGTCGAACACAATGACACGGCGCACAAAATTCTTCTCATAACCCTCCTCACCATAACCGGCGCGCTCCTCAACAGCGCCGTTCCGGCCCTCTTCGTCGAAACACAACAAGTGCTCGAAGACATGGAGCGCACGAAACCCGGGATCTTCGGTCAGAAGGGCGCTGTTGCGCAGGCATTTGGGATCCAGACTATGGCGCAGTTTTCGGGTCTATTCCTCGGGCCACTGTGGGGTGGGTTTGTGACGTATCGGTTTGGGTGGAAGACTATGGCGTGGTCGTTGGGGGTTCTTGCGGGTGTTACGGCTGTGCCGATGTTATGGCTCAGTGGGAGGCCTGGTAGGGAGATTGGAAATCATGAGAGTGAAAGTGCGGGTGAAGAGGAGCAGGAACGGTTGTTGAACAGTTGATAGCATGTACATATCTGTCTATGTCTGTCCCTAATGAACCACCCTTGCTTGACAGCAAACCCCGGTACCATACATCCAATCCTAATAAATATAAAATATAATAACAGCCATTGGATGCAAAATCCGAATGAACCTAAATGATGTAATTCCACGTCCCGTCTCCCAGGCAGTCGTGATGGGGTGTACAACCGGTATATTTTGTATTTTATATAAAGCATATAAACCCGCCTTGGTCCATCACCTTCCACTCTTATTATTCTATATTACTTAACATGTATTCCCCTCGCAACACCCGCCTCCCATTCAAAGTCTCCCTTTCTCTACTAAGTCTGAGTTTCATCCTTCCAACACCAGCATCCAGCCTACTATTCAAACCCCTAACCCTATCACCGAGCCATCCTCTATCCCTCCAATCATACCAACCACTTACCACTGCTACCAACACAACACTCTCACCTTTAACTGTATCAACTTTACCAACAAACATGACCCTCTTCTACCCAGCTGAAACGGCTCCCCACAAAGCCACCATTCTCGGCTTCCCGTCTACCCACGCCGTGCCAAGGGACCTGCTCAACCAGACACGCAACGAGATCATGGATCTAGCGGTGGTAATATCGGAGTTCGAACCTGTGCGTGTGCATGTTCGCCCCGAGGACAAAAATATCGCTAGACAGATCTTGAATGAACGGTTTCAGATACTGGAGGGCACCAATGCCAACAACAAATCCAAGAAGGCCAAAAAGCGCTCCAGTCTCCTGAACCGGAGAACCAAAGACAATGACAAAAGACAGGAAGATATACCACAATACCAACTCTCCCGCATAACCTTCCACCAAACCCCTACAAACCACCCCTGGGTCCGCGACACAGGCCCAGTTTACGTCCTCGACAAAACCAACCCCACCCGTCGCATCGCCATCGACTTTGGCTTCTGCGAATGGGGCGGCAAAAACCTCCGCGAGGTAGACGTACACAACGAATCGCTCGGCCAGGAAGCCGACGGAGAAGCCGATGAGCGCTCACCAGTTTCTAGAAAAGGCTACGCGGCTCCTGATAATCGACACTGGGAGAATGCGCGCTTTGCAAAGAGGGTTCTGGAACGGGAGTTTGATCTTGATGAGCAGGAGACGAATAATGGAACGAAGGTGGAAAGGGTTGTGTCGCCGCTGCGTCTTGAGGGTGGAGCTCTTGAGGTTGACGGCGAGGGAACTTTCCTGGCAACTGAGAGTTCGATTATTTGTCCGCATCGCAATCCTTCGAGTTCTCTTAATACCAGGGAGGCTGTTGAATCGCACTTGCGCGATCTCCTGGGGGTTAGTAAGATCATATGGTTCCCTGGGCGGACGGGGTTGGATATCACAGATTGTCATGTTGATGGAGAGGTGAAGTTCATTGAGCCGGGAGTTGTGGTGCAGAACAAGCCGCATCCGAAGACTGGCAAGGCGGAGACAGAGATCTACAAGGAGATCAAGGAGATCTTAGGCCGGGAGACGGATGCGCGGGGACGGAAGATTAGGGTTGTGGAGCTTGAGGCGGCGGATCCGGATCTGGTGGGTTGGGGTGGGGATTGTGACGAGGAGGGTGGAGAGGAGGTGGAAAAAGAGCAAGAGGAGGCGGCAGGGACATATGTCAACTTTTACTTTGTGAACAGAGGACTGATTGTGCCTGCATTTGGGGATGAGAAGAGGGATCGAAAGGCTGTTGAGACGCTGCGTGCGCTGGTTTCGCCGGAGCGCAAGATTCGGCAGGTTTATGTCTCTGCTTTGCCTCTCATGGGGGGTGTGGTGCATTGTGTCACTCAACAAGTTATCTGAGGGGTGGTGGTGGTGGTGGTAGTAGTAGTAGTAGTAGTAGTAGTAGTAGTAGTGGTAGTAGTAGTAGTAGTAGTCATTATTCGTATCATTCATATCATCAATGTTGGTTATATCAGTATGTACACGCCAGCGCTCCGCATCTCGCAACAGCCCAAGTAAAACAGAATGTTGTATATCTTTTTTTTGTTAAAAAAAAAAAGTACAAATGCAAAACACCACCACGCCATGCCTTTTCATAAATACCCCGAAATCACAACCCAAATATTATATGTAACCCGAAAATAACAATGCTACCCCGAATCCACTCGCATCCAAGTGCAAAATGGTCAACACTCACAAACTCAACTGATCAAAACTCCCCACCCTAGCCATAGCCCCTAGCCTCCCGCCCCCCTTGGTAACCATCCCCAACCGATAGAACCTCTCCTCCCCACCTGGCGACCGTCCCCCAATATACCACTTCTCAGGGCCCAGAGCATCGCGAAATCCTCCGCCGCCGCTACCCCCTCCGGAGCCACTGGAGCTGTCGCTTCCGCGACGGCGCTGGTGGTACTCTGAGACTGCTGGTGGGTTGGAAGCAGTGTTGGTGTTGGTGTTTGTGATTGGGATGGGCGAGGAGGAGGATGGGTAGGTTTCGGTTGTTGGTGAGGAGGAGCGGTTTGTAGTGTTCGGTGAGGACCCTGGTTCTGTAGCGGATGCGGATGCGGCGGCGGCGGCGGCGGCGGCTGCTGAGCCCGAAGCCGAAGGGGATGAAGGACCAGGTGAAGGTGAACTAGCTTTGGTAGCTATAGTTCTCGCGTTCTGTGTGGTGGAGGAGACGGTGGTAGATGAGGAAGAGGCCTTGAAGTTGGATGAAGATTGGGCTCGGAAAGCGGCCAGGAAGTTGGCCAAGAAGGGTCTGTTTGTGGACATGTTGTCGCTGAGAGTGTTTCAAACTAAGAGAAATGTCCTGCGGATATAAGAGAGATTCAACTGAATAGAATAGCAGTGGTAGAATCCGGGGAGGAAGAAAGTGGATTCAGATTCTGGGGATGACTTCAGACGAGGATTAAGAAGGCCGCTCCGGGGTTTCCCGATCGCCGCCCGGGGCCAATCAAAAGTGAAGAAACAAATGCTTACTCCAGCACGTGGACGGAGAATACAATGAGTTATGTAGTTAAAGTAATTAATGCGGTATGTACACTGGAAGTCAAGATAAAGCCTCTCGGCTGCTGTCATATGTCCCGTGCAGAGAAATGCACTCTGTCGAATCTACTTACAAGTTTTGATGAATGGCAATAAAACAATATCAGATGGCCGTCAAGTCAATGCAAAAAATAAAACAGAAACAACTCATTTTCCTCGAGAGAAGGCATGCGAAGGAAAAGAGAAAAAAAAAAAAAACAATCGACAAAAAATCACAACTCAACAATCCTTCCCTCGAGGTTTCTTGTCCTGAAGAAAAGAAAACACATGCCCAGGTCTATGTTTGTTTGGACGCCGGATAAACCACAGAGACAGACAAGACACACACCAGCCCATTTACCCACTCATAATGGTTGGGAGGGAAAAAAAAAAGAAACAGTGAAAAGAAATAGGATCAACCCAATTCGAAATCAACCGTGTCGTTCAACTCGCGTAGAAAATGCTGATCAGAAGAATATGATGGAAAGATAGTTGTTCGTGACAACTCGGGACGGACACACCAGGACCACGATGGGAGAAGGGAGAAACAACAGTCAAAGACAAATCCCCAGATCGAGAACGCCGCGTTGGAATCAGTAGCACGTAATTCTTGTCGTATCAACCCCAGATTGATTTTAGTCCCGACGTAATCGAGATCACAGAAGATGGAGAATGGACAATAAACGCCAGACAACTCTCAAGTATTCCCGCCCAGTCAAAAATCTTGGAGAGCCCTGAAGACAAAAACCGTTAGAACAAGATGCATATAGATAGATTGAAAATAAAATGTCGTCTTGATCAGCATTCAAAAAAATAAAAATTTTTGAGTTCTCCCAGTTTCTCCATCGACAGGTCAGTTAAGCTGAGGTGTCATAATTCCCAGTTCATTGCCTCGCGGGCTGAACGGTTCCTGTATTCAAGTTAGTAATGGCCAGATAGTTTGATTATAGAAGGCATACCATCACCGCTCAAAGTGGTTGAGGCAAGGTAAAGACCATTCATACCAGCGCCCTCCTGGGGACCGGTAGTGGCGGGATAGTACTTGCGGTCGGCATCAACATGGGCGTGAATCGAGTCCTGGCCGGATGCCATGGACTGGGGGAACACGGGGTTCATGTAACCATCGGAGGTACCGGGCTGAAACATCGAGGTCCAGTCAATTTCGCCAGTATGAGTGGCACCCGGCATTACCGGGCGCTTATTAGGATCTTGGGCGATCGGGGAATTTACCTGCTCAAAGGAGTGACGGTCAACATTCAGCTGCTGGCTGATGGAGTGATTGGGACCAGGCTGCATGAGGTACGGATTCTGCTTGGGGGCAGCCATCCAAGCTCGCGGATGCGGTTGACCAGCGGGGAACCCATCTTCCGTGGGACCATGGTTCATCCCGTTGACAGACGACATCGTAAAGCCCAAAGGTGGCTGCTGTTGCTGCTGCTGCTGGTGGTGGTGCGGTTGTGGTTGTTGAGGAGAATGCTGTTCCGGAAATCCCGTTGCAGGGTGGCCCGTGTTAGCCAGCCCGTGGCCATTCACGGAGGCTGCGGCGACGCCAGCGGCAGCAGGAGCACCCTCGCCGAATGTCGTACCTGCAACGCCCGTGGTGGGGGTCGGGGCGGTAGTACTGACTTCATCCTGAATAGGTTTGTTGGCATTGGCGGCCTGCGACCGCTTCAAATGGGCCTGGGGGTGCGACAAGTGAGTGGCACCCGTGGGGTTACCGCGTCGCAGGGAACACTTCTGGAAGTGACGCTTCAAAATATCACTGCGCGAGAAGGTGTCCCGGCAAAGCACACACATGTACGGACGATCACCCGTGTCTTTACCTCGTTAGCTAAACGAAATCAATGGCGATGCAGAAAAGTACTCACGTCTCAACAGATGACGCTTGAGATGCTTCGCGTGCAAGTAGGTCTTGTTGCAGTGAGGGCAGGGGAATTTCCCATCGGCATCCTTGGCGGGAATCGTGGTGTTTTTGGCAGACCCATTGACGGTATTGGCGGCGACAGGAGTAGCCCGTCCGGGAACGCTAGGGAGAATACCGCGACGACCCTGGGAACCAACCACCTGGGTGCGCGGGGAGTCCTTAGGAGCGTAAGGCGAGCCACCATTGGCAGTGGCCACGGGATCTTGGTCCACCCAGGGAGTGGTAGCAGTCTTGCCATCTGGGTAACTAAAGGCGCCCGAGGGAAGGCCGGAATAGTCTGTACGGCGATCGCGCGGGGGTGCCGGAGCAATTGGCTGGGGATAGCTCTGGGCAGAAGAGGCCGGAGGAAGCACGCTATGCGGCGGCGGGTAGTGTTGCGACGGTTGTTGAGCCTGCTGAGCCTGAGGATTGGGGTGGGAGAGGAAGGACGAGGGAGGCAGGCTGCCAACGGCGTTTGTATGCGGCATGATAGGCGCGGCGGTAGACGCGTAGACATCGTGGGAGGATGCCGGGAACCTAGACAGGTCGGGACGGTACGGCGGCTGGCCCATGTAAGAGTGAGGAGCCGGAGATTGACTATGATGCGGCTGCAGCGGCGGCAAGGTCTGGGGTTGAGAGACAGGATAATGATGCTGCATGGTGTACTGCGGCATGGGCATACTGGAGATGGGGGTGGAGGACAGCGGCGTGGAGCCCTGAGGCAAGCTGGTGGAGGGAGGTCTCGACGGATGCGAACGAGGGTCCATGATTTCTTCCTTTTTTCACAAAAAATCCGAATAAAAAGAAAAAGAGAGAAGAAAAAGAAGGAAAGAAAAGGAAGTGGTGAGGGTTGCGTTGAATAGATAGGGCTGATGGGCAAGTTGTTCACGGTATCGGGATCATTGATCGTGAAGCGAAGAAAATCAGAAAGGAAAAAAAAAAAAGAGCGTTTTCCGATGGAACCGCGTTCAGATCCGACAACCTTTCTTGGTCTTTTTTCAGCAATTGATCAATTGATCTTTGAGTATATTTTGACGCGGGCAGTCAAGCAACACGAGATCCCGTGGTGGATCTGAAAAGAAAAGAAAAAAGGACGACAGGGAATAAGGGCAAAAGGCAGGTTGTGTGTGAATAACAACAAGCTGTGAGGGACGAAGTGGGAACGTTGAGTTTTATCCGCACGTTGTGTTTTTTCCTTAGGAGTATCCACACACACCAGAAACTGACTGGGAAAAGGCGGCGGAGCGGTGGGTCAACGCACCACGTCGAGTCCAGTCAGGTCAAAATGCTGTTGCTGGTACGGGCAGGGGAGTGGAATTGAGCAATGGCTGAGAGACGATCACGTATAACAACACAATAAAATAACCTGCCAGACAGATTCAAATTGAAGTTTCAAAAGGAAAAGAAAAGATTGAGAGAAAAGAGAAAAAAGAGAGAAGAGAAAATTCGAAGGGGAGAGGGGCGGGGAGGAGCGGCAAAAAAGAAAAGAATCGAAAAAAAAAAATTCGGGGGAGGCAAAAGAGAAAAATACATGGGAGCAACAGATCAGAAACGGGAAATGGTGAGGGAAAGAGCGACGGATGTGGTAAGATATCGAGGCCTCTGTTAAAAAATACAGTCCATTACAGTACATACATACGGCAGCGGTGTCGGTGGGAAGCGATTGGATGTATCGGGTAAGGATCGACTGGGACCTCGGAGACAAGTCACGGGACAGTGCCGGTCGAGCCGGTAGAATTAGAGCTGCTCGTAGAGAACTCCAGGTCTGTACTTATGATTCTGTACAGAGTATGAGATTTGATATTTTGTGCACGGCATTAATTATCACGAATTTGTCAATATGTAAATGTATCTGCGACTTTTGCAGCAGCAAAGGAATGTATCCCAATTAGTCTCAGAGAAATGCAGCTACATGTACACGTACAGTTACGTGTCCGAACCCAGCGTGAGTTGTACATGTCCGTATCCGCATCCAGTTACCTTATTTGAAGGCTATTTTATAGTGTTCTTCATTCTACCACAGAATCGATATCAAATTCAAAGTGACTATGGAGTCTTTAGTCAAGATTTTCTCCGCAAGGCCCGCCAGAGGTTCTTGGAAACGAAACAATCCACATCCCACATGTCATCTTATCAAGGTTATCGATGTGGAGGTCTCCATAGATGGTACTCCAGTGTACTTATACAGGCTATTATCCCCATAGATCAGGTACAATTAAGAAGTACGGGTACTGTGCAGAGTACGTACTTGATACTATAGGTATAATCCTTTGTACAAGGATAAGCAGACCCCTGCACGGTCTAGACAAAGGGTACTTTTGCCGGTCGCGATAGAAATATGCTGCCTATATATATCTCTCGCCTCGTGATAAATTTACATACAAAAGATGCACTCGAGATAAAATGATAGATCATTCAAATATATCAGCTCATCGCCATATGCCTAGCCACGGTCAGCTCCGATAATAAGTACTTATCTACTCAGTACAAGTGCGTGCTAGTACAAATACTTCGTACCTACATACCAGATTAGCTCATCCCCACCATTTTCCAGAGCTTCTCCCGCTTCCATTGTGGACCGTTGCACTTGTCCGATCGACTATACATACTAAGCATATTTAAGGTGAAGAAGCATTGTAGGATCCTTGGAATGTTCACCGTCTAGGGCAAATATGCACTCGGGGTACAAGTACGGATGTACATCGAGTGTACGTACCTGCTGTACAGCGATAGTCCGGGATACTCGTACTCCGATGTATTCCGTATGTACAGCTGTCTATCCGATCCCGGCGGCCGCATTCGGTAGGTACCGGCTGCAGAATTGTCCGATGCGTTTACATTACATAGAATGCACATATCTAGGAGAATTTCGATAATAAAAAGAGCACCAATTCCAATAAACTATTTTATTTTTTTTTATTTTTATAAAAATAATCACGATTACAAGACATATGTGCATTATTGGTACTCTGCTCTCAAGAGTACACACCGACTCACGGCAATTCCTCGGCAGTTTTACTCAGGCAGGCGACTTCTCCGGCACGACCATTCGATGTTTCCATTCCTGCTTCAAACCCGGATTCCCGCCGAGGCACCGGTTTCAGGTTTTCATCTAACCAATAAGAATGCTGAAGGATAGGGAAAGTGGAACTAGCACGCCACCCGCTCGTACTTTGGTTTGTCAGCAGTTACGGCGTTTTGCAAATTACGCTGTTACGGACTCTAGTTTGTATACACGTACACTATGTTCACTTATGATTTTGTGAACATAGCATGATAGCATACTTATGCACAGAGAAGAGTTGAGGTACAGAGTGCTGTATGTAGCAATCATTGAAAAATGAGCGCTGTTCAGGGTACCTGGGGTGTAGGAAACCACTGCTTTGTTCTAATTATGGACGCTCAGAGTACAACCACGGTCCTGGATCAAACTTACCGATCTCCTGGCTATCGAAGCACAAGCATTCGTCCGTACTGAAGGTACCTACTCAAGTTCTACCACTATCTGAAATAGCACGTGTATTCGTACAGAGTACTAGTACAGAGTAGAGTTCTCGTAAAAATGCAAGTACCTCTCCCTGTTCATCGCCTGCGTGTCGATACTCGATTATTCTACGGACCACCGGAAGCTAAACCTTGCCAGTCATGCTATGCATCGGCAAATGTGAGCTTGATATGCCGATAGAGAGCACAGAGCTTCTTATACTCTGTAGAGTACGGGTGCAGTGTAGATACATGAATCTGTAGATGTTCAAGTAAAGTACTTGACAGTACTAGGTTATCAGATGTACCGTCCAAGCCGATGGAGCTGGTCCACTCCTTCTAGAAAACTGCCCCATTTATGGATACTATCGAGTAAGAGATGAGTGGAGTATGTACTGAACCACATACCAGAACAACTACATATAATATTCCTTGTTCAGATGCACTATAAGCGCTGCAAATATATGCAAATATATGCATTGTACATCATGGGCAATATATTGATTGTCAATATTTCCATGGATCTACGCCCACAAACGAGATGCTAATTCACTTAGTGCCCAGCTACTCTGTATAGCTACCACTTGCCAACCCACCACCCTCCCCATAAAGATGCTCAACATTCATCTTCGGCCCCTTGAACCACCTCCTCGCATCTACAATCCACCAAGCCGCAACCCCCAACATCGGCCCTCCATACACCAAACACGTCCAATTCATTAACTGCGGCGTCAACCGCTCCCCCCGAACCTGGGGCAGACACAAAATAGGAATCATCAACACCACAAAACTAACCCCAACCCCACCAATTGTCCTCCCCAACCAAGCAGGTCCCAAATTCCACGGACCCCGTCGGAACCTGTCTCCCACACAGAACACACGAATGGCGATGGGGATTCCGAAAGCGACGAACTGGGCGATTGCACCGATGCTGAACAATGCGCCGATGGCAACTGAGCCTGCTAGCATGAGGAGACTCATTAGGACTCCGAGGGAGGCGTTCAGGAGGACTGCATTGACAGGGGTTTGGGTTTTTGTGTTTACGCGCCTCCAGATGCGTGAGAGGGGAAAGCAGTCATCTCGTGCGTAGGCGTATGTCACCCTCGATGCAGCAACCATGCAGCCCTGGCCCATTGAGAAACCGCAGATGATAGTCAGGGAGAGGAGGGCTATTGCCGTTTTGCGGGGGAGAACTTGGAGCAGGTACGAGGCCCAGGGTTGGCCCAGCGAGGAGTTCATTACGGCTTCGATGTCGTGGACTGTATAGGCGACGACGAGTTGGAGGAGCCATCCTAACACCCCACCAATGGCAGAGGTCATTACGATGGCGCGTGGTGCGGCGATACTGGCATTCGAGCACTCTTCACTTAAATGGAAAGGGGAGTCGTAACCTGACATTGTCCAGATGACACCGACGAAAGTCATTAGCACTGCAATGCCATCAGGCCAGTCAGTGCGGTTGTTTATGTTACCCCACACATCGGATGAGGCATTGAACCCCCATGGCCTCTTGTTACTGTCATCCGTGGCTATCTGCACGGGTATCGCAATCAGGACGGAAACCAGGGCTAGCAGGTTAAACGTCGAACCGTACGAGTTGAACTTTGCAATCCAGCGTGTTGGCATGCTACTTATGATCGCGTGCACGCCCAACAGCAATGTCGTCAGCAGGAATGTCTGCCATCGCGTCGGTTTGTAGCTTGGGTTCTCAATTGATACCGCGGCCAGAATCATCGCTGCTAGGGAATAGTTTACTGACGGCGCTGCCGTGACCTGTCCGATCCAATTCGACCAACCGACAATCCATGCTGCAAAGGGTCCGTATCCTGGTGGTGCTAGGACAGCTGCTGCGTAGTACAGTCCGCCACTATGCCAGTCAGCTCTCATTATCCTTGGTGGGGTTGATGCCCATACCTAGTAGGCATCGCCGAACAAAGCTCCGCCATAGCCATAGCAATACACTGGATGAAAACCATGGCAATGATCCATCCCCAGACCATTCCTGCCGTGCCAGCATATCCCATACCTGCAGCCATCAGTCATGCTCAACCACCCCCAAGCACCATAGAGAAAGAACATACCATAGGCCAACGTACTCCCAAACGATGGCAACAGCCCCAACACAGCAAAACTCAAACAAAATGTCGTCCATAGCGAAAACTCCCGCTTGAATTCCTGCTTATAACCCAGCGCCACGATGACCTGCTCGTCTGCTTCCCCTGTAGAGGTCCTCGGGACATCGTCATCTGCCAAGATTGTAGTAACTGCTGTAGAGGTTGTATGGCCATCGACACTGGTGGATACAGAGGCCTGTTTGGTTTCGCTGGGAATCTTCATTTTTTCCCTGTCTTTCCTTTCTCTCATGCATAAATGCAAGGGTAAAAAATGCACTAGGGGAGAAGCAGCTGTGGTTCAGCTTAATATAACATATGAAATCTTACAATCCAAAATGAACGATCATGGGGTTACACGATATCACCCTCCCTTATGTAGACATCCTATCTGCCTACATTAATTCTCTGCATGGAAGCGATAACGAGTATCTGCAGTGTGGGATCATTTCGCCAGATGCAGGGTTGGTTATCTCGCATCGGAATGGGCATTATCTGCTCCCTACTCCTCGAGGTGATTGACGATATCGATTGGGAGGGTTGGTTCCGAGGTATGTATAGTTGTGTCTAGCTGTGATGGTTACTCCAACCCATATACTCAGACTCAACTGTGTACCCATAATCATTTACAAAATACCGAGTAGCCGTTTCATTATCAAGACGTGAAAACTCTATTTTGCCATGTATCCATGCTACTATTACAAGTCAAGTTGCTTACTGACAATGGAAGTTATAACTCTGCTTCCGAGAGACTGAAACCCTCAAATTATCGTCGAAGAGGATTCGGGCTGCTTTTGGAGTATGAATGAGCACGGGACTTTCCATATACGGAAGCCTATGCGTTTTATCTTGATAAGCCTCCATCAACCAATCATCAAATTACGGATGCATCAGCCCCAGACAATGCGTACGCACAGGTTAGACCTGCCCAATGAAGCTAGAACAGCTTAGGTAAGGAAGATATAAAGAGAACAACTGATTGGTGTTGTCTATAGGCTCTCGAATTCCATCACTCTTCTACAGTGGTACAAGCCGTCCCTCACCGTCCGCAGCCAACACTCGACTGCGGAAAAGACATATAGCAAAGCAAACCGATTAAACGCATTTAGAACGGCTATATCATGTCAGCAAACATTCTCATTATATGGTAGACATGAAGACAAAAACTCACGTTGTCCTCAGGAGCGAGTCTCCGGTCGAAGTACTGGTCGAAGAAGGGGAACTGCTGGAGGATATCCCGGCGCACACGGGGAACCTCGCCGAAGAAGAAGAGAGCACCGATACCAGCGGCAACACCGAAAGTACCGACAATACCACCGCTATTCCACATTAGCAACCTATTTAAAGACGAGCAACACTCGATTATCGGCTTCGGTGACTCACTATCTGGTGGCGTGGCCAGCGTCAAGGCCGTGGAAGTGGGTGGGAGTGTAGTACCTGCGTCGCTTGTCGTTAGTCCCCTGTTTGCCCAAATTGCGATTTCAAAGTCCTCCGTTCGCCAACCCGTATACCAATAGCACACACAGCTCAGATAGCATGGTGTCTGCTATGCCAATTGTCCCAAACCATATATCCCACCAACTCAAACCAAACCAAAACCAATTGCTGGATCGGGGATATCTCACTTGGGACCAATACGACCGGAGAAGGCCGCAGCACGGCTAACGGTTTGTGAGAACTATAAACCAAAGCAATAATTAGCAATCTATTTAAAATATCCTACTCTAGTTCAGCATCTCCAATCCGTAGCCCGTCGGTCAGTCGGAGCATGACACGATTCCAACGTCGAGCTCAGGGCCCCTCCTCGTTCCTCCTGGGGCTGACCACCGGTATAGAGAAACGTATGGGGCTGATAAGGATCAAAAGGAAAGTACATACCATCTTATCTAGCAGCTCGAGACACGCAGAGCGAGAATTGAGTCTGGGACAGCAGCGGCAGAACGAACGATGGCTGCGGGCGAAACGAAAACCGGGAGACTCCGGTCGACAACCAATCAGCGCTCTGGAAATCAAAGTCACGTGTCGCTACTCGAACGGTCAAATCAGATGCGTTGCATTTACGATCTCCAAGTATACAAAATGTTGTTAAGATTGAAGCTGTATACACATTGTGTTTGAGTGCTATATCTTTGATGAATGACATTAATTTACGATACCGCATGCCCAACACCATTCCCAGATCTAGAAAAGGTCAATAATATCAAAGATCTCCCTTGAACGTATAATAAAATCAATAAAGCCCCAAAAGTCAAGATGAAAAATAAAGGAAATGAGAACAAAAGATATCTATACAAATCCCTGACGCTCCTATTTAATCAACTTTTCCGGTAGTGCCTCCATTGAGCAGACCTTCCTTTCCTTCAAGTTGGAAGAATCCACCACCACTGCTACCACCGGCACCAATGATTCCGCCCCGAGAACCGCGCCGTGACCCCCTTCCTCGGGCAGCGAACATTATCGCGGCGATGGAGATGGTCAACAGAATGACGAAGATAATGGGGTGGTTGGAGATAAAGGAGCGCGTGGAGAAGAACGCAGACTCCACGGTGCCAACGGTGGACTTGGGGGTAAGCTTCGGTGGGTTGGCAATGACAAGAGGTATGGTCTCAAGAATCGAAGTACGTGAGGCCATGATGGTAGCTCCGCTGGACGAGGTGTCCCAGTAGCGTCGGTTCTAGAAAGCACGGGTTAGTCTCGGCCATCTCCTTAGGTTTTGTGAGAAATACTCACATCTTCGTCATTGATAATAACTCGTTCGCCATTCTCCACGTCAATTCCATACGTAGTCCGCAGCCAACGCTCCCAGAAGTCACCATCGACCCAGGCGAACCCGACTTGCTTTTTGTCATCCTCACGGATGGTGATACGCATGTTCTTCGCGGCTCGCAACGCACGTTGGTCCTCACGGTCGTCAGCTTCCTCAATACGGAGCTGTTTCGTATCCCGAAGTTCCTTTCGTTCCAATTGGAACAATTGAGTCTGCTTATCCATCCACTCGTGGGCTGCGTTCTTTAGCTCTCTCTTGCCAAGGATGAAGTCGTCGGAGCGTCTCCGGCTCAGGATACCAAGCACCACATACTTGCCGGCCATGACTTCACGTGCGTTCGACGCAGTCAGTTCTGGGACAATGGGAAGCCATACGCTACTCATCCAGTTGAGAACCTGTCGGAAGTCTCTCATGTCTTTCGGAGCCAAGGCATTATAATAATTCGGGCGGCCATCCCGCACTACGAGAAGACGAGGCCAGGTCGAAATCTTGAATCTCTCGGCCAGAGCAGCACTATTGGTCTTCACGATCCGTGCATGTCCAATCAAGCTGAGGGTCAGGCGTTCCAGGGCTTCAAAATCTTCCGATGTTGTTGCATGGTCGTAGAAGTAAAGGAAGATGACATCCTCCTTTTCCTCCAATTCTTGGAAAGCGACCGCATCAACATCCTGGACGCCGGATCCGATGTCGACCGCTCTCTTGGCGTAGCTCACCAAGTCACCGAGGCCACGAAGTCCATTGTACTCGACCCTCTCACCTCCACGGAAAAAGTACATGGTCGGGAAAGCGTTTACATGAGCATCCTTGCAAAGTCTAGGCTCTGCCTCGCAGTTCACTTCACCAATATTGAGAACATGCTGCATTTCTCTACCCATCTGGCCCCACGCGGGCGCGAGCGCCTGACAGTGACCACACCATGGAGCGTAGAACTTGATAAACCAGGGGTCCTGGGTAGTCGTAACAAGCTTCTGGAAGCTTTCGGCGGTAAGCGGGACCGAGATGCCTTGAGGGTTCGCAGGAGCCGACTTCGGCTTCGGTTTCTTCTTGCCAGAAGAGGCCAACTGTGCAGCCTTCTCATTGTGCTTCTCGCCAGCTTTAGCACCGCCCTCAGGGTTCTTGTCCTTGGCGGCTGAAACCTCAGGCTCAGCCTTAGGATTGACTTTCTTCTCGCCGGGTTCGGGAAGTTTGACGCCTTCCACAGGTCGAGACCCTGGCCGGATCAGTTCCAGTTTCTCCTCTACGAACTCACTCATGCCCTTCATGTCCTTCGGGCCCTCATACTTTTCCATCAACTTTCCATTGTGGTACAGCGCAAACAAGGGGAAGTATCCAACATCCAATTCCGAGCACAGATCCGCGTAGGCAAGACAGTTCATAGATGCGAAGTGGAAATCGTAGAATTTCTGGAAGGAATTCAAGGACTGCGTGTCGGGGCTTTTGGACGAGGACGACGATAACGGATTTGATGCCTAGAGGAACGATTAGGAAAACACTATAGAACTTTGATGGTCTCCCAACTCACATAGTAGAATTCGTAGAGCGTTTGCCACGCTGGGGCGATCTTGGTACAATGAGGACAAGATGGGGAGAAATGTTTGACAAACCAGTAACCCTCCTTTGTCAAATCCTGGAAGGTGTCCGGTGTCAACTCCCTCATTGGAGGGACTTCAACGCCATTGAAGGTAGTCGAACTAGATTTCGCGTCTTTCTCCGAGCTGGCTCTTTTTACCAGACGATGCTCAGATCCCTCCGGAGCGGCAGCGAAAGTCGAGGGAATCGAAACGAGCGAGAGAAGCGACCACACCAGCGTCGAGGGCTTCATGCTTGCTGCGGTTTCAAGGTCCACAACCTTGGGAGATCAACGTAAGGAAAGGATCGGTAATCGAAAATATGCGTATAAGATAAACGAAGGGAGACGAGTCGATTTAGAGGCGTAGTGTCATATGTGGCAGTCTTGAAATGCGGCGCGATTACCGTCAGCGTATGTAGAACAGCAGTGACCGTGGATTTGCTGCACAAGAATGTGCACGACCCACGATCCGGCGAATAACTTGAGATACTGTAGAAAAGTGGTTGAACCCGAATGGGATTGTTGCTGAAGATAAGTGCTGTATGTAGTTGCCCCCTAACAAAGGCGGCTTGCTGGAGACTTTGTTTCTCCGCCTCCGGGGCGGAACCTCAACCTTTCGTCCTCTCAGGGCGCGGATAATCGCATTAATCAGATCGAGAGTACATCGTCATCTTTAATTGACCCGGTCACCCACGCCTGTCGGGTCTTAAATACACAACATAAAATTTTCAGGATGAGATCGACACTCCGGTTGTTGGCAAACGTCAAGCCCCGGTACTTGGAGCCGTTTACTCCCACCGGGTTGACCGGCCTCCTCACCCACCCCAGCCCTCGCCCGACTTTGATCTTCCTTTACCAGAGCGTCCTTGAAAAGCTGCAGCATTTCCCCGAGTCGTCCGTCTACCGCCAGTCCACCGAGGCATTGACCCGCCAACGCCTGCAGATTGTCGAGTCGACGAAGCCGCCCGGTTTTGAGCAATGGTTGGAGCGCGTGAAGAAGACTGTGGGTGCCGAGCCTGAGCGATTCGCCAGTCTCCTTTTGAAAAACGGACAGTACGCTGCCTCCCAGCAAAGCGACGGAAGCGAGAACCCCCGTGGAGAGGAGTGGAATGGTGACTCCGTCGAGACGGCGACCGAAGGCCCCGCTCGTACCGCGGCCCAGGAAGCGCAATGGGAAAATTTGATGGAAGAGTCTACCAAGGAGGCTCATGAGTCCGATTTCTATAACGAAACTATGAAGTGGGAGGCTGAACCCGCTCTTGAAGCAGACCAGTATGTTGGCCATTCAATTGCATCAAATCAAGCCGTTCTATGAAAGAGAAACGCACGCTAATTCTTCCCATCAGAGTTTCCGAGATTGAGAAGCAGATCGGGGCCGGTCTCATTGAGGAAGTTATCCAGGTTGCCGAGGGTGAGCTGAAGCTCGTTGACCACATGTACAAGTCGGAAGCGTAAGTCTCTCGACAGTCAACTTGGGTTGTCATTCAATGTCTTCGAGCATTTTCTAACATTTATTTTAGGTGGGAGGAGCTCGAGGAAAAGCCCAGCCCTGGCCAGTGGAGCTATTTTGAGCGGGAGTAAACCCCATATTTCGGTTTGTTTAACTATGACATTTGTATTTATTAGCCCAAGAGTTCGAGGAGGGACACCTCTGTGACACTTATACTATGACACACAAAAAAGGATTTATTCAATTGTCTTCCTGTTACTCCTGGCTACAGAACTGTCGTAGTGTAGGGACTATTGTCTCCGGATAAGCTGAAGTCTCGTTCGAATACTGCAGGATGCTATACTTCATTAAATCGTGCTCAATCAGTTTCATACTCCTGTGAAATCACCAGGTCATTCAATTCATATTCATCTCCATCTCTTAATACTTATATGATTACATAGATGCCCAGAACAGTAGGCGGTGAGCCCACCATCGCTAGGCGGGATTCCGTCTCCTTGTGGACACATCGTCCCTGAGCGTCGCCAGTCACTACTTAGAATAATTCTACTTTACTGCTCTTTGCCATTGCCTGTCCGGTGATCTCCTTTCAATAGTCCCGGCCGAATACCCTATCTAGAAGAACCCTCTAATTGTATCCTCGGGCTGGGCTGTTTAAAGCGGCTCGTGGCCTGATTTCCCCTCCGTTTTCGCAGCAGGCCTTCCCCGACGCCGCACACGTCTCTCTACAAACAACAATTCAATATGCGCTTGGACGTCAAGGTGAGAAGTCTTGAGACAGAAGCTATACTCTATGCTAGACAGCATGCGATATGTGGCTGGAATTGCATTGAATACCGTTGCTGACGTTGTAACGTACAGAGACAACTCTTTGCCCGCTCGGAGCGGGTAAAGGGCATTGATTTCCACCCTACGGAGCCATGGGTGAGTACATCTGACCTTGCTTTGTCTTGTATGATGCTAACTATGATTAAGATACTGACGACATTATATAGCGGTGTGTTTAAGATGCCGACAACGGCTTTGGGTTCAATGCGCTAATTGAATAACAGGTCACGTATACATCTGGTCCTACGAGACTCAGGTAAGTTTCCAACATAATGACATTGCTAAAAGAGGTCACAACTGACAATTTGCTTTTTTCATAGTCCATTGTTAAAACCTTCGAACTCACCGATGTCCCTGTACGAGCTGGACGCTTCATTGCCCGCAAGAACTGGATTGTTTGCGGTTCGGACGACTTCCAGCTCCGTGTTTACAACTACAATACGTCCGAGAAGATCACGTCGTTCGAGGCTCATCCCGATTACATTCGATCTATCGTGGTCCACCCCACTCAACCTTTTGTTTTGACCGCATCCGATGACATGACAATCAAGCTTTGGGATTGGGAGAGAAGCTGGAAATGCGTTCAGGTCTTCGAGGGCCACAGTCATTATGTGATGGGCTTGTCCATCAATCCGAAGGACACCAACACATTCGCCTCTGCATGTTTGGACCGGACGGTGAAGATATGGAGTCTTGGCTCACCTCACGCCAACTTCACTCTCGAGGCCCACGAGACTAAGGGTGTGAACCATGTCGACTACTACCCGCAGGCTGACAAGCCCTACCTCCTCACCACATCGGACGATAAGACCGTTAAGGTCTGGGACTACACAACGAAGGCGTTAATTGCGACTCTCGAAGGACACACAAGTAACGTCTCTTTCGCCTGCTACCACCCCGAACTTCCTGTGATCATCTCCGGTTCCGAAGATGGAACAATCAAGATTTGGCATGCCAACACATACCGACTGGAGCAGTCGCTGAGTTATGGGCTAGAACGAGCTTGGTGTGTCTCGTACCAGCGTGGTAGGCAGGGTGTCGCCATGGGTTTTGATGATGGTGCTGTGGTTGTCAAGATGGGCAGAGAAGAGCCCGCCGTTTCGATGGACAGTTCTGGAAAGGTCATTTGGGCCAAGCACAACGAAGTGGTGTCGACTGTTATCAAGGGTGGTGATCCCACTGTCAAGGACGGCTCACCTCTCTCTCTGTCCACGAAGGATCTGGGGTCTTGTGAGGTCTACCCGCAGACATTGTCGCACTCCCCGAACGGGCGGTTTGTGTCTGTCTGTGGTGACGGAGAGTACATTATCTACACAGCGCTTGCCTGGAGAAACAAGGCCTTCGGGCAAGCCCTCGATTTCGCGTGGGGGTCAAAGGACAACAGCAATGATTATGCCATCCGCGAATCGCCAACTAGCGTAAAAATCTTCAAGAACTTCAAGGAAGTGAGTGGTGGTCTTGATGTTGGTTTCCAGGCGGAGGGTCTCTCAGACGGTGTTCTCCTTGGTGTGAAGGGCCAGGGAGGCATTGGTCTGTTCGACTGGGAGACTGGAAACTTGGTCCGTCGCATTGAAGTCGAACCAAAGGGCGTAAGTTAATACATCTTCTCCCATGTTGTATGACCTCGCGTACTGACACGTTGCTTAATAGGTTTACTGGTCTGAATCTGGAGAATTGGTGACTCTTGCCTGTGAGGATAGCTTCTACGTTCTCCGATTCTCGAGAGAAAACTACGTCAACGCATTGAACGAAGGTGAAGTGGATGAGGATGGTGTTGAATCTGCATTCGAGGTCGTCACCGACATCAATGATTCTGTTCAAACAGGTCAATGGGTTGGAGATTGCTTCATCTACACGAACACGACAAACCGCCTGAACTACCTGGTCGGTGACCAGACCTACACGATTTCCCACTTTGACCAGGCCATGTACCTTCTGGGCTATCTGCCTCGTGATGGTAGAATCTACCTTGCCGACAAGGATGTTAACGCCGTGTCCTTCGGCCTGTCGCTCGGCATGGTTGAATACCAGACCCTGGTGCTGCGCGGAGACATGGACCAGGCAGCGGAACTGCTCGCGGACATCCCTCAGGACCAGATGAATAAGGTAGCCCGCTTCCTCGAAGGCCAAGGCTATAAGGAGATGGCACTCGAAGTTGCCACGGATCCAGAGCACCGCTTCGACCTCGCTCTTTCGCTCAGCGACCTCGAAACCGCTCTCGAGATTGCCCGCGAATCCAACGTCGAGCACAAGTGGAAGACAGTCGGCGACACTGCGCTGGCAAGCTGGAACCTTTCCCTTGCCCAGGAATGCTTTACCAACGCCAAAGACCTCGGCTCCCTCCTCCTCCTGCATACCGCCAGCGGCAACCGCGAAGGCCTCAAGGCACTCGCCCAGCAAGCCTCCGAAGCTGGTCTGCACAACGTCGCCTTCTCCACCCTCTGGACCCTAGGTGACATCGATGGCAGCATCAACCTCCTCGTGCAAACCGGTCGTCTTGCGGAATCCGTCCTCTTTGCTCAGACCTACAAGCCTTCTCGGGCACCCAAGCTCGTGGCTCAATGGAAGGAGTCCCTCGAGCAGGGCGGGAAGTCTAAGATCTCACGCCTGGTCGGTGTTCCGCCTGGTGCTCCCGAGGGCGTCGCCACAGACGACGACCTTTTCCCCGAGTGGGATGAATATATCCGTATTGAGAAGGAAGGAGGTGCCACTGCCCCTGCTACCGAGCCGCCGTCGTCAGAATCGCTTATTGACGTTGAGACGGATGAAGGGGGTAATGCGGAGAGTGCGACGAATGGAGCTGCTGGGACTGAAGCTGAGGCTGAGGCTGAGGCTGAGGCGGCATAGATGGAGATAACGTGATGTGCTATATGAGAGTTCAGTTGCTTTTTATCTGAGACTTGGGGAGGAGCAAAATGGACTCATATAGTCAGGATGGCTTGATTCCTCACTTTTTACCTACATATTTTTAGAACTTTATTCACCTTTTACCGTATTTCTGTTTGTTGTCAGCAATATCATTGTCCCTTTTTTTCCCCCCTTCATTCTCGATTCCAATGCAATGTGTTTAGACGGTTGAACCCATTTGAACCAACTCAATGCCTGCCCGTATTAAAATAACGTGATAAACAGGTGATACTTCAGTCTGGTTTTGATGTACTCAGTCATAAAAGTCTATGGAGGCTCACGGTTCGTTCTGTTGGCCAAGAGAGAAAAGAAAAGATATTTTAGGCCAGATTCAACCAATAGTTAATTTGATTTGTACCATAAATCTTTCTTTATTTCACTCCATTGCACACTCGAACAAAACACACAAGACCCGAGAAACCTTGTAACCGGAATGCTAGGATGACAAAAATCACGACCAGATGAGATGGGTAACCGCGCACTCTGAAATGCATAGTAAACAAGACGCTCGAATGTAATTGAGATCGATATGGGAAAAGGTAGAAAACGAAAAATGTTCTGAAAGGAAAAAAAAAAAAAAACAAAAGAGAGTCAAGGACCAGCTACCAGACCCATTGTACTCGAAGTGAAGATGATGGTCATATCTATGCACCATGTGAGAAACAATCACGCAGAATGTACAAAGAAGAATTGTTTCAAACAACTCCTCCAATATGGGAAGGGCAAGGTCTGGGATAGACCGGTTGCCCTGTATTGTCGATCTGTTTACTCCGGGATGCTTCCGAATGATGGGTCCTTGACGCTGCCACCGGCATCTCCGAGACCGGCAACCGGGCGGTTGTAAGACCAGCCTTCGAACTGTTGCTGCATAGTTTGAGACAGAACGGGCCCATCGACGTAGGAGTCTTGCGGGGCTTCTTGGGTGAACTCGCGGTCAAAGTTGGCGGTATCACGGGCATCAACCTATACAAGTTAGTTACCGAAATGGACAGCCAGGGAGAAGATGCATGTTCTACATACCACATTGGGACGGAAGCTTGGCTCGTACTTCCTCTGCAGCAGCTTGCGCCAGTCAATGTTGGCGAAGAAGTGGTGAGACTTGATCTCCGCAGCACCATTTGCACCCAGACGGTTCTGAGGATTGCGGTCGAGAAGCCGAGTGAGAAGATCCCGAGCAGCAGGAGGAACCACCTCAGGACCAGGGAATGAGAGAGGCTCCTGTAGGATCTTTCTGTACATCGTATTTGTGTTTTCGTCGTAGAAGGGCGGCAAACCAGTCAGCATTTCGTAGAGGAGGACACCCAGCGTCCACCAGTCGACGGTCTTGGTGTAGCCATTACCAACGAGGAGTTCCGGAGCAAGGTACTCGGGGGTTCCGCAGAAGGCTGTTTTGGAATGGTTAGTAAGGGGCAAGATACGAAGCCAGAGGGAGGAAAAATCGTACTGTTTGTTCTGTCCTCATCCTTCATATCCAACTTACAAAGACCGAAATCGCAAAGAGCAATGTGTCCGCTGTAGTCAAGAAGGATGTTCTCGGGCTTGAGGTCACGATAAATAACCTTGAATCCGTGCAAACATTCTAGGGCACAGAGCAGCTCCGCGGTGTAGAAACGCGCACGATTGATATCGAAACGCTGTTCTCGTTGAAGATGATGGAACAGCTCACCACCGTTGACGAACGCCAGAACAAAGTACAACTTCTCTGGTGATTGGAAGGAGAATTTCAAGGGCACGATGAACGGATTGTTGATCTGCGCAAGCACAGACCTTTCAGCAAGAGTATGGGTGACTTCCGATCGGGAGATGATATGGGCTTTGCGGATGGTCTTAAGGGCGTAGATTCGACCAGTGTCCTTCTTCCTATATGGCGACAACTGGTTAGTACCCGTTCGCCAAAAAGAGGAAATACGGTGGCAACCTACATGACCTGCATGACTTTGCCAAAACTGCCCTTACCCACGACCTTCATCAAATCGAAATCCTCCAGTTTTAAACTCTGCTGTTTGTTCTCAACGAACGAGACGCCAACCTTGATCGAGCCGGTACCGAACTGGAGATCCAGCCATTCAGCACCAAGCTGACCCCTACCACGCTCCTGACTGGCATGGTTGGCCGCCGCCTTCTGATTGTCCTTTTTACTCAGTTTGGGGTCCTCCACGTAGGGCTGGGCCTCCTCGAAACGAGGATGCACCTTGACGGCACCAAGGAAAATGTCTTCGCTTCGACCGGCACCCTGGCGGGCCGCGGGATTCCGCAGATAAAACTGAACGGTCAGTTCGGTCTTACGGGAGACATCGAATTTGAAAGCAGTATTGTCACCGGCCCATAGCGGGTTTTCAGGCGATCCCGAAACAGCATCGACGAAAACTTGGTTCTTTTCGAAATCAAGAAGAGCGTAAGGAAGGTATTTGGTGGAATAGCGACCGTGAATACTTGGAGCGGCGTTTATCCCTGCGCTGGTTGACTGCGGACGAGAGTGGCGGATAAACGAACCCGCCTGTCCCTGCGCGGAATGAGATGACGAGGAATTGGGTCGGCCGTAGCCATTGCTATTTTGGAAATGTTGATTGAAAATCTGTTGGTAGTGGGGTGATAGAGAGAAACCCTGGCCTTCGTGGAGGGTAACGATGAGGATACCGGGCTTCACAGGGGCTACAGGCGGGGAGACGAGCGACTCGGAGGCGCCTTAATTGATCGAAAACGTTAGCAACTGATCGTGACACCGAAACTGTATCACGAAAAGAGGGGTATATCGTACTGATTCCGTCGGGGTTAGGAGACGTGACGGTCGGGGTCTGCGCAGTGTCTTCATTTTGCTCATTGCCCTTGATGGTAGATGTGGACGAAGACCGGGTAAAGGTGTTGGTCAAAGGAGCAAGGTGGGTTTCCTTTAACTCTGTCGATAAGTAAGAAATCAATTAGTATTCGAGAAGAGTAGGAAGGGAGGGAAGACCAACTGAACATACTTTTGGTGAGTTTCCACGACATTTTGGCGGTTTTGGCGATGGAGAAGTGTAAGAAAGTGCAAATCGATCTGTCTGAGGATAGAATAGGAGAATAAAACCAAGACAACTCGTGCGATGCAAAGAAGCAATAATAAAGTAACAAGCACAATGACAGGACTGCAAGATTCACCACAGCCACAATAAGTGCACAAGGAGGATTGAAAGGAGGGAGATGAAGGAGGAAAAAGTGACAGAGAGAGAGAAAGAGAGAGAGAGAGAGAGGAATCAAAGGGTTTTATTTAGTTGTCGAGCCACCAGAGCAAAACAAATAAACGGTGCAAAATGCGTAGACCGAGGAAGGCTGAGAGGAACGAGGGACCAAACGACAGGGTCCAGCACTAATAGTAGTGACAGTGAATTCCAGGAGTCGCAGGCAGAAGAGATCGAGCCCCAGTATTAGTGGATGTTTTCGTTGGTTGTAGATCAGGGGATGCTGGGCTGAGATACGGGAATATGAGAGCCCAACGAGAGACAACGAAGAAAGGAGAGAAATGAAATCAGAACAACGATGGAAGAGAGATGAGAAGAAGAACAGATATTAAGATGAAGAATGGAGACTCTCCAACAACCAAAGAGAGACTCTGGAGAAAGCGAAGAGGGGAACCGTCATGAGAGATTGAGGAATAGGAGGGGACCATCGCCACTGCTGATTGGTTCAGGCACCTGTTTTGCCTGAGTGCCTAGGGCATATATAACTAGCACACAGCCCAGCACCGCCACCGCCCCAGGCCAATAATGGATGCGTCCAGAAGGAGAAAAGAACAACCTCCGTCGTCGCAGACACCGGAACTGCACCAGTGACCTCCATTCCGATTCCCCCCTTGCCGCTAGAACCTCGCGATCGCTCGTCTTTACGTGACGTCCCGATTAGTCCTCATTGGGGCCCGTTCACTCCCCGCGCGTCTATCTCCACTTGAACCGCCGAGTCTCCTTGCAAAACAACCTCATCCCCGTTGATACAATCGCGCGCGATTACTACTACCTACGTTCGTTCGGATAGTCGCTGGCAGCCCTCGCTCATTGCTGGAGGGCTTAATTCGAAACGGACTCGGAATCTGTGGAGGATGAAAGGGATCAACGATCGATGGGCGTAATACGGAAGAAGACCGCCTCGCGCGGTACCGAGGCTGGCACCAAGTACCATTGTGATATTTGTACGGTGGATGTGACTTCTACGGTAGGATTCCCGTTTTGCTGATGTTGAAGGGCTTGACTAATTAAAGTGGAAAACAGGTTCGCATCTCATGCGCACACCCCGCCTGTCCCGAATATGACCTCTGCGTTCCCTGCTTCGCGGCAGGTGAAAAGTCCAAGAACCATGACCCGAGCACGCATCCCTACCAAGTCATCGAACAGAACTCCGTTCCAATCTTCGACGAGGAATGGGGCGCAGATGAGGAACTGCTGCTGCTAGAAGGCGCGGAGATCTACGGTCTAGGCTCCTGGGCAGACATCGCGGACCACATTGGAGGCTTTCGCACCAAGGATGAAGTGCGAGACCATTACATCAACAACTATGTGGACAGTCCGCACTTCCCATTACCGGCAAATGCTGATCCAGATGACACGACGCTGCCCGACTCCATCTCGAAAGAAGAGTTCCAGGCGCGCAAGAAGCGACGAATCGAGGAGCGCAAGGAAAATAGCAAGTTGGCGCCACCTACGACACCTAAACAGAAGCCTACCGCAAGTGTGCCGGCCTGTCATGAGGTACAGGGATACATGCCCGGGCGATTGGAGTTCGAGACGGAATTCCTCAACGAGGCGGAAGAAGCGGTGCAACACATGTCGTTTGAGCCCGGGGCAGGCATCCTGCCAAACGGCGAGAACGACGCAGAAATGGAGCTCAAGATGACCGTGGTCGACATCTACAACTCGCGCCTCACAGCGCGAACAGAGCGCAAGAAAATCCTCTTCGAGCACAACATCCTCGAATACCGCAAAAACACCGCCCTAGAGAAGAAACGCACAAAAGAAGAACGCGACCTCCTCAACAAAGCCAAACCCTTCGCGCGAATGATGAACCACGACGATTTCGAAGAACTCAACAAGGGCCTCGAATACGAACACAATCTCCGCCTCGCCATCTCCCAACTCCAAGAATGGCGCCAAATGGGCATCACGGACCTCAAAAACGGCGAGAAATACGAAACAGAGAGACAACAACGGTTACAGCGCCTCATGCCCCAGGGCTCCTTCGATCGCTTCGCTACCCGTCCAACAAAACAGACCCAGCAACCTGAACATCCCACCGCAGCTAGCGCACTCACAACACCAGAACTACCCCTCCGACTCCAGAAAGCCGTTGCTCCTCCCCAAACCCCAAACAAACAGCAATCGCAACCAGACCAGCAGCAGCAGCAGCAACAACAGCAACAACAAGAACAAGAACAACAATCAGCAAACGAACCCCTGAACGACTTCGACCGCGCCTTCGCCGCCGACACAGGCACGCCCCAGTCCCAGTCCCAACCTCAATCCCAATCCCAATCCCAACAAGGACAACCTCAACAACAACCTCAACAACCCCCGAAGGCCAAATTCGTCATCCAGCCCCTAACAGGCGTGGTACCATGGAAACTCGAAACCGAAGGCGCACCAGACCTCCACCTCCTAAGCAAGGAAGAGGTAGAAGTATGCAACACACTGCATATTCAACCGAAGCCGTACCTTGTTGTTAAAGAGACCTTGCTGAAGGAGGCGATGAAGCAGGGCGGGGGGTTGAAGAGGAAAGATGCGAAGGCTGCTTGTAAGGTGAGTAATTGAATCGGTTCCTTCTTTTCTTTTATGTTTCTACATGCTGACTGGTTAGATTGATACGACTAAAACAAGTCGGGTATATGATTTTATGGTGCACAGTGGATGGATTAACAAGGCATAGTTGCTCTGCAACCTTTTTTCATTTGATATCCAATTGATTGGAAAGGTGTTAGGCGTTGGATTCAAGTTATTATAATCTCAATGAATTGTGGAATGGATTATATTTGACCCGATCATTTTTTTGTTTTGTTCGTTCTAAAGTAATTAGGTATTGCAGTGCCCAGGCAATTAGTTGCGTGTTATATTACCACGTTTCAGGGCAGTGACTACTAGTTTACGTGGAACAAATACGGACTTTGGCCTACAGAGACACCGGAAGATATAATTCATTAAGACGTAAATTACCGTAGGCTAGTGCGCTGCACCAATAATACAATCATAAAAAAAATCCATCGCGCCATACCATGTTCGCCATATCCCATGCGATTGACCTCCGTCCCGTCCTGCGGACCGGTAGATGCGTAAAACGTGGTCGTTACGGCCAGATTCGTGGTCAAGTCAAAGCCCTTCTCATGTTAGGAAGTGCTGACGGGGGAAAAGAAAGACAAATTATCGTAAGGGGAATGATGTTGGTGAGAAGCCCTACTTAAGAGTCTTGCTGCACCTTCTCCACCAGCTTGAGGACAGGCTCATACAAAGGATGACCCTTGTCAAGTCCGGTAAGCTTGTTAGTGGCATCCACGGCAGAGTTCTCTTTGAGAATTTTGGCCAGCTGAACACTCTCATCATCTCCCTCAACGTTCTGGAAGCGGAGAGCCATTTCGACGGAGCCCAACAAGGCATCGAACTTCTTGCCCCGTTCCGCCAGCTGGGCAGCAGGTCCTATGAAACGTTCCTTGCGAGACAGCTTGCGAACGGGAGCACGACCCACACGCTCGACCTGGTCCTCAAGGTACGGGTTGGAGATACGACCAACGATGGTGTCGACGTACTTCTTCTGCTCCTGTTCAGAAATGCCGTGCTTGTCGACGATGAGAGCAGCCGTTTCCGCGAGGACGTTGTGGACGATGCCACGGATCTTCTCGTCGGCCAGAGAGTCGGCAATCGTCTTCTTACCGCTCTGGTAGCCGTAGTAGGCAGTGGTTGCGTGACCCGTGTTGACGGTATAGAGCTTGCGTTCGATGTAAGGCTCAAGGTTATCGACCCAGTGAATGGCGGAAATATCGGGGTGGCCAACAGAGCCAAAGGGGCTCTTCTCGACAACCCATTCGTAGAACTTCTCGATACGGACATTGAGACCATTGTCGGCCGGCTGGTTGGGGACGATACGGTCAATGGCGGAGTTGGCAAACTGGGCACGCTCGCCGAGAGTCTTGACACGAGAGTCATCAGTGTGCTCCTTGATGTAGCCGTGCAGAGTGTCGGTGGCACCAATAGCGTTCTCACAAGCAATCACGGCCACGGGCTTGGACTCAGTACGAGCATCAATACCCTTGGCGATGACGGGGGCGATGAACTTGAGCACGTTGGGGCCAACGGCACAGGTGACGACGTCTGCAGTCGCGACCTCCTTGACGACATCACTCTCGTGGGTCTTGGAGTTGATGGCACGGTAGTTGGAGACGGTCTTGGTGTTCTCACCCTGCTCACTAACCTCCGTGACCTGGTAGGAGGAAGAGTTCTGAAGAGAGTTGATGACATTGTCCATGACATCAATGATGACAACCTCATAACCAGCATCGTGGAGGAAAGCAGCCACGAAGCCACGGCCGATGTTACCACCACCAAACTGGATGGCCTTCTTTCCCATGATGTCTTGTGTTATGAAAGGACAGTAGAGACGAGAGGAGTAGGAAAGGTAGTCAGGAAAACTATGGGAAGACGATTGGCGATGTAAGAACTGATGAGAAACTGAACAGACTGTGGTACCTGAGATGGAGATGATGGAAGTATTTGTATGCGAGGTGAACGGAGAGAAGATGGGATGAAAAGAGAAGAAAGAAAAAGAGGAGAATAGAAGAGAAGAGAAAAAACCGAATGAAGGAAGGAAGGAAAAGAAGAGAAGAGAGGAGGTGACGCAGTCACAGGACTCCAGGGAAAGAGGGACAAGAGGGGCAGGTGAGATAGATGATTTCACTATGTCGGAAATAACACCCACGGTCACTTGCTGACAGCGAATGCCAGGAACTTGTCACTATATTCACTTCATGTTAAAGAGCACAGTCCCCCAGATGAGGTTGCATCCGGCTTATTACTCAATAGCATCCAAATTCAATGCAGTCCAATCAAGGCAGTTCATACATGCAATCAGTTTAACTTGGTATCTACATCATTATTTCTATATGGTCCTACACATTAAACCTCGTTCTTCCTCTCATAGTAGATGTGAAGCTGTACTTCCTGCACTTTCAACAAGCGAGACTCCACGGTGACATCACCCGACAGCCCCACTCCATAGAATCCGGTAGATGATTTTCGCCTCATCGAATGTTCTCCTAAATAATCACTCTGAAGTATTGCAAGTGTCTCTTTCGTTCCAATACATTCCGACTCGCTAATCTTCCATTCTCTTCGGCCCGTGCGTCTCGTCCGGCTCGTCGTGCTCGTCGTGCTCGTCGTGCTCAATAGGCGGAACATATCCAACCTCCGACCGTCGATCCATCAGTACAAAGACAAGATTCGCGATGCTTCCAGCAAGCAACAGTCCCGTAGCTGCCCAAGTCATACTCAGAAACTGCTCACCATATTCTGCGGTGATTCGGGACTCGCGGCTATGCGAGTTGACCAGGTTGACGAATTGGAGCGCAATCACGGTTGCGATAACCGAGGCAACGCTGAGACTGACAAAGCCAAGCTAGACGTTTATCAGCGCATTACTATATCTCGCAATTATCAAGGATACTCACGAATAATATCGGGAGTTCGAATATCATCTGTTTGGTCCGTCGGGCAATCAACAGCCCGAGTCGGATTAATACCGCAATCGCTGCGATGCCTGCCGCGATACAATAGAACACCCCCATGCTCTGCGTCGTTGCCGAAAACGCTTCAAAGTCATCACTGATGGCAGTCGGCCATCCGAGCCTTTCCAGGGACATTCTGCTCCCCGAATCTTCTAGTAATATCTGCGTCGCGTTGAACGTGAAAAGGACATCATAGCCCGAGCAGCCGCTCATATTCATTCCCTTCCCTAGAAATCCCCCACAGTAGGACATAGGAAAAATCGAGTAGAAGTCTTGGAGACCGGTGCCATTGCCGATAGGCGTGTAAAGCTGAGTTGTTAGCAGGTATGTACAGGTTCAGTATAGACCAGACGAGGCTCACCGTAAAGATATCATTCCCTGTAAAGAAGTTCTTCTTGGTTCCCGAAAAAAGACATAGCAAACTAAGGATGAAGGCGATAAACGCCCCTATCGTTGGAAGCAGCCTAATCCAATTGGGCATCCTGGATGGAGCGTTATATTCGTTGTATACTGCTGTGCTGAGCATAATCTCGTAACAGACAGGTGAATAGATGGATAGATGGATACCTCAGAGACATCTCCCGTACATAAAAGCTCCCTCCGGTTCTATTCCTGGCTCTACTTTAACGGCCAGAATGATGGTCACATGCTAGTAGTATGTGGGTAGAAATCTTGTGTTTCATTCTTTCGCGAGGTCGGCCTTTTGAAACGCAGGTCTATACTCTGTAGAGTTCTATGTACAACCGAACCACACGTGGTGTTTATGCTAGCATTCGAAATCAATCCCCCATACAGTACGGAATTTGACTTCCATTGCGTTTTCACTTTTCCACTGGTTACCACCTAGTAGAGATGATGCTAAAAACATTCCATTCCGATGGTATTGTCCCCCGCCAGAGGAAGGAATGTCGACCGCCGACTTCTGGTATGTTTCTTATCAGACCACCTTAGTGGTCTTATCAACGACACTTCATGAATTTAACCAGAAGAGAGCATTCAGATTGGTGTTGGTGATGCGGCGATACTAAGACCGTCGGCGGGCTACCAAGATAGATCTAGGACATTTGTGTCTCGGCGCCCCCGCATCATAAAGAATGGCGCCAGCCGCCAGCGGAAATGATATTTCGCATTCTTCGCTTTATAACCGCGTGCAGTGAGTCTCCCAACCTCTTTCGACTACACCAGATCATATCCGATCCAAACATTATTAAACTAAAAAAGTGGTGAATTGAAATAACCATATCCCCAGCAATGGATTGGTTAAAACGACTCTTCGGCTTCGACCAAGAAGCCTTGGAAAAGAGGAAACAAAACAGCAAAAGTCGAAAACGGAGCAGAAACGTACGAGATCGGGAAGGAGAATTACGCAAAAATGCCCAAGCGCGCGAAATCAAGGGTGGGAAGCGCAGGGTACCGTTTTTCTGGGGATCACCTGGTGTGACGATTCCGCTTCATCAAACGCCGATGTACAGTGATTGAATTGCAGAAGAGCAGCAAGTGTCGGTCAAATATTATGTTGTTCTTGAGACAAAATGTGAAACCTGCTCTGCTCCACGCGTTGATAGATGTCAGCGATCAGTCTGTGCACGAAATTCAGCGGATAGATTCAACTGCTTATTCGTGCCTACCGCTTGTGCACACGTCGATTCTATGCATCCCGGAACCTCAATCAGATGATACTATTCACATTCACTATTGACTGGGCCCATTCGATAAGTAGAGATGAAGAGCGAGTTATAATCTTACTCTCGGCATTTCCAATGGTGGTTGTCTATACTCCGCAAATATATATCTGCACCCTGAAGTCCATAATGTCACAACCGAATCTTTTCTTAGCTATAAGGTTATTAAGCAAGGCCAGACCAAGAAACAGGAATATAAAAAAATGCGTAATTCCATGCAGATAAGTTCAAATCTGAACTCCCTACTTGATTCTATCCTGGAACGTCAGCTGGGTGAAATCATTCGTACAACCCGAAGATTACAGAGAACCAGATGCAAAGTGCAAGATCACACCAGCAAGACTATGCAAAAACCCTCTCATAGCGCATGTATCCTCGGTAATTGCCCGCCAAGGTCGTCAATATCCCCAGAATATCCATAAATAGTGTCCAGAAGTCGCCATGCAGGATGATGAAACCCAAGATCAAAAAATGAATGCCTACCGATCTCTGTTTTATCTACCAACCAATCAAGGAAGGAGAGTGCATGCTCTCCTTCCGCGTATGGCGGAAAAACCAAAATCAACGTGCAGTATGTACATGCGCTGTATCACCGTAAGGGAGTTTCACTGCCCCCGTCGATCTATGTCGATCCTCCGCTTCTACTGCCCGATTGCGAGTTGGACTGTTGTGCTTGGCACAGAGGTCGAATAGGCTTTGTTCCTGGCCCTTCTGGAAAAAAAAACAAAAAAAAAAAGAAACACATCAGCATTTGCAACCTGATTCATGATGCTGATTGTTGACTGCTTCTTCGTCGAAGGACTCGTACATAGGACTTGGCACAGTGGGCTTGGCGGTTGGCAGTAATGGATGTACATCCCATTGAGATTGATCATTTTGCACTTCACAATGCTTTCTTGGTCACATTTGATGCCTGCCAAGTTCCAAGTTAGGACATCCCAAACAATGGGTGGTATTGCGGTGTTGGCTTGATCCCAGTTCTGTTGCCGACGCCCTGGCCGAATACGTATTCAGGGTTTCTCCTGATCTGATTACCGGGTTCACCGGATATGACTTATGAAAGTTCAAAGTGAATAATTAAATATATATGTATATATAAATAGAATGACAATTCCGACAGCCGTTTAGTGCATGAGGAGTCACTGAATCAGCCAGGGCATCATCATACCAATTATCATAAACCAACGAGCAAGGAGAATTACAACACGAATGTAAACGCAGAAGGATAGGGAAGGAAGTTGCTATCTGAGATCTGAGCATAATGGCCCGTTGAAGGAGAATTCAACCACGAATCCAAATGCCCGACAGCTTCACGGAGCTTAGAAACGGACATTGTCATCCATTGTCATGCCATCCGAGCTATGGCCTAGGCAAGCTCATCAAGCAAATCCAAGAACGAGGTAATCTCGACGAGAGACAGGTGGACTGACAGAAGGATATATTTGTTCTGCAGGAAGACCAATCACAGGATGGCGGTATGCAACGTGACTTGGCGAGCGCATGCGTTTTGAGCCAGGGAGATTACACGTCCATCTTCTAGAATTATCTGACATTGTTTCTCCGTATAGCGTACTTCATATGGCAGACGGAGAACAAAGGACGGAAGTGGATTGCGGTATTATTATTAGCGTTATTGTGCCTGCCTGACCGGGATGCAAGCACGGAGGGAAAAGCTACGAGTATATTGGACTCGGAGGAGTACATACGCAACACGAGGTGTCGCACTCTAATTGCTTATCAATAGGAATAGGAGGAGGATGAAGTACAAAGTAGATTCGGATCTACTACCACTATGACAGACAGTGGCCACTAGGAAAACCATGGGAGATGTTTCACGACAAACTCAAGTGACGGGGATGACAATCCTGACACAAACGGAGTAACCAAACGGGAGCATGTATATCATAATATGATCGGGGGTTTCTGTCAAAACGACGACAGCATAGAATACGAGAGTAGAGAAAAGTTGATGGATGAACAGTGCCCAGTGGTGGCCGAAACGATAGAGAGAAAGCAGAGTAGCAACGTGCTGGCAGTACGGCCACTGACTGGTCGAGAGATCTGATGCCAAGAGAAGCATATGCAGGGAACCTGAGTTAGGGTTGTTCTTGTTTGGGTATTGTTATTGCAAGTCGGCCACGAGTTCCGGGGCCGAGTATCAGCATTAACCATGTCAGCATTGTTCTCTGTACTAATGTTGTCCTATGACCAGCGTCATTGACATGTTGACAACAAAGAGCGCATGTATGATCGGCTCTTCTATGACATTGAATGAATCAGGTTGTATGCGAGATATATCTTTGCCTAGCAATGCCACGATAGCCTGGATATTCTGCATTAAACAGGATACTATACAGAGTAGATACGGAGAATTATGTACAGAGTACTCTTCATGTTGGACAGAATAACTAAGCAGTGCACTGACTAAGTGTATATAAGTCGTACAATACCGTAAGTAAAATCGCCCCGCTGATTGGCTCGCTCCACAAAAACGATTTCCAGAAAGCGGTGATCTTGCAGCAGATTCTGCCACCACGTGCCCCCAATGATTGGTCAGGACGATGCATGATCTGTCGACCCTTCCCTCTGGACTCCGCTCACTTTCCGCACTCGGTCTTCAACTAGTCCGTACTAGACGGTAATGATGGGTCTCTTACGGAGTACACACTGGGTCTTCCACTGGGAAAGAGCCACCACTTTAACCGTTCACGTAGGACATCTTGAATGCAAAATTATGCCATACGAGGTATATATGTATAAAAGAATGTATGTAGGACATATAAAAAGCAAATCTAAAAGTAAATATAAAATTTTATTTTTTTTTCCTTCCGCATCTTGGCGGTTAAACTCTGGTGAACTAGTCCGATGGGGGCTTGACCCGCCACCTGCGCTCCATAGTAATAGACATACCCACTGACAGCGTCGCCTCCTCCGGCCTTGAGCCCGCCGTCGCGTGGACCCGCGCTTTTTTCCCTCTGGCTTATCAGAACGTGCCATTCGGTCATGTGTCTGGAGTCTCGTCCCGGTAGGTGCTAGATTTTATTTTCTTCCCTCGTCTTCTCTCGCCAATATATAATACTAGCCAGATATCTTTTCTTGTCAACTCTTGGAATCCCTCATCGTCCGACTTGGCTTGCATCCTTAGCCATTAGCCATCCTCCCTCTACCTTCGTCCGCTTGTCCTCCCATCCCGTCGTCCGCCCTCGTGTCTCCTGCTCTCTTTTTTACAGGTTACTCAAGACCACCAGCGCATCTTGGCTGGTTCGGTGATCGCCTTGTGAGAGAAGAGATCCAACCGCATACACCTACGCATACGACGGTACTACAGCTACGAAACAACGGTTCTACAACAGAATTAGTCTCTCAGGATGACGGACTTTGGTCTTCGTGCGCCTCATGGCCCCGACATGTCGGGGACCCATCAGCCCCTCGAGGACATGGACATCAACGAGAAGGGTGCCTTTGACGCCTTGATTCGTCCCGATGACTGTTACACTCCCGAAGGTACCTACTGGGCCGACCTGCCGTTGCTGAAGAAGATCCGCTTTGTGGGCTCCTACGATGCGAAAGAGTCTAAGCGCGAATTGAGCGACATTTGGCAGATGTTCAAGAATGATCCATTGTCGCCAATGTCGTATTATTTCCGGAATATGGTTCTCCCCGGTGCTGGTCTTGGTCTAGAAGGGTAAGCTTTCCTTATTTTGCAGAATCCGGGGTGGAAGAAAAGACGCATTCTTCGGGTGATCTGAACTTAAATACTAATGTCCCTTGCTTTATAGTTACGTGCTATTCTCGATCGGAAACATCAAGCCTCTCTTCCAGCATGCGTTTAGTAACTGCTGGGATACCCACGAGGTTTGCAATGAGCAGTGGATCAACGCCGTGGAGTACCTGGAAATCATTGGTATCATTGTTGGTCAGATTCTGGTGGGCTTTCTGGGTGACTGGTACGTTCTTTTTTTTTTTTTTTTCAATTATATTTTTTTATTGGCCTTTGTCGCGTAATTGTTTCTAACTGAACCAGGCTGGGCCGTCGCTGGGGTCTCATTCAAGATGCGGCCATCATGTTTATCGGTTTGCTGATGCTCACGGCCGCCTGGGGCGTCACTCTCAACGGCTGGGTGATCTGCTATGCCTGGTCTTTGTTCTTCTATGGTATTGGTGTTGGTGGTGAATATCCCATGACCGCCACCAGCGGTATGGAAAATGCCGTTGGCTCCGGAAAGATCTCGACTAAGGAAGACCGTCTGCACCGTGGACGTAAAGTCACCAGCGCATTTTTGATGCAGGGCTGGGGTCAATTCTTCAACCAGGTCATCCTCATCATTTTGCTCCTTTGCTTCCACCACGGCTCCGGTAACCCCCCGTATTCGGCTGTTGCCGCTCAGTGGACTTACCGTGTGTCGTTCGCCATTCCCGCTGTCGGCACGCTCTGGCTGGTTTACCACCGTGCCTACCACATGAAGGCGGCCAGCAAGCAGCTGGCAGCGGCCAAGAAAAACTCTTCTGTTACGGGCTATGACCGTAAGTCTCTTGGCCTGACATTCAAGTATTTCGGGTTCCGCATTGTCGCCACCGCGGGCGCGTGGTTTGCCAATGATGTCTTCTTCTACGGCAACAAGTTATTCCAATCTGAATTCATCAGCGTCATCAGCCCCGGATCCGACTCGATTATGCCCACCTGGTTGTGGAACTTGTGCAACGTCGGTGTTTCGCTGGCCGGTTACTACTTGGCCTCTTTCCTCATTGACAACAAGCTCTATGGTCGCAAGTGGATGCAGATGGTCGGTTTCCTGATGTGTTTCATCCTTTTCATCGTCCCGGCTTTCCACTACGAATACTACACCTCCCCGGAGCATATCAAGGAATTCCAGACCATGTACTTCCTGAGTTCTTTCTTTAACCAGTTCGGTCCCAACTCCGTCACTTTCCTCGTTGCTGCCGAAGTGTTCCCCACCCCGATCCGTGCGACTGCTCATGGTATGTCCGCTGCCGCAGGAAAGCTTGGTGCTCTCCTGGCTTCCGTTCTGTACAGCTACATCGATACGCAGACCAAGTTCTATGTGGTTCCGTGGTTCGGTTTGGGTGGCATGCTCTTGACTTTCCTTTTCCTGCCTGACACTACGGGTCTCGATTTGAAGGAGCAGGAGCGTCGCTGGAACTACCTCCGCGCCGGCCGTGAGCATGAATACCATGGCCCTGCCGTTCACTCCAAGCACCTGTCTCTCTGGGAACGCGTGCGCGGCGTTGGCAAGTACTACAATGCCGAAAAGGATTACAAGCAGAAGGTCGAGGAATACCGTGCGGAATGGGAAGCCGCGATGGCCCTCAAAGTTTCCGAAAAGACCCCCGGCGAGGAGTTACCAGTGGATACAGATGACACCCTCTTCGAAGGTCATGTTCACTCCTACTTCCACCGCACAAGTCCCATGTTCCGCCCGATGGAGAAGACCGGTCCGAACAAGGCCGATAACTTTGCCCTTCCTCCGGCCGCCCAGGAAGGTGATTCGGACTCGTATGAAGAAAAGTGATAGGTTTTGCCGTTTTTTTTTATCTTTCGTTGTTTTATTTTTTTATTTGTTTTTTACTATACCCCGAAGCTGTGCATAGAGGAGTCTACTGTTGTTCTCTTTACATACTTGGATAATGACATGGAGCAGGTGTTTTGTCTTTTTCTCTTCATGTTTATGCTCTGTTTCCTCCCTCTTCTTTCTTTAACTGGACATATCCGAATGTGAAAATGTGCAACCTTGAAAAATGGTCTTCAATTCATGCCTTGTATTGTGCTGCATTGGAAAAATATGCCTATTCGTGTCATAGAGCGGATGAATTTGAAATCATCGGGCGTTTGGGCGGTTATGTGTAGAACCATCATTAGAGGTCAATGTAACTGAACGATTCAATCTCACTGGATATCCCAGATTTTGGTAACTCAACTTATTCGTGATCTCTTATCTTCCGTACAACCGGCATGGACGTCCGATCTATGAATACATACATGCTACTGCACATCTACGAAGTGACGTCGTTGCAACCCAGATTTTTGGTTACTACTCGGCCGAAATTAATAGCTTTTACTATTTCCGGAGCTACACGACATCTACCTCAGACTGCACAATCGACACTTTCCGCCCACCATTTCCGGAGGAGAAAAAGGTCAGGTGACTCCGCCGGGATTCTGCCGTATGTACGGAGCGGAGCGGATATATATGCATGTGAAGGCGGTGAGGACGGTGGGGGTTTACGAGAGATACTTTATCCGAACGAGTGAAATTCGCTTTGTGGTGCTATTAATTATTGTCATCGATCCGAGATTTTGGGGTTTGAATTCTCCTTTCCATAACATATATACAGAGCAAATAACATGCCACTCTTCGCATTCGGCTCCAACAGCTGCGGCCAACTAGCTCTGGGCCATATAGAGGACGTATCGATACCTACAAGATGTCTTTTCGATAAAGACCCTGATTTTACTACGCAGAGCGGTATCGTCCGCATCGCAGCGGGTGGGAACCACACTCTTGTGTTGTTTGGGAATGGAACGGTCTATGCTGCGGGGTCAAATGTGGATGGGAGGTGTGGACGACAGCAACAACAGGGAAAAGAGGATGAGTCGTTACTCCGCTTCAGACGTGTTGTTCTCACCACGGAGGGTAAGAAGATGTATGACACGTTTACGGATGTCTCTGCGACATGGGAAGGGAGCTTCCTAGTCGCTCGTTCTGGAGATGACGATGTGATTTTTGTTCTTGGAACAGGGACGAAAGGCGAACTTGGGCTTGGATCTACCAAAACACAATCTCTTACACCAACTACAATTTCAAAATTTCCTTCTCCCGGGACAAGCGTGGTCTCGATCGCCAGTGGCATGGGACATACAGCTGCCGTCTTGTCAAACGGCGAGGTATACGGCTGGGGCGGTGCGAGGAAGGGACAACTCGGGGAAGGTGCAAAGGAAGGAAAAATAGCATGGTCTCCTGTTAAGATTACAAATGTGCCATTCTACGCGACGGCTGTTACCTGTGGACGAGAGTTTACGGTTGTTTCGGGTGATAAAGAGAAAGGGGAGTACGTGGTTCTGGGATCTAGTGATGATAAATGGGGGGTCCTTTCTGGACAACCGGGTCCTATTTCTGGCGGTGGTGCTCATATACTCCCAGCATATACTGGTATCTCTGCCGGTTGGCATGCGGTCTATGTACATCATCAACGTCAAGAGGGTAATGCATATATAACGACCTGGGGCCGGAATGACCGTGGCCAACTTCCCCGTGCGGGTTTACCCAGTGCAAAAATGTTGGCTGTCGGCAGTGAGCATGCGCTTGCCCTTCTTGATGATGGGAAGGTCGTGGCATTTGGATGGGGTGAGCATGGGAATTGTGGTATTGAAGTTGATGCTCAGGGGAATGTTAAGGGAAGGTATAATAGGATTGAAATGTCTGAGATTGGCTATGAGCGCGAGATTGTGGGTGTCGGGGCGGGGTGCGCTACTAGTTGGGTCATCACGTCGTGATCTCAGCCCAGTATCTTGCCTTCGCGCTTTTGTTGTCGTCTGATGGTGGGTTGGGACATAGGAAATTCTCAATCGAAGAGACCGAGACCATGAAGTTGGGACATGCGCTGTGTGGGTGGAATTCCCATATCATCCTGCTCCGGCTCAACTGGCTCATCTCTGCGCAATGTATGAGACTCGTTATCTTGCAACCGCCCAAGGCTCGCGCTAAACGTCTCCTACAGGGTTCAACTATTAGCCATGCGCCTCAATAATGTCCGCTTGCACTAACCTGATCCGCTGTTGCATCCCATCCGAGCATATCTTCCGCTTCTTCTTCTTCATCATTGGGTACGTCCCACTGTCTATCATCGTCTGCGGGAACGAACAGGCTATCGAATTCCATCGATGCTACTGCAGGCCGCTCGTTCTCCGCATTCCTATCATTTGCTTCCCTTGAAGCAGAAGGTGTCCCCGTCAGTGGACGGATAGGCCGGCTGCGCGGGGCTGCAGCCGCAGGAGGAAGAGGCGGAGGCATGTCCGTCCGCCTGTGCTCTGAAGCCCGAGTGCTATGTCTATTCACATTAACTTGCGCCGTTGGCTGCGACTGTCTTGCCAACGACTGACGAGCAGTACTCCGCGAGGAATTCGGGATATCATCATCACCGCTTGCCTCGCCTCTTGTCATCAGCGTGAACTCTGTTTTGATGCCTTCGAACTCGTAGGCTAGTTGCAGGGGACGGCATGGGCGCGTGTAACGGGCTGTGAGGAGTGCGTTTGCGGTTTCGGCGTGGGTGATGGCTGCTTTGAAGTCTTTGATGCTAATGGCGATGTGGAGGTTTTCTTCTGCGAGGAAATCTTCGAAGTCCTTTTTGTCGATGGCGACAGAGGTGTGGACAGGTTGTTTGAGGATTTCTGTAAGCCGTCAGTATAGAACATAGAGAACGCACGTGAACCGCTACCTCTGCCTTCTGTAATCTTCGTGGTGAAACTTGTAAATATGGCCTTATCTCCCTCGGGGTGGATGTCTAATTGCTCTGCGGACGGACTGAAATGATCCGCGATTTCTCGCAGAAACTTAGGCTCGATAGTCCATTTATTTGTCGTTCTTGATCTGTCAAAAATTGCATGTCGGACATGGATAGGTTCATAAGTAAGTTTGTACGATTTGATAACGCCTATACGCTGGTTAGTTTGCCAATATAGTACAGATTGGATGCCATACCAAGCCCACAAATCATTCGAATAACGAGCCTACATTCTGTCTGCTGCGCGTCTTCGCGTATCTCGACTTCACAGCGCTCAACGGCCGTGTCTTTGTCCTTTTCGCTAGTCCTTCCTTTGAAGACTGAGAGGAGTGCCTGTTACTTGTTAGTGTCTTCACAGGAAATAGCTGCCTCGAGAATTGATTCTCACCTTGAGATAAATCTGACAACAGAACCTATCTGGGCGTCTATTACTGCTGGGTGCAGATGAGATATCTCTGCTTGGACTGAACGAGTAGTTCTCGAAGAAACTGTTCGCTTCGAGCATGAAAGCTGAATATGCCGTTTTGGTAGAGTTGAGGACGCTCAAGCGAAGCTTTAATCATACATTTTAATTGTCAGCTATTCAATGTTTTCATTTTCTATGTAGGAGATAGAGAGTACCAAGTCATATTCGGCCTCGAGGGCAACACTCTCGTTGAATTTGACCAAGCATGTTAGAGCTTCATGCAGTCGGACCAGTGAAGCTGGTGTTAGAGAGAAATATAGGTGAGTCATTACTCTTATCAGACGAACAAAATTGTCCTCTTTTTCACTCTATATATCGTTGCTCGTAGGAGGATCTTGGATGCTTCTTCGCGGCACGACGCGAGATTACATAATCTCCCCGAAGCCCAAGTAAGGTGTCTCAGACGTGACTTGATGCATTTACAACGAAGAATCCATTGAATTGTTTATTGCAGCAAGAAGAGTTAAGGAACCAAGAATTGAAGTACTCAGTAATATATTTTGTTAATTTGCAGTGACGCGTGTGAAGATGGCCCCAAGCCTGCCGGCTGAGGTCCTGTATATGATCCTAGATCAGCTCCGAGATGAGAGGGAATACAACACTATCTACCAGTTTGCACTGAGTTCGAAGTACTTCACAGAGCCTGCATTGACGATTCTCTATCAGTATGTACCGACATGAAACTACGACGCGCACATTTGCTGACTCATGACATCCCAGGCTGTATGATACCGCGCCAGTGACAGGTGGCGGCGCAACAGAGGACGAGCAGATCAAGGCTCGACGAACAGGAGGCTCAGTAGAGAATGCTAAACGACAGCAGGAAAGGACAATTTGGAAATGGGCGGCTATGTGGCGCTCTGTTATCCTGTCCGCATTTGATCAGACCTATCTTCCATACCGCAACTATATCCGGCACTTGAACCTCGAGGATTTATCTGACTTACTCAGTCACTCGGGCTTCAAAGGCAAGACACACGAGTAAGTGTTCTAGAAGCTACAGATACATTACGTCCCTTCCCTCATCTAACAAGTGTATAGTTATTTCTTTACATCAGAACTTCGTGAAGCCGCAGGCCAACATAATTGGGATAGAAGACTTCGGTCGAGAAGTGCCCAAGACATTCCTTTATTAGTGGCCGGGCTTGGCTCAGGTAATCGCTCTATCCGTGGTTAAAACCAGGGGAGGTTTGTTTATTATCAAGCTAACTCTTTAAAGCGATTATCAAAAATACAAGTTCAATACGGGGCCTGTCTTGTAACAGTAAGTTTGTTATCATCATAATAGCGTTAATTGTGATACTAATGTATGGATATCAAGTCTCAACTGATACGCTGTCCGACTGGCTTGAGTATCTTCCGTCGTTGCAGACTCTATCAATCTGGGATGGAGGGAATCTTACGCAGCCCGTTGGAAACAAGATCCGCAACCACTGTCCTGAGTTCAAGCGAATCACAGCGTACAGATGGTATGTCACCAGACAAATGCTTTTGCTCGGATGCTGACAATGTTGTGTTTAGGGCAAGTAACGGACCCTGGCACACGGAGGCTGAATCTGAACGGTTCCTCAACGAGCTGAGGCCTCATACACTTGAGCATTTCGAGGTTATCAGTTTTAATTTCTTGAGCAGTGACTCGATCAGTGGCCTAAGTTCCCATTTGAGTTCACTGACAGAACTGAAACTGACATCTCTCGGTCTTAATGCCATCGCATCGCTGCCCTCATTAACAGCTCCACCCGCCCTAAGGGCGCTGGCCTTGACAGACTCGAAGGTTTTGGTAGACAATGATCTAGTCGAATCGATTGTTACGCATCTTGGCCAATGGATCCATAGTTGCAAGTCACTAAAAGAATTGCACATCAGGAGATTTGTCCTTGATCCTAACACATTGTTATCCCAGGCCCTTGCTAACGGTGGGCCTCGCCTGACCACCCTTTCGTTGTCTGACTATGCCGCGGCTGAAGCCCACGAGTTTCATGAAACCTTGGGGTCTCAAAAGACACTACAGAACCTCTACCTCAACGGAGAAGGCATGGAGCCGGTTGAAGACAACATGCACCTCGTCCAGGCCTTCGCTGAGCTAAATAAAATACGTGTACTCGAACTCAAGGGGGTATCCAACGGCTTCACTCCGGACCATGTCATGGCCTTGGTTGCATTGATTCCACGCGTGGAGAGACTCTGGATCGATGGCGACTATTTCGACGATAGCATTTGGCTTGCATTCCGCTGTCTTCCCAAACTGCGAAGCCTGGTCATCCAAGCGCTCAGCGAATTCTCGGAGCAGGCGATTATTAGTTTCATCACTAAGCTCAAGTCAGGTAGCCATGGGTTTAATTTGTCAATCATGAACTCGATAACAGAGGCCGAACTCTCAGAGGACGCGCAGAAATCAATACGAAATATCCTGGTCAGTGGATCGTTTGAATTCGGACTAGCGCAAGGTGAGTACTCTTATGGAAGTCGAATCCAGCGCAGGTGGTAGTTTGCTAATCAAAGGATCAGAGGAATTTAGTGATATGAGTTCTGAAGACTTCTCGGATTGATCTTTCAATATTCCCTTTATGGTAGTGTAATAGTTGAGGTTTTGGATATTGCCAGAATCTAGGCTGTAATTTACTCGAGGGCATTAGAAACAAACTAAAGAGATTCTGTTCTGTGGAGTTCATCAGTGATTTTCTCTTTCTCTTCTACTATCATCAATGACTCGAACATGATTGGTTTCGTTGTCCAGAAACCACTTAACAAAAGCGCGTTGCGGTCGCGTGCAGAGACGCGACCCGCATAATCTACGCGAACCGCCTGTTGCTGTCACCCCTTCCCCCAGACAACACTTCTCCGATACTTGCCTGGATTATCTTTTTTTTTTTCTTCTCTATTTGGCAGATTCGAGATACTAGAAAGCCCATTAATGGACGCCAATTATTCAACCTAATCACTGAAGCAGTCCCCCATGCCTACTGCTCGCGAAAGAATTGCGGAGCTGCGGGCTCTCCGTGCCTCCGGAAAGAAGCGTATCGATACATACGAGGTAGAGGATCAGGGAGACATCTACGACGAGGTCGATGATGAAGGGTACAGGGACGTCATTCGGAATCGACTTGACCAGGACGATTTCGTCGTTGATGACAATGGCGCAGGGTATGCGGACGATGGTCGAGAAGTCTGGAATGAAGGTGCACCACAATACGATAGCGATAGTGACGAGGATGTGGAATTGCCAGTGAGGGGCAAGGCGGCTAAGAGGAAACATGAAGAGGAGGAGCAGAGGAAAGAGAAGATCAATAATGGCATTTCGAAATACTTCAAGAGCGGTGCCGCATCTGCTCCGAAGCCAAAAGTGGGTTTGCCGGTTCAATTGCGTCAAATCGAAGGCTGACAATCAATTTTTAATAGCCCGTTGCTACTGCTGAAGATGACTCTTTCATGGCTGGGCTCCTTAACGAGGTTGATACGAACGTTGTGTCGAATCATGTACCGGCACCTAATGTGATCAAATCGGAAGCTCGACGAAAAGTTCGCATCCTCTCACCACCAATATCCCAGAAACCACCTGTTGAGAAGCGCGAAAAGCGGGACGAGAATGCTGGTCCAATCTCGCCTGTCAGCCATGAGCCTCCCGCTGATAATGACGACGACGGGCCACTTCCCCAGGCCGGTGACGACGACGTTCTGATGAGCGATCCCATGCCATCATCTCCCATAAGCAAGGCTGTTGAGCGAAAGACAACAACTCCAATCAAGAAAGAGGAGTTTGACGATGACGATGATAACGACCTGATGGAAGTGGCAGAAGCCACGGGTGACAACGAGAACAAGGCCGACAGTGTTAATATGATCGGTAGCCGGCTGCCTCCTAAGATCAAGCAGGAAAACCTTCCAACCCCTGCAAGCTCTTCGCCTCTTAAGCCAGCTCCCAATACTGTGAGCCCTTCGTGGAATGACGTGAGGAGCAAATTGAATGTCCTGAGCAGCCCAGGAGGACCAGGGCCAGACATGAGAACTTTCGGCAAACTTCAAGCTCAGGATGCCATCGAAGAAGATGGAAGCTTACGCATGTTCTGGATCGATTTCACAGAAGTAAACGGCAACCTGTGCTTGTTTGGTAAAGTGAAGAACAAACAGACAGGCGCCTTCGTGAGTGCATTCGTCAAGGTCAACAACGTCTTACGGAAACTTTACTTCCTTCCACGAGAACACCGGCAGAAACACGGAAGGGAAACGGATGAAGAAGTCGACATGAAGGACGTCTACGAGGAAGTTGATGAAATGATGTCGAGGCTCAAGGTTGGGATGCATAAGATCAAGCCGTGCACGAGAAAATATGCATTTGAGCTGTCAGATGTTCCAAAGGAAACAGAGTATCTGAAGCTCCTCTACCCCTACGACAAGCCCACGCTGCCAATGGATGTCAAAGGAGAGACATTTTCCCGTGTATTCGGAACGAACACGTCTCTCTTTGAGCAATTCGTTTTGTGGAAGAACATCATGGGTCCTTGCTGGTTGCAGATTAATGAGGCCGACTTCTCTGCCGTCAACAATGCGTCCTGGTGTAAATTTGAATGTCAGGTCTCGAACCCAGCCTCCATCAACCCTGTCCCCGAGACTGAGAACCTCGAAGCGCCGCCACTCACGCTCATGAGTCTTTCGTTCAGAACACAACTCAACGTCAAGGAGAACAAGCAAGAAATCCTTGTTGCAAGTGCCCGGGTCTACGAGGACATCGCGATCACAGATACTACACCCCCCGAGAAAATGCCCTGCAAAACATTTACTGTCATGCGCCCACCTGGCTCAACATATCCTCTGGGCTTCGAAGCCGAGGCGAAGAGGCAGCGTGGTACTTTCATGCTGGAAAAGAACGAGCAGTTCTTGCTCAGTAAATTCCTGGCCTTGTTCGAAAGAATGGATCCCGACGTTATTATGGGGCACCAACTGCAGGAAGTTGACCTAAGTATTCTGCTGAGCAGGTTAAAAGAAAAGAAAACTCCTGGTTGGCATCGTCTGGGACGATTAAAGCGTGGAGAATGGCCCAAAAACTTCAACCGGGGTGGTGGGTTCTTCGCTGAGAGGCACCTGATTGCTGGGCGGTTGATGTGTGATGTGGCTAACGACATGGGCAAGGTAAGTCCTGGTGTCTTCGGGATAATGGTAACGACTAAGCTAATGGCCGGTAGTCCTTGATGATGAAGTGTCAATCATGGAGCTTGACCGAGATGTGTGAACTTTACCTTGGTCAGGGCAATCTGCGCCAGGAATTGGACCACGAGGCAGCACTGAAGACATGGGCCACTTCTAAAGAAGGCCTGATGAACTTCGTGAACCATTGCGATACAGATACTTACTTTATCGCTGCGCTTATGCTACGTCTTCAGATGCTTTCCTTAACCAAAGTTCTCACAAACATCGCCGGTAACTCTTGGGCACGAACACTCAGCGGTACGCGTGCGGAGCGTAACGAGTATATTCTGCTTCACGAATTCCACCGAAATAAGTATATTTGCCCTGACAAGTATGCGTCCAAGTTGCAGAAGGCAGAAGAAAAGATGCAGGAGGGCGACGAAGACGAATCGGTAGACAAGAAGAAAAAAGACAAGTTCAAGGGAGGTCTCGTCTTTGAACCGGAAAAGGGCCTTTACGACCGTTTCATCCTTGTTATGGACTTCAACAGTTTGTACCCCAGTATCATCCAGGAGTATAACATTTGCTTCACGACAGTCGAGCGAACGGCAACTGTATGTGATCTCATTTCCTCATTTTCGTCTCAACTATACTGATCCTGTGTTCTCCAGGCTGAAAATGAGAACGACGAAAAAGTACCCGAAGTTCCCCCCGCAGAACAGGAGCAGGGTGTCCTGCCTCGGTTGATTGCCGCCCTTGTTGGTCGTCGTCGTGAAGTGAAGAAGCTCATGAAAGACAAGCGCGCCACACCCGAACAGCTTGCTCTGTGGGATACAAAGCAGCTGGCGTTTAAGCTGACTGCCAACTCCATGTATGGATGTTTGGGTTATACCCAGAGTCGATTCTACGCTCGTCCCCTGGCTATGCTTACCACATTCAAGGGCCGTGAGATTCTCAGGAGCACGAAGGAGCTGGCCGAAAGCAGCCAACTTAGAGTCATCTATGGTGATACTGACTCCGTTATGATCAACACTAACATGGACACTGTCAGCGACGCTCTCAAAGTCGGCGAGGAGTTCAAGAAGACCGTCAACGAACGATACCGGCTCTTGGAGATTGATATAGATAACATCTTTCGTCGACTCTTGCTGCATGCCAAGAAGAAGTATGCGGCCATCAACATGACTGAAGTGGATGGCAAGTATGTGGACAAGCTCGAAGTCAAGGGTCTGGACATGAGGAGACGTGAATACTGTGCTTTGTCCAAGGAAGTTTCACAAAGACTTCTGAATGAGGTCCTTTCAGGTGAAGATCAAGAACTGGTTCTTAACCGAGTCCATGACTACCTACGCAATCTCGCCGCCAAAATGCACGACTACTCGATTCACATCCAGAAATACATCATTTACACTGTAGGTCGAGCTGTTGAACAATTTTCTTTCTGGTGGCATGCTAACCGTGATCATAGAAACTTTCGAAGCGGCCAGAGGAATATCCGAACAAAGAAAGCATGCCGCCGGCTCAGGTCGCGCTACGTGAACTTGCACGTGGTAAAACGGTCCGTCCCAACGATGTCATTTCGTACATTGTGACGAATGGGGATGCAGAGACTGCTTCTCTTCCCCCAGCGAAGCGGTCGTATACCCTTCAAGACGTGATCAAGTCCGATTCGGGATTGAGGCCAGACGTTGAATTTTACCTCCTCAAGCAGATCTTCCCTCCAATTGAGCGTCTCTGTGCCCCTATCCCAGGCACAGACGCCGTGCGACTGGCTGAATGCTTGGGACTCGATGTTCGCAAGTATCAAATCAACAACACCTCCAGTGGAAGCAACCAGCAGAACACAGACATCTTCCCATTGGAGTCACAAATCCCAGACTCTGTCCGTTTCGAGAATGCCGTTCGCTTCACCTTGACATGTCGATCCTGCAAAGAGACATCAGTGTTCGAAGGAATGGTGACTTCATCCAACATGTGCACGCCCAACGGTCTCATCTGTTCGAACCAAGGCTGTCAGAAGCCGTTCTCGGTTCTGACAATCGTTGCACAGCTGGAGAGCCAAATCCGAGCACAGGCTTCCAAGTACTACGAAGGCTGGCTTGTTTGCGACGATTCTGCGTGTGGCAACCGTACACGGCAGATCAGCGTTTATGGACACCGGTGTCTCGGGCCACGGGGCCACGCTGAAGGTTGTCTCGGGCGAATGTCTTACGAATACACGGAAAAGCAACTCTACAACCAACTGCTTTACTTCGCTGGTCTCTTCGATGCGGACAAGATCAAGGCCGCGGCCGCAAAGGAGACTGGGGAGAAAAAGGACAGTGTAGCGGCTCTGGTCGAATTCAACCGGACCCGATTTGGTACTGTTAAGAGCGTGGTGGATGCTTATCTGAAGAAATGCGGACGGCAATGGGTCGAAATGGACAGTTTGTTCCGCTTCATGCTTTAGTGAAAAGGAAAGCCGTGCCCTGGTGGCATAACAATGACGGGGTCTGTATATAGCATGCTTGGGTTGGTACGTTATATGGATGCGATTGGGATCTTTTTTAATTGTTTCTTCTATGGATAGCATAATTGGTTCGATGGATCATGAGGTGTTCATAATATTATCATGGCATGAATGACATTAGTTTGTTACGTTGAATTCCCGCATTGATTCCAGGCTCGTCCCCATAATTTCTAGTTCCTGTGACACAATAGAGTTAACCGATGACAGTTCAGATTAAAACCGGCTATGATGTTTTTCAGCCCCACGGCAGCTCCCCGCTGATATCCCACCAACTTCTCGCTGCGATTTCAACGAGACATTGCTACTCGGAATACAATTGGGAGTCATAACATTATTTGTACTCGTTCATTTCATTGCCTTGCTTGATTATAATCTATATATTTTGCCCGATTCACCATTATGGTCAAAAAGGTCCTGGTCATCGCCGGATCCGACAGCTCGGGAGGCGCGTATGTCTCTCTACGCCCACTTTTGTATATGCAGGACACTAATTAGCAATGTGAATACAGAGGTCTCGAAGCTGACCAACGGGTTCTGGCTGCGCACGGATGTTATGCGCTCACAGCGACGACGGGTCTCACGGCGCAAAACACACTGGGCGTGCAGGACATTTTCATCGTCCCGGCAGAGTTTGTGAGGAAACAGATCAACGCCAGTTTGGAAGATGTTGGGGCTGATGTGGTGAAATTGGGTAAGGATTAATCGGATTGAGAGACAAAGAGGGGTCTCTTCTAATTGATTGGTGTCTAGGGATGCTTTCGTCTACGGAGACCATCCATGTCATTGCGGAGACATTGGAATCGCATAAGGTGCCTGCGGTAGTTTTAGATCCGGTATATATCTTTGCGCACTAATCATTCAATGCTATGGTCCAATTGCTAACACAGAGTGAGACATAGGTCATGATATCCACAAGCGGATCGCAATTATTACCGGAAACTGCCGTCAAGGAACTGCGCACCAGATTGCTCCCCATCACGACCGTCGTTACTCCCAACATCCCCGAAGCAAAACTTCTACTGAAAGACGCCGGAACGGACGTCCCAGAACCAGAAGATCTTCCTGCATTAATACAACTCGCAAAACAAATCAGCGCCTTAGGACCGAAAGCAGTTCTGCTCAAGGGTGGCCATTTGGCCCTGACAAGGGATCATAAGATTGCCCGTGACCAACGTGAAGCCTCATTGGTGGTCGATGTCCTTTATGATGGGAAGGATGTCACCCTTTTCGAGACGGAATATTTAATATCAAAGAACACACACGGCACTGGCTGTTCTCTTGCGTCTGCCATTGCGGCAAACCTGGCCCTGGGCAAGACGTTGAAGCGGGCTATTCAGGGTGCTGTGCAATTTGTCGAGGCAGGTATTAAGACTAGCACTGATTTGGGGAAGGGAAGTGGGCCGATCAACCATTTTCACTCGTTTTATAGTCTGCCCTTTGCGCCGTACGTTGATTCTATACTCTCGGTTGTCCGTAATGGCAATCTGCTAACTGGATGAAGGGGCCGGTTCCTGGAATACGTATTGGACCGCGATGATGTTCGTCCTGTATGGAAGCATTTTACGGAGCATACCTTTGTGCAGGGTATAGCGAATGGCTCGCTTCCCGAGGGACGATTCAAACATTACCTCGTGCAAGATTATCTTTACCTGGTACGTTTATTCACTGCCTGGTTTATTGATACATTGACGCAGTTTCTGATGGATTTACAGGTTCACTTTGCCCGGAGCAATGCACTGGCGTCATACAAGGGGAAGAGTATGGAATCTATTGCAGCGGTAAGCCCACTCCCTGTGAATGATTTGAGTATGGTGTTGGAATCTAATGCGGTATAGTCTGCCCGGATTGTATTGCATATTGAGCGCGAGATGGCATTGCACCTGGACTACTGTGCCTTTTTTGGATTGTCTAAGCAAGATATGGAGAGCTTCCCTGAGACGATTGGTACACATACATTCCCTATCCTGTTGTCCTGATTTCCGATTGTTGCTGACAATTTGTGTCCGACAGCATGCACGGGATACAGTAGATACATCCTCGACATAGGTCAATCAGAAGATTGGCTCGCATTACAGATGGCGCTGGCCCCTTGCTTGATTGGATACGGCGCCATTGCCAGAAGACTATATTCAGAGGAGCAGACTCTCCGCACAGGAAATCGATACTGGAAATGGATTGAGAACTATGTTGCAGAAGACTATACGGAGGCAGTCCGGTTAGGATCTGGTAAGTATCTTCTTTCCCTCTTTCTCCGATATGCAAATAACACTTTTAGAACTGCTGGAATCACACATGCGAAAGATCTCACCGAGCCGGGTGGAAGAACTCATCAAGATCTTCATACGAGCAACAGAATTGGAATGCAGCTTTTGGGACATGGGACTAGGCCATCAAGTATAAAATTTATTCTACGCATCAAAATGTCAATAGTTGGTACATACAAACTTTGAACTAGGTCGAGGCTCGGCACTGATAAGAGGCAAAAAAAAAAAAGGCGGTGATGGAAATTTTCTCCCGCTAATCCTGAAAAGGCAATTGTCGCATTCGCCGCCCAGTGCCTTCCATCTTTTTTCTTGAACAGTTTTCTTCCTCTTTATTCACCTTCTTCATCCTCATCATCTTATTCCCTTTTTATTCTCCTTCCCTCTCTTTTTCCTCCATCTCGACGCGATAGTGTGTCATCCTATTCAATTCTCCCCCCCCTTTTTCCTCCTAGTCTTCACGGTCACTTTTTCCTGTTTTCTTTTTTTTTTTTTATCGAAAACACAGATTTCATCATGTCGTACAGTGGCGGCTACCGTGGTGACTCCTACCGGTAAGTTCTTACTTTGTATCTTATCAAGGGAGATTTCTGAGAGCACTTGGGCTATATCCTGCTCGGGCGTTGCGTTGGGAAGAAAATCGTGCTTGGGAACAGTTTTTCTCAACAATCACCGCCGTGTCTAGCGCGTTAGTTATCGGTGGCGATTTTCTTTTCTTTTTGAGCCACCTTTCCCCAACACAATAGCCCTGACTGGGAAAGACTTGTGACTTGGGACTTCCTCTGATCATTCGTATGGAGAGTAAAAGGAACAATCAGCTAACAGAAGCCACAGGGGCGGTTCGAATGGTTACTCTAACGGCGGCGGCGGCGGCGGCGGCGGCGGTTATGGAGGTGGTGGTTATGGCGGAGGCTACGGAGGTGGTGGTGGCTACGGTGGTGGATACGGTGGAAGAGGTGGCGGTGGTGCTGGTGCTGGTGGTGACCGCATGTCCAACCTTGGCTCCGGCCTCAAGAAGCAGGACTTTGGTAAGTTAAATTTGTTTCCCTTGAATGTTTGACGCGTCGGGTAGTGACGCTAACTGGATTTTGCAGATATGGACTCTCTCCCCAAGTTTGAGAAGGCATTCTACAAGGAGCACCCCGACGTCACCAACCGCTCCCAGCAAGAAGTTGATGACTTCCGCAAGAAGCATGAGATGGCCGTTCAGGGCAAGGACATTCCTCGTCCCGTTGAGACCTTTGACGAGGCCGGCTTCCCTCAGTATGTTTTGACCGAAGTCAAAGCCCAGGGATTTGAACGCCCCACTTCAATCCAGTCCCAGGGCTGGCCCATGGCTCTCTCCGGTCGCGATGTCGTTGGTATCGCTGAAACTGGTTCTGGAAAGACTCTGAGTTACTGTCTTCCGGCTATCGTTCACATCAACGCTCAGCCTCTTCTTGCTCCTGGTGACGGTCCTATTGTTCTTGTCCTTGCTCCCACTCGTGAACTTGCCGTTCAGATTCAAGCCGAAATCACTAAATTCGGGAAGTCATCGCGTATCCGCAACACCTGTATCTATGGTGGTGTGCCCAAGGGTCCTCAGATCCGTGACTTGAGCCGTGGTGTTGAAGTTTGCATTGCGACCCCCGGTCGTCTGATCGACATGTTGGAGGCCGGCCGGACCAACCTCCGCCGTGTCACGTACCTTGTTCTCGATGAAGCTGATCGCATGCTGGACATGGGTTTCGAGCCTCAGATCCGCAAGATCATCTCCCAGATCCGTCCCGACAGACAGACTTGCATGTGGTCCGCTACTTGGCCCAAGGAGGTCCGCCAGCTTGCCTCGGACTTCCTGAACGACTACATTCAGGTTAACGTCGGTTCGATGGACCTTTCTGCCAATCACAGAATTACTCAAATCGTTGAGGTTGTTTCGGACTTTGAGAAGCGTGACAGAATGCTCAAACACCTCGAGAAGATTATGGAAACCCGCACCAATAAGATCCTCGTTTTCACGGCAACCAAGCGTGTTGCAGACGAGATCACTCGCTTCCTCCGTCAGGATGGATGGCCCGCACTCTGTAAGTTACTTACATTCAGGTTTCAATCCCAATTCATCGTGCTAACGGTTGAACACAGCCATTCACGGTGACAAGCAGCAGCAAGAAAGAGATTGGGTTCTGAACGAGTTCAAGGCGGGCAAGAGCCCGATCATGGTGGCTACTGATGTGGCTTCCCGTGGTATTGGTATGATAAATTTGCGATCCAAACCCCCTCCCCTCCCTCCTCCCCACAGTCCTTTCTTTTTGTCACCCTCACCTATAATTGAGGTTGTGTGACAACGGCAAGGTGCTCAACTCTTTTTAAGATGCCATTTTGGTGTACTTGAGTCGTCCAGGCTTGTCGGGTCTCCTCGAATGGTTTTTACACCAGGAGGACCTTGGACTCACAGTGCAGTATAGCAGATGCATGTTTCATTTTATCACTGTCTTCTGTTGTCGTGACATTCGATCTCTACCCCTAACCTGGTAGAGAGATGGAAGTTCCTGCTTCTTTTGACTTTTGTGTTGAAGCTGCATTCCAAGGTTGCTCCAGGGCCGCGATTTTTGCCAGCCAATGGACCACACGCTCCAACGGATCTTTCACATGAAAGAATCCATGCGAGAAAGAGATTGATGCATCAAGTCTCACATGACTGAGAAAGGGCCCCTCTGGCCACGTTGCTCTTGACTACTGCTCTGTTTGCTAACCAAAAAACTTGTCTAAAGATGTTCGCGACATCACTCATGTCCTGAACTATGACTATCCCAACAACTCCGAAGACTACATTCACCGTATTGGTAGAACCGGTCGTGCTGGCGCCAATGGAACTGCCATTACCTTTTTCACCACTGACAGTAAGCTCTTCATTCCTTCAGTTACGTCTCTTTACTAACAACTCGTTCTAGACTCTAAGCAGGCTCGTGACTTGGTCAAAATTCTTACTGAGGCTAAGCAGCAGATTGAACCCCGTCTCGCTGAGATGGTTCGCTACAGTGGCGGCGGCGGTGGCTATGGCGGTGGTTACGGCCGTTGGGGTGGTCGCGGTGGTGGTCGCGGCCGTGGTGGTGGCGGTGGTGGCCGTGGTAATAGTTTCACTGCCTCCAACGCTGCGCCGATTGCTGGTAACCGTCGTTGGTAAGACGATCATAATACCCAGTTCAGTCACTGAGCTCGTATCCCATTCTCATCTTGGTATCATTTCACCCCATCATTGTTCCCCCGATTTCCATTCCGTAACTCGGCGCGGGCGGCGTTCGTCGATGTCACGATAGACTTGTTTCTTTTTGTTTTCCTTTGGGTGTCTGGGAAAAAGTGCATGCTGACATGATCGGGTTATGTCGACATCACCTTACTCTATCTTCCCATGCGCGTATTTGTTAATTAGGGTCAGTCAAAAGTTCTAATTTTGGCTCGTCAGCGGTATGGATGGGCTTTCGACGAGCTTTAGCTTAGTTATGCATGTCATTTTAGAAATGTATCTATTACTAGATGCTGTCGTGCTGTGGTTGGTGGTTTCTATTTTAATTGACGTTGGATTCTTCTACTTGAAATTCCTCATCCGATGTTGTTCTGGTATCTTTAGATGCTGCCGTCAATCTCACATAGGTCTATGTCTCTGGTTGAAGTCCAGCGCCGCCCTGGAAACCCAATGGGCGGAGTACGCAGTGGCAGGTTGAAACATGCCGAGAATCTATCTATCTGTAACTATTGGTGTCAATGATCAGCTTTCGAGCCAGGTGGGTGTTCTTGGGCTTGGAGCACTGAGCACCATCTACTCAAGGGTTTTCTAAGTAGTATTGATAGGAGAACAATGTTTATCGTGACACTGTCCTTGGTATATCTAATTCTGTACGGAGTCAACCTCCTCATCTAATAGCCAGCGTTAGATAAATCCACACAGGTAAGTACAACATTCTATCTCATCCGAGAATCATAGCCCACACTACGCAAAGCAAAGCACTCAGTACAACTGTTCTGTACAACTACCTAAGCAAGCTAGATTCAAACTAACCACAAAGGGAATAGTCCACACGACTAGGGCTCGGGAATTCCAGGTGTGACAGAATTGGCTCGGGTTGGCTTTAGAGCGGCCGAAGAATATGCATCGAATGCCTACACTACTGCACAAATACAAGCATGCAGTCTGCACAGGTAGGGTACAGGGTAGTAGCACGTTGTTGAAGAACATTGAGGATTGCTTCATGGGCCGTTTTCTAAATGTATATATCCTAGCCACGGGGTAGTATGGTGTACAGAGTACTCTGTAGGAGAATACTTGCACTGCATAAGTACGAGGGAGGGCGTTCATTCACCAAGAGAATAACCATGACCACGGCTCAAGACCATACACCCCACAGGATTTAAACTGTGCTATAGATGGACCGTGTATCGCAGATCGCGCTATGATAGTACAACTTAGTATGAAGTATCCGTACTCGAGTAAGTACAGAGGACGTACTTTGAGCAGAGAATATCAGCTGGTGCTTCAACGCTCAAGTCCATGAATGTTACCTGTCCATATGATCCCTCCTGTATGTACTCTTTAATGCCCACGTGAATAACCAACGACATAACCGACTCAACAACATGACTCGATACGATACCCCTTCCCCTGATATGTTGGCTCCGTATTCCCAACTCTCCCTACTCGTATTTTGACCAATTAATTGGGCTTTTTACCCCTGGCCAGTCGATGCATACGGAGTACGACGGGTGTACAGAATGCATATGCACATAACAACAGGAATTGGACCTACAGAGTTACGGAGTCGGGATTAATTTGGGGGAACTACCGGGTACCAAGGAAAAGAATGAGATCGTCGATATCGGAATATCTCTACGAAGGTTGAGTGTTGGCATTCCGTAGGATTCAGAGTATGGTTCAGGAACATACTCTTGAGTATTATTCTGTACAGTACTCTGTACTAAGAGTATTGTAGGGTATCGGGGAGCATCCGAAATAACGATCATAGTCGCAACCCCGGAATCATCCTCGTCTACTCCGTCTTGTAGGGAGTGTACTCCGTAGGATACTCCAGAGAACTGGACACTGCTGGTGAGATGATTGATCTTCCGAAATGAGCACTTAAAAAATCGCGATGCATGGTGATTTGTTTTATATCCTTGTATGTTGCAAATTAACATCACGTTGAGAGTCTCCTACCTCTTCTGTCTTCTGATAAAATAAAACTCACCGGTCAACAAGCAGTCCTTCCCGGTTCCGCCCTGCGGGGATTGCAATAGCACCAATTAGGGGCCCGTACAAACCCCGTCTAGTGTGGTGGAGAGGTTTCCGAGGAAAGCGCCGTGCAGCGTGCAGCGCCCCTTTTCTTTTTGGCTGCCAGATTAAAGTCGAGATAATATCAACTGCCGGTTATCCGTACTGTAAGTATGCAGATGGAAGAAGAGATATGTATATGCTTAATATTGAAACAATGTACAAAATACAGGTCTGTATCCAAGCAGACTGTTATGTTTGCAGAGTGACCAATTCAACCGTCATTTGAGGCCATGATTCAATGTTATGGTTGATTGGGTCAGCTGCTTCGTGCCCCACCGACGCGTTCCTGTATCGTATTGACGTGACAGTTCTATTGTACTCCGCTTCGAGTACTACTCCGTACAGAGTACGAGACAAAGCAGTAGTGATACTCGTAGAAATGTTCATTTTCAAGATATTTGCTTTTGATCAACCAGATCTATACAGAGCACAGGGTACAATATACTCTGTACTATAGTGAGCACTACCACGGATACAGAGTAAGGAGTACTTTGTGTGAAAAAAGTACAAAGCAGGTATGATTGGTAATTACCATACGAACGTACGGAGAAGTACCGGCCAACGCGCAGCAGCTGTCACTTTTTTTTTTTCTCTCTTCTTTTTACTTTTTCTCTCTCCCACTGTCCACAGTGTCTTTTATCTCTGCTCTCAACGATAGCCAACGAATCTCTTTTGAGTCAGTCTCCAATCAGTTGATATTCTCGTCTCATCCATACAAGTACTCTGTACACATACTCGTACATACTCGTACATCACTAGCGCGCACGCTACTCACGCTCTCCTCGGCCGGTCCGCGGGCGCACCTTACCCAGTTTATCCTAGCGCCGGTTAGCGTCCTCCATCAACGCTACTACAGACCACTATCAGAGCTCTCTGTTCCTGTACTGAGAAGCCCTGATCTTGGTACGGGTAAACCCACGGACGGCCATCTAGTACTACTCACTAGGAAGACTACCTTACCTTTGCCTGGGTTACGCGCGCATCACTGGTCTACCACTTTGCTGTTCCCGAATCGCGGGTAGACTAAGCTCTAAATCTACCTACTTGATCCAGTACGATCAGTTCCGGGTTGACCTACTACAACCTCCGGAGCATATCCCGAATAATTAAACAGAGGAACGGGGTTTTCTATCACGTCAAAATCAAATACCTCTGGGCAAGCAACCAGTCACCTGACAAAAGGGGCCGGAATAATAATAATAATAAAAATCTAACCCTTTTCGCCACTTGTCGCGGAGAGTTCCGTTTTGAGCAAAAACATCATCCTGAGAAAGGGTACGGATACTGCACACTGTGCTCCGGAGCAAAAAAGAATAACTAGAGAACAGAAAGTGTGTTTTCTTTTGATCTCTCTTTCGGGCACTGGCCAAAAGAAGAACCGTCACCGTACAGCGACCGGGTCCCAATCTCGCCGCTGATATTCCGACAATACTCCTCTTTTTTTTTGTGTTGTTGTTGGCCTTCCGGTGTTGTTCTCCTTTTTATTCTTTTTGGCGATACGGTATTACTGGTTCCCCTATTCCAATTTCTCTTCTGGTACCAACGTGCCTCTGATTCGCTATATCTCGACCCACGAGCACCACATCTCCACCGAGCAGCCCACCACTACCACTGTCCACCACCGGATCCCACGAGAAGTGCTCTCTCCCTTCTTCCTTCGCTGTCTTTCTCTCTCGCGCACTGTCCGACCCGAAGCCTTTTAGGGGCCGCTTGCTGCTCTCGTTTTTAGGGTGACCGCCAGATTGACCCGAGCCCAATCCCCGTTCAGTACGCCGTCTGCGGGTGTTCTTCTAGTTCGGCTGTGGACAAACCTTGTTTTTTTCAATTTGGTTCTGCTCCCCTAAAGTGGTCATTTATTGAAATTAATCTCGTTATCTTATTTGTTTTTTATTACCGCCGGCCCTCGTGCGCTTTCCTCCGCCGCGACCACCTGCACCAACACCTTCATTTGGTTCCCCTCCGTCGTTTTCCCTAGAGGCTGAACTAAGTCAATTAAGCATCGCGATCCCCGGAAAACGGGCGTAACGACAAAATAAAACCCGGAAGTCCTCTGATGAACAGGGATAAGGAAGGATAAAAGAAAAAAGAAAAAAGAAAAGAAAAAAAAAATCATCGACAACTTTCTTACCAGACCTAACACCCCCGCCGATCCTTTCTTTTTTCACTCTTCTCAATCTTTTTCGGCGATACTCCTCTACTACTTACTACCGCGACTTTCTCTCCCTCACTCGACAAGCTACTACCGGGAGATAATAACAAGTTGATCGAAAAGGAACAAGTGCGCATTGGTTTTGTGTATCAGACCTTGATTCTACAGTACGTGATATCACAAAAAAAAATTTATTCGCCAAACAGCAATAGGGAACCACACAGCAAGAGGCCGAGGAGGAGAAAAGAAAAAGAAAAGAAAGCGATTCTCTTAGCTGCCCCGTCGCCTCGAGAATTCAATCTATTCTTTTCTCCTCTTTTCCCTTTTTCTCCTTTCCCACTCAAACTCATTCTATGCGACTGGAAGCTCATTCTCGACGCGTCGTCCGCACAAAACAGGCCCCGCAGGTTACTTGGAGGATCCTTTCTCGGAAAGAAACAGAACAGAAACACCACCTATATGGATAACAGACCTGCTCCGGAGTACGCGCAGCCAGGTTCGCAATTTCCGTATCCACCGTCTGTCGCGCCTTCTTCTGAACTTCCAGCTGTAGACCAGGCTTCGGCTGCTGCAGCCCCTACTCCTTACACCCCCCAAACGGAGGTTCGCCCGGCTCCTCAGTATACACCCCAGCCTGACGTCCGTCCCACTGGGACAACCGCCAACATTTCGTCTTCCAACACCCCTCAGTCAGACTACGGTCTGAACCAGCCTCCTGCAGCCGCCGCCGCCGCGCGCTCCCCCGCCTATGATTATATGCCTCGACCTCAATACCATCATGCGCCCAGCACTCAGGCCGGCGGCGCGGCAGGTATGGCTCAAGCAACAAGTCCGTCTATCACCACCCTTGGTAGTAGTGATGGTCAATCGCATATTGACCATCATGCTCCATCCAACAACATCAACAATAATCAAAACAACAATATGAAATCTGACACCGACGTTCCTATAGATCCCTCCATCGCAGCCTCCAGTCCCACTTATCCGCCTACCTACTCGCCCTATCAGCCACAGGGTCATGACATGTCTCAGTATCAGGGTCACCCTCCGCCTCCGCCGCCACAAATGTATGCGCGCCCCGAATGGCCGCACGGTTACGCTCAACACGGGCATCACATGCCTCCCTATAGCGCCCCTGCTACTACGGTTAGTCCCATTACAAGTTATTCTCGATGATCAGAAAGCTCATTGAATTCATATAGGTCTACTCATTCGTTCCTATTCCTGGTGCCCAGCAACATAAGCGCCCCCGCCGTCGTTACGAAGAGATTGAACGGATGTACAAATGTGGTTGGAATGGCTGTGAAAAGGCCTATGGCACATTGAACCACTTGAACGCACATGTCACAATGCAGTCGCATGGTGCCAAGCGGACTCCTGAAGGTATGCTTCTTTTTTTTCCAGTAATTCCGTTGATTTTTGGTCGCGTTTCAAAGGCGTCGAAATGTTTCAATATGAATTGAGTTGTCGCAATGCCTCGATTCGGCTAGCGCGGGTTGGCGGGCGCTAGTCGAGTTACACTGCTTTGGTGCGCCCGGACCGCGCAGTAGTGCCCGTGGCCGGTGTGGAGGCTAATGCGTTCGCTAATGTCACCTTGTGGCGGGTGGCGACAACATCGGCTAACTAAGCGCGTTCTAACTCAATGCTTGTTACATGGAGAACGTGGCTGACATCGTCTTTCTCCTACAGAGTTCAAGGAGATCCGAAAGGAATGGAAGGCCCGCAAGAAGGAGGAAGAGTCTCAGCGCAAGGCTGCCGAGGAACGTGAGCGTGCTGCTGCTGCTCAGGCCGCTCAAGCCAACCATGTCGAAGCTCCTGGAGCGCCAGACCCGACACAAGCTGCGGCCACTCAACCTCCGGCCTACCCTGGTGGTGTCCGTCCTCAACTACCTCCGATCGGGTACCAACCCGCTGACGGCCAGGTGCACGGTGGGTACGGTGCTGCCGGTGGTATGGTCTACCAGAATGGCCAGATGGCGTACCCTCCCAACTACCCTCACTCTCCTTACACACAGGGTGGTCAGATGTATCAACCACGTAAGTAGTCATACCCCCTTCCCCTGTTATTTTGTTCGTTTTACCAGAATTGGGAAATCATGTGAAAGAAAGCATATCCACGAAACAAAAAAGGCTGTCAAGAATCAGGCCTTGGGGTTTTCTTTCCAATTCATCTTTCATTCTGTCTCATGCGTTTTGTTTGTCCAAGTGGGATTATCAGCTGATCGATGTTGATGGCTTCCAGAAAACCAACCAGGCAGCTACCCACAATAAATGTTTCCTGCCCTTTCTTCTCTCATCTCCCTGTTCTTTTTTTCGGACTGCATACTTTTAATAACAGTCTTCTTCTTTAATCCTGTACTGCCAACCCCGGTCTAATTCTTGAGTCATTTTGCACATGATACCACTTTCTGGTCCTTGTTTAATTCGCTTTGTTTAACGAGTCTTTTTGACTTACGCTTCTATTATCTTCCAGTTATGTTTTATTCGAATTAGATCGTGCGGGAGGGATAAAAGCAAAACAAAAAGCAAAACACACACTACCTTAATCGATTGGAACCCCGAGGTTCTTACCCGCGAGGATATCGGCTTACAGGACCACGACTTCTCAATTTTTTTTTTTTTCTTATCCTTTCTTTCTCGGATATTCTTTGAAGGGGGGATTTCTTTTGCATTAGCTGAGCAATGTATCTTTTTCTCTTGCTGTTCATTACGTGCGGATTTTCGTCGTTTCAGCCTTTGTTCATTGCTGTTATGCTTGGTTGGTTTGCGTCTTTTCGCTTCTTGTTATTACCCTGGGCTTGCTTGGCCTCTGCGTTGAATTGTGCATTATGCTCTGGTGGATTGAGTCTTTTGTCAGATACAGCTAATTGATTAGGAATGAGGTTGATGTTACTGAATGACTGACTTCAAACACATCTCTTGAATATACTATTCTTATTTGACCAACATACCGTACATAACACACAACAACAAAGTACACTGTTAAGACACAAAATAAGCTTAAATAAGCCCAAATACCCAAAACTAGCGGTACACAGACCCTCGATCTAGCGCATAGACGCTAAGTTAGTCCCTCTTCCGTATTCCTGTACTACGCACGCACTAGTCCGTTATGACCCATGGATCTGGGGCAATGGATATATCATAGGGCATGCGGGTTTAATGGTCCCTTGCTTGATTAAGTTTGTTTTTAGCGTCGATTCTGTGGCGGCTGCGTAGGGCTGAGCGGAGTCTGTTCGATTGTTAGGGTCAGTTTGGGAATTGCAGAGAGGCGTCAGATATTTTTTTTCTTAGTGTAGTGGTTTGTATACGACGAATTGACTTCTCTTTTGCGGATGAATAACGTTGTTGTCCCTTCTATGACTATAGAATAGCTTTGCAATGGCGTGTTTGTTCCTAGATAAGATGTCTATACGGAGTACGGCTGTGCGAAAACAACTCACATTGCCATTTAGATAGTGTCATGTTATTGTATCTTGATCCATAGTAGCTGGATTCCAAATCCAAGAGAAAAAAGAAAGTCCATCAAAAAATCAAAGCACAAGTACTGCATAAAGCGATAACATTACTAATCACGCATAGCCCGCATAGTTAACCCAATTTTCGAAAAAGTTCTCGCCGCAAGACGCTAAACACCGATCTCGAAATTTGCCTCTTGCTGTTTCTTTCCCTTCGCTCGCCATTTGACGTTATCACGAACGATATAACTCGTTGAATTCCCATTCCCGCACATACCGGATACCCGTTTTGGAGCAACGATCAGACCTGAACCATACGAACGCAGTGTTAGATGCTTCGCTGCAGCAATGTCGGCGCCTTGCAGACGGCAGCCGGGAGGAGTACAGCACTGAATTTGGTACCATCGAGATATGCTGGGTATTGCAGAGCTAGGGCAATTGGGTTGCAGTCTCCGATATTGAGTGGCGCGGTTGCGCAGAGAATACCGGGGCGGGGCAATCTAGGACCCTCGCCGTTTTGCGCGCGCGCTGTTGGTGGATTGAGAACATACGCTACAGATGCAGACACAGCTGAGAATATCACCGGGGAAGAAAACGATGATGCCCCCGTTACGCGCACGCCTACAGACGAGAAACCCGAAAAGTCACGCGGGGCACCGAGGAAACGAGACCCACTACTCCTCGAGCTCGCAAAAGAGGGAACCTCGCCAAAATTCCGAGAGGACAGGAAGCAGGAGCAGAGGGAGTGGAGTAATTTCAGCGTCGAGGAAATTAGAAGGGCCGAGGCTGCGGCTAACAGGGAGGTTATCTGGTTGACGGATCGGGCGACGTTGGCGGATAGGGTGGAGAAGGTGCTGCAGAAGAGGGATGCATTGTTTGCAGCGACACTTGTGAGGAAAGCACAGAGGCTGGGACTTGGGAGTACGGCAGCGTGGAATTATCTCATGGAGTACTGTATGAAGCAGAATGAGCCGCAGGCTGCGTGGAGGTTTTATAATGAGGTGGGTTGCTTCCCATTTGGAAGGATATGGCTTGGGTGATTGACCAAATTGCAGATGAAGAAACGAGGACGACAACCGAATACGAGAACCTACACGCTTATGTTGTCTGGTTTTGGTAGAACTGCCAGCCAACTTGGATTTAATAACATCAAGACTGCATTGTCGATTTATGAGAATATTGCCGATGCCAACAATGGCATCGAAAAGAGCATCGTCCATGCCAATGCTCTATTAACTGCCTGTCTTCGACAGGGTGACTTGGATACCCTATGGAAGGTTGCTGCGGACCTCCCCGAAGTCGGACCACTTGCGCCGGATGAGAAAACCTACACTATAATCCTGAAAGCCGTCACATACTCCCTCGAGCGAGACGTCAAGAACCTACCGTCAGAGGATGTGGACAAGATCATCGAGCGAAGACATGAAGCCGTGATTGAAGCCAAGAAAATCTGGTCTGAAGTGGTTTATCTCTGGAAAACAGGGCGTATTCCCATGGACACCTATCTCGCCAACTCTATGGCCAAGATTATGTTACAGGGGACTTCTGATCACGACTTCCATGATGTCTTTAAGTTGTATAGGCAAATATGTGGCACCCCGGTTCTTGTAGAGGAACCGCGCAAGCCTAGGAACCCTACGCCACCACCATCACCGCCTCCCCGTCCTTCTCCCCCACCCAAGCTGAAGAGAACACAGAAGAAAGAGGAACACCTTCTTGCTCCAGACTCGGATCCTGACATGAATTATGTTCCATTCGTGGGCGAGGATGAAGAACCGTTATACAAGTCGAGACAGGAAGAAGAGGAGCTGGAGAAGCTGGAAGAACACGAACCGGAGGAAGAAGTCCCACTTAACTTTGATCATTTGTTCGATCCGGTTTTCTCAGAGGGTGCTCCGGTTGCCCAAGCTGCCACTGTGAATCCTCAGCCTGTCGCGAAGGATGGGACGATTGGAGAGCAAGCTACCGTTGATGAAGAAGCTCAACCTGTTGCACAGGATGCTGAGGGCTCTTCCTCGGGGGATATTTCGTCAACTGCAGAATCCATAGCTAAAACCCCCCAAGCTATGGAAAAGATAGAAGTCACCACTCGCGGCAGGGAGGTTAGAAAACCATATTTCCGAACATTGGTTCCCTTTGGCAACCCGGAGCTTTGCTATATGCTGGAGGCTTGTATGCTAATAACACAAGGGACGCCAGCCGCAAGAGCCATTTGGGAGTACTTCACGCAAAGTGATTATCCACACAAGATTCAACCAGATAAAGAATCCTGCCTTTGGTATCTGCGAATCTTGCGACAGTCACACTCCAGTCGCCTCACGATCCGACTTCTTCAGGATCAGATGATCCCGGCCAAACTGGTAGATGGTAGGGTTTTCCACATCGCTCTCAGCAGCTGCCGGCGTGACCGTAGGAACATCGGCATCTTCAAGAACGCCAACGAGATTCTCGACCTCATGCACCGAAACATCGTCCTTCCCGACCCGCGAGCGTTGGAGGGCTACTTTGAACTAGTCGAGAGCCTCAGGAGAAATCCTCAACGTCTTACGTTCTTGAAGGGCCTCGAGCCGGAGAGGGGAGAGCCCGCTGCCAGCTTAGAAGCGTGGGGTCGTGAGTTGCAAGTGAAGTTGCAGTTGCTCGCGGTACAAACGTTGCGCCCCCATCTTGCGAAGTTCCACGATGCGCTGCAACAGGCGGACATTGATGGACCACGTGCTCAAGGCCGTTTTTCCAAAAACAGAAAGGACGTTGCAGTCTATGGTTCCTCGGCTGTGAAGATCATGCTTACAGCACGACTCATGATAGACAACCTCTTGACAAAGAGTAACGCACCGCTCATTTCCGAAGAAGATCGCAAATTGCTCGAGGAAAGCTCGCATAGATTGCGAGTATACTCGACTCCCGGCGCATCAAAGAAGTTCCGTAACATCACCGTGTTCCCAACGCGAAAGCAGCTTAGCGCATTCGAAAATGGAGGAGGAAGAGCTGTGATAGGGGAAATTGCGAAGAGAGGATGGCGGCATGACGGCGAATAATAAGTTACGACTTTTATCACTTCATTGTTTCCTGCATTCGAAATTTTCCATCGATCTCACTATCCGAATTGTACACTACTTGTGCTGCGGACTCTCGACTCCTCTCTTCCCGGCCGTCAGGCTGATAGCAGTGCATTTATGATAGGCGTTGGTTATTTTGCATTTTGATTTAGTTCTTACATACAGCATGTACAACTATAGATATTGTGGTTAACGTTTGATGACATGGGGTGGTTTCTGTACATATCTACGATTTTATAAAGCTTCGCCGTATTTCTGACGCATCTTAATCATTTTTTTGCTCATTTATGTGTAATATACAATGCAAGTAATGTACCCTAAATCGGACGATATAGAATGTTATAACGTATTTCACAAGCGAGTGACGCACACAAGCGAGTGACGCACCCAACGCGAAACGCGTCAATCAATTAAGCACTTCCACTTCAACCACCCACTATGCCACCAGTTCGCTCTCAAAGCTCTAGAAATTCAGTAGAGCAAGAGGGTAGGATCTTATTAGCTATCCAGGCTATTAGGAACCAAGAAATCACTGCTGTCCGCAAAGCAGCGCGTTCTTTCAATGTCCCTGAAGCTACATTACGCCGCCGCCTCCATGGTACACCTTTTCGCTCTGAAACCCGCGCCAATAGTCGGAAATTGACAGAGATTGAAGAGGAATCGCTTCAAAAATGGATACTCTCTATGGATTCTCGTGGAGCAGCCCCCCGGCCTGCTACTGTACGAGAAATCGCGAATCTTTTACTCATGAGGCGTGGATCCACCCCAGTTCAAACAGTTGGTGAGAATTGGGTCTCAAACTACATAAAAAGGCATCCGGAGCTTTCAACCCGATTCTCAAGGCGTTATAATTACGAGCGTGCGAAGTGTGAAGACCCAAGAATCATCCATGAGTGGTTTAATTGTGTGCAACATACAATACTTCAATATGGCATTGACCCTGATGATATCTACAACTTTGATGAGACTGGCTTTGCAATGGGCTTAACTGCAACTGCAAAAGTGATTACAAGGTCTGAATACTATGGTCGGCGATCCCTTTTACAACCTGGAAATCGTGAATGGGCCACTGCAATTGAGGCAATAAGTGCATCAGGGTGGGCCTTGCCTCCATGCATCATTTTCAAAGGCAAGGTCTTTATTGAAGGTTGGTTTCACAGCCTTCCAGGTGATTGGCTATTTGAAGTTAGCCCAAATGGATGGACTTCTGATGAAATCGGGCTTCAGTGGCTCCAAAAGATCTTTATTCCATCAACAATTACTCGCACAAAAGGGAAATATCGGCTTTTGATCCTAGACGGCCATGGTAGTCATTTGACACCAAAATTCGACGAAATTTGCAGCCAAAATGATATTATCCCAATTTGTATGCCAGCCCATTCATCACATCTTTTACAGCCACTCGATATTGGCTGTTTTGCAGTGTTAAAGCGATCATATGGTCAGCTTGTTGAAACCAAAATGCGTCTTGGGCTTAACCATATTGACAAATTAGACTTCCTGGAGGCCTACCCACATGCACGAATTGAAGCCTTCAAACCCAATACTATCAAAAATAGCTTCACAGCAGCTGGTTTAGTGCCTTTTGACCCTGATCGGGTGCTTTCAAAGCTCAATATTCAGCTTCGTACGCCAACCCCCCCGGGAAGTCAGAGTAGTGATTGGGAGCCAAAAACGCCTTTGAACTACATGCAATTACAAAAGCAATCCTCGTCAATTAAAGCATTGCTCCGTACGAGATCAAGAAGCCCACCAAGTCCGCTTAATACTGCGATAAATCAGATTCTTAAAGCATGCCAAATCGGCATGCAATCAGCTGCTATTCTTGAGAAAGAAGTAAGTGAATTACGTGCTTTGAATGTGAAGCAGAAGCAAAAGCGTACACGGTCTAGAAGGCAGATACCACATGAAGGTGGCCTTCTAGTTCAGGAGGCTGTTGAGCTAATTGAGGCCCCGATTGAGGCCCCAATAGCTCCAGTACTCCCCCAGCCAAGACGGCCTTCACCACCTTTACAGCCGCGCACGAGGGCTTTACCGAAGTGCAGTACCTGTGGAAATGAAGGACATAAGAGAAATGCATGTCCAGATAGACCTAAATAGTTTTTTTTGTTAATTAATTGGCGTTTTAGTTGGAATGAATGCATTTAAATACCATATAAGGGGGGCGGGTGCGTCACTCGCTTGTGTGCGTCACTCGCTTGTGAAATACGTTAACCATAGATGTTAGTGCCTCACAATACAGGCATAAATATTTGAAACGGACTGGTCACGTTCCGCCTGCCGTTTTAGGCCCGTGCGTGTACGTAATGCCACTCTAGCCTCTCCGGGCAGTCTAACAGTACGGAGTTGCTCTATTGCTCACATTTGGTATAATTGCATTTCTATTTTATTTCCCTTAACCCCGTCTTAAGCTCAACCAAAGGGTCATGCCCTTGTGGAGGTGAAACAAGGAACAACGTCCATTCTGTACAGACATAGCCCGTCCACCATGGCTACCGCATACGCATCCGACTATCCTCATGACGACCTACGCGACGATGAATCGATTCTTGATGATGATGTGATTGAGGCTGACCATGGTAAGTGGCACTTTACGTTCTTTCACCGCTGTCCTATGTGGTATGCTGACTCCCTCATGCGATAGACATTGAAGCTGATGACCCTCTACACCAAGACACGTCGGATACCGCTCCGTTACGAGGCAACATCCAGCCCGAGCCCTCATCTTCCCGAGGTGAAAGATCCGGAGGTGGAGGCTTCTCCAGCAGCTATCTGACCTCTTCGATTCCCGGGGAAGACCGCCGCGCGACACAGAACACCATCGATGAGACTGTCTGGCAGACGGTTTCGCGCGACCTAACGGCCGTGTGGGAGAAGATGCGCCAGGTCCTGTGGCCGAAATACTTGATGGGAGGGCTGTTGCAACGTGGTGGTGGTGGAATCGGAGCTGCTGAACGGGGCGAGGCGACTGGATTTGGTGGAGGATTGAGACACATTGTGGGGCGGTGGCCGGATGCTGATGTCGTCTTGCAAGGTGGGATGAGTGAGGGATTGCGGGATTGGGATCTTTGGTATGGGCTTCTATTATTTCCCCGCCATGTGTATTCGTTTGGTAAGATGGACTAACTGGTTGCTTTTAGGGGTCCGCTTATTTTCTGCTTGCTCCTGAGTATGTTCCTGTCGATGCGCGCAAAGGGCGAACAATCGTCGTTGGTGTTCTCCGGAGTTTTCTGCATTGTGTGGATTGGTGAATCTGTGGTTACGCTGCAGATCAAATTACTAGGCGGCAATATGTACGTTTCATTTGCTCTGATATATGCTTTGGTCCAGCAGCTAACATGATATCTCTACAGTTCGTTTTTCCAATCTGTCTGCATCATCGGCTACACACTCTTCCCTCTCGTTATCGCTGCTCTTCTCAGTGCCATGGGCCTCCCCACCATTGCGCGAATACCCGTCTATCTCGTCTTAATCGCATGGTCTCTGGCAGCGGGTGTCAGTATCCTCGGAGGCTCAGGCGTCGTAAGGAACCGGGTCAGCATTGCGGTCTACCCGCTGTTTGTCTTCTATATTTCGATTGGGTGCCTTTGCTTCATTAGTTAGAAGGGATTGGACAGTGGGATGCTATGCTACGTTTTCCTCGCAGGTCGAATGGATTTGAGTCCTTGTTTCCTTTACTCTTATCAAAACTGATTACTTTGCCTATGTTATGTCAGATGAATTGTTTAGTTCTAGCAAAGTCAAGATATCCAATGCACGTTTCTTTTTCCTTCCTAAGATGATATGCTTTAGTGCTTATTGCTCCATTGGCCAGCGGGGTGGAGAGCGGTGACCGGACGACGGACGGCGTGACGGAACAACAAAGCAGGCGGTCTGTCATTCGCATCACCAACTCTTCTCTTGCTTGCTTGTTTATACGGAGATTTTCATGCCCAGAAAGATCACTCACGGTCTCCTCCTTTAAGCTTATTTTCTCTTGCAGTCGCCTACCTGACTGCTCCGCTGTGGTCTCCGACCCAACCGAGATTCTCAGCTCCGACTTCGTTTGCTCTCCGGCGCTTCGCGATTTTCAGCCTGCTCCGGCTCGTCCAGCACACACACACACATCACATTTATCCTGAGGCATCTTGATCTACTCGCCTCCTGTGCCGATCGAATTTCCATACCGCATCCTACCGCAACTCTGTAGAGCACTTGCAGGACCTCGCATTTCGCATAGTGAGTGGGGCACCCCCGGATCCCCTTTGCTTAGCATTCTATCCTTTGCTCAACTTGCAAAATGCATTGTGAGAGCAAGGGGGGAAGAAAGGAGAGGATGTCAGAATTAGTCGAGCGAAAGAGAGGGGATCCTGGTCTTTTTATTTTTCCGTGATAGTGGGCTCATACTTTAGCTTGTTACGTCAGGTTATTTCGTTTTTTCCCACGGACTTTGGTGTTCGTCCGATCATTGTTGTTTGTGTGGATTTGGGATTCTAAAACGGTACTTGGGTCGAGATGACATCGAATTCGCGGCGAAATGCAGAGGGTGAAGGTATGGAATACTTCATTCAATTCAGTTTCGGGATTTTATTACAGGTTTTTTTTTTTTTTTTTTGGAGCCTGAAACTAACATTAGTCTGTTTATAAGGGGATGTGCCAATGGAACCTGTTGAACAAAAGGGTATGGATTGGTACCCACCTTTTGCTTTTTCTGCACCTCGTTTTCATTCCTGCAACTACTCGTCTAATGCTTACGGATGCTATAGCTACTATAGATGAAACCCAGACATCCGATAACGACGGCGGTGAACGTCCAGTGCGAAGGAAGCTGAAGGAAACCTCTATTACCTCGGCACCGCAAAGCTTGAACCCCGCCAACGCTGAAGAGTCACAGCACGGTCGAACCAACAGGGCGAGCAGCAGGGGCAGGAAGCGGTCATTCAACGAAGACGAGGAGGAGAACATCGAGGAGGATGCTAGCCATAGACGGAAAAGGTCGCGCAGCTCGAACGTCGAAGAAGAGATCGGAAAAGTTCAAAACAACCTGTCGTCGAAGATCATGAGCCCGCAGAAGAAGAGAAGCCGGGATCAACTGGATAAGGAGGAGCCCAAGACGGAGGGTGCGGCCGGCAAGAAGGTCGCTGAGAATTCCGCTGAGAATGAGGCCAAGCCAGCAGCAGAAGGGGAACCTGAGAAAAAGCGGCATCGGGATGATTCTCAAGAAAGAGAGCCGGTAAGTTACAGTGCCTTTCATTAAAAGAAAGCTGTGGCTAACACAATTGTCTCTAGAAGGCTTCCCTTCCAAGCGCTTTTGCGAACACTTCGTCCGTCTCCCCCTTCGGGTCCATTGGAGCTTCGAAACCAGCTACCAAGGAAGAAAAGGCTGCAAAAAAGCCTCAAACCACTTCCAAGTCCGCCTTTGCCTCATCGAGCTTGGCTGCTTTCGCTGGCTCCGAACAGTCGCCTTTCGGCTCCATTGGAGGCTCTACCGCATCCGTATTTAAAAAGCCGGCTGTTACAGAGCCTGAAAAGTCTAAGACTGGATTCACAGCTGCTGGAGGACCCTCACCATTTGTTGCTGCTGCACCTTCTGGATTTGGAGATATGGCCTCTGGATTTGCTAGTTTCAGTGGCGGATTTGGGGCGGCTGCTAAGACAGGGGGGGGCCTTACCAGCTTTGCTGCTCCAGGTGGCTCTAGTCTCCTGAACAGTACCTCTGCCAAACCTTTCGGAGCTGCGGACGACGATGAGAAAGAAGATGATGAAGAGGAAGACGAAGCTGAAAAGGGCCCTGGGGAGTTTGAACAAGACAAGACTGATGAGAGATTCTTTGAGCGAGAGAGTATGTTTCCTATTTCTCTTCTTTGCGTTGGCTTGGTTTGAGCGGAGATCACTAATATGCAATAGTCGAAACCGGTGAGGAGGAAGAAAAGACATACTTCTCCTGCAAAGCGAAGCTTTTCCAATTCTCCGACATGGAATGGAGAGAGCGCGGTATTGGCACCTTCAAGGTGAATGTTAAAGTAACAGACGGCAAGGAGGATAAGAAAGCCGTACGACTAATCATGCGGGCTGATGGCGTTGGGCGTGTTATGCTCAACACGCCGATTTTCAAGGGCATGAACGTCGGTGATGCTACAGGCAAGGAACCTAAGGCAACAAAGCAGATTCTCCTAGCTAGTCTGGAGAGTGGCCGTTCTGCTCCGATTCTGCTTCGGGTATGTTCCCGACACCCCTTGACACAACAAAAAACTTGTATACATCCAATATTGACTGGCTTACAGACCGGGAGCGAGGACAACGCAAGGGATCTCTATAGAGTCGTTTGTGACCTACTGAAAGAACAATAGTTTTCATCTGCCAGGAGTTCACGACTGTTGCTTTGTGGCCCCACGCCTACGATATCATACCTGGAGGCCATACCCAGTCAGTGTTGGAGTTCTAATGTGTGTATTTGATATCCAAAAGGGCAAGGTTTTTGCATAGAAAGTGATTGTTGTCCTCAAGTTATGGGCTGCAAACTGCTGGTAATACATAGTAGTGTCGGAGGCAGGCTCTTCGTCTCCTATACTTGACTGGATCCATTTACGTTCATTTAAATAGTTATTCATCTGTTATTATTTTCATTTGGATGTTCGCTTCATGGTAATTATTCCAAGTCATATCGCGCTATACCATTTTGGGTAAATATTAAATTTTTATTCACGTGATTTCGCGTCTTGGAGCGTTTCTTTCAAGAAAGTTGGTTGAACCTCCCTTTCGAACCTATCGATTATATGAGCTATCGCAATGAGGTATCGACATGGCTGGCTCCATGACGGACTCTGCCTCTCAGGCTGCTCTCAAGCGCAAAAGAATAGTTGATATCGGCGAAGGCAAATTGGATTTAGACGTCCATCTCCAAAACAGCGCGTCGCCGTCCATTGCTGAGCAAACTGCAACCGACAATAATACAGATCCTCAACATGAGCCAAGCGAAGCACTAGATAGCCGAGATAAAGCGAAAAGAGCAAGGCCTACGAAATCTTGTACACCCACACAAACAAACAAGAATGGCACTGACAACAACGGACCCAAAACGAGTCGTGCGCCTCGTCAGCCCAAGAAACCAAGAACTCCTGCCAAAAGAACACCATCAGCTCCATGGCCTGACGAATTCAAAGAACTTGCGCGGATCCATCGCGCCTTGAATCTCGTGTACACGTTCTGTTGCGCGCGAAAGCATTTCGCCACCACGTTTGATAATATCAGGAATGCGGTCCAGGCACACTTAGGAGATAATCGCGAGCTGACCGTGGAAGATATCGTGAAAATGAAGGTTCTTGTTCCTAGAGCAGTGAGTTTGAAGTACGTCGATGAGGCGAAGTTGGAGGTTATGGCGCTTAGGGAGGATGAGATGCTTGATTACAAGCTGAAGGGGCTTGAACATGGGAGTATAGGACAAGACAACTGTATGGGGACAGGGACATATTCCGAAGGACTGAAAGAAGTTCTGTTCTTTGAATTCCTCGATGGTGATTTGAAGCGGGAAACTCAGTCGGCGCGGAGAAAGACGAAGGAAGAAGATCTGAGATTGCCGGTCTACAGCCAGAAGCAGATGCTAAAGTTGATTGAGAAACGGAATGCGAAGTTTTCAGATACCGTTGATGCGTTCCTGGTTCAATGCGAGGATGAGGGCCTGGAGCCAGTCGAGAAATTGGAGCGCAAGAAGGATATGATGGTCTCATCGCTTCCCAATAGCGGTGTCAATACTCCCGCTGCTTTTTTGGCATCGTCAAAGCCACAGCTGCCACGCGAGATCCCGAAGGAACGAATGTCTATAGCCGAGATCATCGAAGAGATTCGAGAACTAGATTGGTACTCTGCCCAGATTGTCCCAGATGGCCACAGGGCGTTCGATGCCCAGCCATCTGTCTATGGTGATTTGTCATTTCAGCTTACCCAGAACATGGTCGATGCCTTGTATAACACCAAGGGTATTACGCAGTTTTACTCCCATCAGGCGAAAGCGATTAACCATCTACATGAAGGTCACAATGTCATCGTTTCTACGTCCACGAGCTCTGGGAAGTCATTGATATACCAAGTTCCCATGCTACACGAGCTTGAGAAAGATCATAGTAGCAGGGGAATGTATATATTCCCGACCAAGGCTCTGGCGCAGGACCAAAGACGCAGTTTGAAAGATCTGCTACAGTACATGGATGGACTGCAGGATACCATTGTGGAAACATTCGATGGTGATACACCCATGGAAGATCGTAACCTAATCCGTGAGGAAGCACGTATCATTTTCACTAATCCTGATATGTTGCATATCGCGATTCTTTCGCGGGAAAGTGCTTGGCGCACGTTCTTGCAAAATCTCAAGTTCGTCGTAGTAGACGAACTGCATGTCTATAATGGCCTTTTTGGCTCGCATGTTGCACTTATCATCCGGCGGTTACGCAGGCTTTGTGCTGCTGTGGGTAACCAGAATGTCAAATTCATCTCTTGCTCGGCTACCGTTGCGAACCCTAAAGAACACATGAAGGCCATTTTTGGCATTGACGATATAAAATTGATAGATTTTGACGGTTCTCCCTCCGGCCGCAAAGAATTCATATGTTGGAATACGCCCTTCAAGGATCCAGGCGATCCGACATCAGGACGTGAAGATTGTGTTGCAGAAACCGCAAGGCTTTTTTGCCAACTGATTGCGCGGGGTGTTAGGGTCATCGCATTTTGTCGAATCAGGAGAATTTGCGAAATCCTCCTCCAAGCTGTGAGGAATGAATTTCACAACCTCGAGCGGCCCGAGATTGGTAAGCTGGTGATGGGATATCGAGGTGGCTACAGCCCACAAGACCGGAGAAGGATCGAAAAAGAAATGTTCGAAGGCCAACTGATGGGCATCATTGCGACAAACGCTCTCGAACTGGGCGTTGACATTGGCTCTCTCGATGCCGTCATCACCCTTGGTTTCCCATATTCGATCTCTAACCTGCGCCAGCAAAGTGGTCGAGCTGGACGGAGGAATAAGGATTCACTTTCAGTGCTGGTTGGCGACAAATACCCAACAGACCAGTACTACATGAAGAACCCTAGTGAACTATTCACGAAACCGAACTGTGAGTTGCAGATCGATCTTGCAAATGAGCTTATCTTGGAAGGACACATCCAGTGCGCTGCGTTCGAGATGCCCATCCAACCCGACCAGGACAGCGTCTACTTTGGCGAGAAATTGCCAACACTGGCAGCTACAAGACTGGTCAGAGATGAGTTTGGATTCTACCATTGCCATGAGCGGTTCAGGCCGCAGCCCTCCCGGTGCGTCTCTATCCGGGATACAGAGGACCAGCACTTTGCCATCATCGACACGACGCATGCGAGGAATGTGGTCCTGGAGGAAGTTGAAGCATCGCGGGCCTTCTTTACAATCTACGAAGGCGGCATCTTCCTACACCAAGGCCAAACGTATCTGGTCCAAGAACTCAACACGGACAAACGGTTCGCCCGCGTCGTCCGCGTCCATGTAGACTGGACCACGATGCAACGAGATTACACCGACATTGATCCAATCGAGACGGAAGCAATGCGCTTAATTAGCGACAAGGACTCCTCTTCCTCATCTTCATCACCACCTTCCCGTGTCTACTATGGCTCTGTTCAAATTCACGCCGTCGTATACGGCTTCTTCAAAATCGACAAACGCGGCCGGATCCTCGATGCCGTAGCAGTGGATAACCCACCCATTGACATTTTCACCAAAGGCATCTGGATCGACGTTCCCAAACGGGCCCTCGAAATCCTCGACTCCAGACGCTTGAATATCGCCGCTGCGATCCACGCCGCCGAACACGCCGTGCTCTCTTTACTCCCTACTTTCGTCATCTCGTCCCCAGGCGATGTCCGCACAGAATGCAAGGTAGCCAAAAAGGAGCTAGGAAAGAACCTCAAACTCGTCAATGAGACCCCTACTAGCAGTGGCAACATCAATGCTTATCAACCACGGATTCAAAAAACCAGAGACCTCCAGCCACCCCCCCGCAAACGTCCTGCTCGTCTTACCTTTTACGACGCGAAAGGTGGCCCCTGTGGTTCTGGGATAGCTGGAAAAGCCCTCGAGTTCATTGACGTTCTTCTCCATCGCGCCATCTCCCGCATTGAAGCATGTCATTGCATCATGCCTCAGGGCTGCATTGAGTGTGTCTGCGACGAACGGTGCAAGGAGATGAATGTGGTTATGAGCAAGGCGGGTGCTGGTGTTGTACTGAGGTGCTCGTTGGGTTTAGAGGTCGATGTTGATTCCTTACCTTGGGGGGAGGAATATTTCGAAGGTGAGGGGGTTGTTGGTGGTGGTAGTAGTGTCGGGGAACTGGCGAGTGGGTTGGAAACGGTTGTTGAGGCGCACAAAATTCCATGGAAGAGGGGACACTCGCCTTCTTTGTGATATTTTGTTGATTTGAGGTCGTGTTCACCTCAGCCTGACATGGCACCATGTCGTGGTTGCGATTTCTGTACAGGGCACTGACTATATGAGCGGTTCTATGTACATTGATATCGCCAAATGCAGATGCACATTGGTTCAAAGAGAGCCTCTATATCTATACGTAACTTTTTCCAAATAACCTCCACAATGCAACGTCCTACCATTGACGCTTCTGGTCGTCTATCGTAATTTATACATATCGTACAGTAGATGCAAAGCCCAGGGCCTGTGTGGTTCAATGAGCGACTTGCACAGATGGGATCGGTCGAGAGGAAAAAGCGAGGAATAATCCTGTAAGCCTTCTCGGGGAAGAATCATTGACAAAAATGGCTTTTTGTGGGTTACTAGAGCCGACGTCCAGAGACAACCTGCGGGCTGTTTACTGGAATCTCCCATTTCAGAGCGGAGTCATCTCAAAACTCTCAAGGCATCGAAAATTCGGTTGGGGTCCAGGTAGGGATGCGACCATGATAATCATGGATTTGACCTTCCCAGCTAGACAAAAGTGGCGGACAAGTGTCTATACCGAGCGTGATCATGTCAGATCGAGTCCAGTACGCGAAACTCAGAGCTCATGTCCCACTAGTCAGCGTAGACGGCGAACTCTTATCACTCTCACTGTCGTCCAAGGTAATCTTCCAAAATAGTGTCTTCATATCACGAACGCTTTCTCGAAAGTCGTCTTGCCGGTCGTTCGTCCGTTCTTCTGTCAATGCACGCACTTCGCGCACGATATCGGGGTAACCTTCATCATTTGGGAGCCACCAGTGGTTGAGTTCGGGTTTCTGCCAGAGCTCTGCCATGCCTGTTCGATATCGAGGAGCGGAAACGCATCTGCAGTTGGAAATGGAGAAATTAGTATATCAGTCTCCTTGTTTTTGTAGAAGACTCACCCGTTCTGCTCCATTTTGACAAGCTTCCTCCTACACCACATTATATATTTTTCATCCTTGGGTAGAAGCATGCTCGCGATCCCTAGGCAATTGTTGAAAGCAAAGAAATACCCGTTCTCTTTTTCGGGCCACCGATCAATCGTCTCTAATAACCGACATTGTTCTAATGCCAAGCGTTCCAGTTCGGGCATGGATGGTTGTTGTAAAGTGAGAAATGACTGATACTCGAACATTGTTCTGGTGGAAAGGTAGTCGATCCATGCAAAATTGACGCGCCATAGCGGGCCCGTAAACAGGCTACCTGGAATGTAGGGATCGAAGGGATCATCATCGGTTAGAGGCTGCTTGTTGGAGAAGGACTGGACAGTATGCTCGGGGGCTTCGAGTGCGATAAGAATTTCTTTCATCCGCTCCAATGTTTGTGAAAGGGTTTGGTTCTGGACAATGAAGTCGTCGATCGATATGATGCCTCGAGACAGCTTGGCGTACAAGGATGCCATATCCAACCCAAACCGACGGTTGATAGAAACGGCAAAATCGATCTGTTTCTGTGCGTCGTGTGGATACAGTGCGGCTTGTTCTCCATCATATTGTTCTTTAGAAATGTACCAATCGCGCCCGAGAACGGCTTCGTTTCCAGCCAGAATACCAGCCACTAAGTCAAAACGGGAATACCATAAGAAGATATAAGAGTGCATTTCGGTATGGTTTATAGATTGGGGAGTCAATAGTTCGCTCATCAAAGCATGCGCAGCTTGGTGGTGGCTAATAAGGTTCACCCAATCGCCTGACAATTCCTGCAAAACCTATGAGCATGTAGACAAACAAACAAAATGCTTTTGGTTCATACCTCAAACGTAGTAAGGACTAGGACAGTGATCAGCGTTGCCTCAGTATGCCTCTCTCCGGAGCTCAAGGACTCGCGCAATAGAGTCAATGCCTTATTGTAATACTTGAGAAATGTGCAAAGCTTTCCGTTACCACTCTGGACACAATGATGATATGCAGCAAAACCAACAACCGCATAGAGAAGAGGTTCGTATTTCAGGGCGAGTTCAGTGATCGTTTGGTGCACGAAGCGGTCACACGGATGTCGCAGAAGGTAGTGTCGGAACGTCAGCACTTCCTGGTGGAAGATAAGGTAAAACCGCAAGTCTTCTGCTAGATTAGCAGTCCCCGGAGACCCAACCGGCTCCTGTGGAGGTAGACCCGTACTACCCGATCGTGTGCTCATTGTCTCGAATCTCGGTGATGTCTCAGTAGACAGGGGGCTGCTCGCGTGCTCAATTGACTGTAGATAGCTCTTCGTCGGAGACTGTGAACTGTTGTGCCTTTTAGGAAGAACTGGTAAGGATCTAGCCGTGCCCATTGCAGGGGACAGTTGGGGTCCAGACTCAGGACTCTGAACCTCATCCTCTTCGTTGTCTGCTATTGGGTTTAGGATGCGTCCGTCGTCATGTTCCGCCTGGCCGGGCGAGTCAGCCTTCTGCGAGTGGGAACTGGGTCCCTTGGACTTGGATCGGGAGCGGACATTAGATCTCGAAGTCGAACCGGAGGCCGATGGATAGACACAGTCTCGATTCCCTTTCTTGCACCTGTCACAAACCGGATGTGCCTCGTCACATTTGATACGCCTAGATCGACAGGTGAAGCAGCCACTTCTTGTTCGTCTGTGCTTCTTGTGTTCTGTGCCCGGCTGTAAGGATTTTTGCTGGTTCTGCGTCGAGATGAATGGGGGAACGGGAGAGGGAGTGTGCCAGAAGGCTACACTCTCGGGGTATTGACTTGGACCGAGGATCGAGTACGCGGGGAATTGGGTTGGGTTCTGTTGTAGTTGCATTTGACTTTGACTTTGCGGATAGCCCATCACGGAGGCTTGAGGCGGGGTATAAGGATTTGCCATTTTCTTCGAGACCAGTCGAATTGCATCCAAAACGCAAAGGGAGGTTGAGAGCTAAAAGCCGGCATAAGCTGGGAGGAAATTCGGAACAGACAGCTCACGCGGCTCCACGCTTGACAGAATAACAGGAGAGGGACCAGCCGAACATCATCCAAAGGAAACAATTGCTCGAGACCCTAAAAAAAGAACGTGGCAAGAGAAGAATAAAAGGAGAAAGTTGACAGAAAAAGAAACGAGTGTATATCGTGTATATTGACAGACTGAGAAGAGAAGGCAAGTGTACTCCGGAGGTCAGAGAGGGTGACAGAATATGTGGGGGAGATGGAGCGAAGATGGTAGTAATAAGCAATAGTACCACTACTGCTGCTGCTACTACTATTACTACAACGGTTACTTCCTTTTTACCAGATCGGGGACCACCCACTATCAGAGAGTACTTCTCAGAGACAATAAAATGCTTGCTTTTTTCAAACTATTAACAATGTACGTGTACAGTATACGCATAGCTTATTATCAATTGGCTTAAGGGTTATTACTATTCTATACTCCATACTGCAATAATGACGCTGCTGCCCCCCCCCCCCCCCCTGGAGTAGCCGGTTCCCTGTTTTTCTTAATTTTTTTTTATTTATTACTTTATCTTTTCTTTTCAACATCATATATGCGACACAACGGCTGAAAGCCTGTCCCCTTTACTAGTCCTCAAAATAGAAAACATATACTCCGTATAGAGTATAACCATGTACGGAAGTAGGGACCTGCGTCTGTTCCGAAGCCCCGAAATGTATCCGTACTACTCCGGAAGACTCGTTTTTTCATGACATCTGCAGAATACAGAGAGAACATAGCGTCAGAGCCAGGACCACCGCGGAATATCGACCATTACTTCATAGATTCTAGGCATGGCAGCTGACTCTCAAAATAGATTGATTTGCTCATCAGGAGTTCCAGTGCAAGATTTTAGACCAACGAGGACAGTCGCAAAGCCAAGATGAAATCGCTCCTATGGCGATGATCTTAATGCTAAACAGTTCGACATGTCCGATCCTAGGCTAATTTTCTCTCCACACATTGGCCGCACAAGGAAATGAATCCCGGAGAAAGTGGATACTCGCTCCATAATAAAGATCTTTATTGACCATGTGACTGACAGAAATCATGACGAGAGGGACAATTGACAGCTATGATAAGGGGGGGGGGGGGGGGGAACATCGTACCAATCCTACATATTCAGTATGATGCACGCTATACAAAGTACCCCATACAGGGATACGTACCTCTATGCGTAACCCCGGACTTGGGTAGGCCCTGATCATCTCCTGGGTGCTAACGAGGCTGAAACAGTCAATCGACGACTAGCCCACCATGGTTGGCCGATCTGCCAAGCTAGTCCGTTAGGTTAAGAGGCAGCCCATCCTTCAATTCCGGATAGGACATCGAGTAATCCGTCTCCCCGATTCCGTTCGTCATTCTCCGTTCAATAGCCACGGGTATATTCCGTACCCAGATTGTAAGTACAAAGTATACATTGCTACTATGACAGTACATAGTAGTAGTGTACAAGAACTCTGTACCTACTAGTGTGGAATATTATACCCAGAGTACGGTTTGAAATAGCAGTGGACCGGGGGACTGGAGATACCGAGGAATCGACTTTATTATCATGTGCAAGATGCTTCCCAGAGGTCCGTGCCACCGAGTTCCTCCGTTATGCAATAATATGCAAAAAGATCATTAATTTATGCTGACCACTGTCACTGAGAAAGGGAATCGGTACTCAGTGTAAATCCCGGGAAAGGGATAAGCCAAGGCCCGTATACGGATACGTACGTACTATGTACGGGGTATGCATCCGTTGATCATGTTTCAACTGTCCGTCCGTACCAGAGTTGGAAGTTTTTTCTGGCCGTTGAACCATGTCATTCATGTTTTGGGCCGTGCCCCTGTTATGGTAAGAGTTAAATTTGGCACGCTGCAGGGGAGTAGTCCAGAATAGTTAAAATTGCCGAAACGTTCATCCATGGTGGATCCCGAACATGGTGAAGCGTGAGCCCCGATCACGTACTCAGTAAGGACCTTCCCGACTCCATTCATTTAGCACATTTAGCACATTTAGTGCTGTTATTGTTGGATGGAGCTTGGATGTCGTTCTCGTGCTCGTGTAGTGCGAACTAGTATTATTGCGATTGCCGTTAATTGCCATCATGGGTCTGCAGCACCGAATAAATATAGAGCACACTCGACTCCTGATCATATGCCCCGTTCACTATACTGGAACGATCATAAAAGACAGATCTGAACTTCCCTAACTGGAACGGGGGGGGACCCGGAAGCACGGTACGTACTTTTGCGCGAGAAACGTGCAAGCCTCATATTCTTACTGTTTACCATAATGGAGTAATGATGAACAGGCATCATTGACTAGCAGCACTCCCGACTCTTGGTCAAATAATATCAATAGAAGATAGGGAGCAATCTGGACTAGAATAGGGGAATTGCTCTTTCGAAGGGAATATGGGACGACGTGTCTGACCAAGAAACACTTTTGAGTTGGAACGGCGCACCCAATCCATGAGGACGAAAAGCTTAACATTACCTATAAACGACTAGGCTGTTTCATAATGGAAATGTCTTCAATGGAAACCGTGTTAATCGAAACAGAGCGAAAGCTTCTAGTAATGAAGTCACACTTAATGCCGCATCCTGGGCCTATGGTCCTCGTCGTTCCAAGCTGTCGATTATGCTTGTCTCAGAGTATACATTTTCTCGATGTTTTCCAACAGGATTAATTCAACCGATACGCAGTAACCAACCCCAAGATGCAACAATGACCAAGGTATCTCTATAGTTCCATATATGCACAGCATATAACGTATGCTTTTAATCATAAATCATCAACACGGTATTTGCAAGTATTTTTCCCATCTCCGGATCCGCGGCACACTCATTGTTTCCCACCCTTGAGCTCCTCAATGGCAAGCTGGATTCCCTCAACAACCGTTCCCCATTCAATTTCATGCACCTTCGTCTCGAACTTGTCGAGGTCTTCGTCGACACCCTTGACGAATGGAATCTCTCGGACCAAAATCGGCTTGCCCATGTCGACCTCCGAAATGACATTGTGAATCATCACGCCAGTCTTGTCAATCTTGCCTTCGAGCCATGCGGCATGGGCGCGTTCAATCGCATGCTTTACATCCAGAAAAACATTGTCAGCAACTCTGTATAAATGGGATATGCAAAAAATACGTGAAAAAAAATTGCAACAACTTACAGTTCCATTAAATGCCCCCGGTAAAGCCGGATGCAAGTTAATAATCTTCAATCTCACTTCCTCGAGCGGCCCCAGAAAGTTGGGCGACAGCACATGCATGAATCCCAGGCAAACGACTAGATCCGGAGCATCCTGGAGGACCAGCCTCGCCAGCTCCGCATCGTATTCCTCCCGCGCCACCTGGACGCCTTCGGGAGTGGCTGGGTGTTGCTTTTTGTACTTGACAAGATTGTGGTAGGCAGTTGGAATACCGGCTCGTCTCGCCCGTTCGAGTCCAAATGCGTCTTTGCGATTCGAAATGACTCGGATGATCTTGGTGGGCAGCTGCCCCGCGTTCGTCTTATCGATTACTGCTTGTAAATTCGATCCACTACCGGATATGAGAACCGTGAGGCGAATCGGCGAAAACATATCGTGGATGTATTCGATGTTATCGGAGGATGAAAATCGTGAAATTTTCGGCCCCGCCTTAGCTGGTTTGCGTGTGTTCTTGGTGAATCTCTGGATCGCGAAAGTCCTAGTAAGAAATATGGACTTGGCGCGTGGGGTTACAAGTAAGTAAGGAAAACGTCAATTGAATGCTGGGCAACCTGGTCACTCTAGTCGTTGCGCGACGAAGAGAAGCAGCGCGGGGTCAAAAACGGTTCCTGCTGAGTCATCGCAGTGGATGGAGGGACGGAGATGTGCCTGCGGGGCGGTCTTCCTCTCCGCCCAGTTTCCGCTGTACAGGTATGAAGTAGATAGGTATAATCACTTTCCATCAATATGAACAACGTAATATGCCTTCCGAACTACATACCCACATAAACCAGCGAACGAAACTGGAGCACAAGACACCAAAGAGACAAGATAGCAAAAGTCGGAAACGACGACGCCAGCATTTCAAGCAAGAACCAGCCTTGCTGCAATCGTATTCTATCGCATCAAGCCAATTATTGATCAAAAAGAATAACACCAATCCAGACGGGGAACGGCCACGACATCTCAGAGCGGCGAGAGGCAGGGATCAGTGCAGAAGCCCAAGCTTTGCTGCTCGCATGCCAGTCGCCGTAGAAAATGCCCGAGTAACACCAGATCCATTTCGCCATTGCCCCTAATGTATGACCTCGCTTGAACCAATGGCGCTGAAACAACACGAAAAACATAAAGAAGAAGGAAAAAAAAAACATAGCCCCAATGCATCCAATGTAAATATGTAAGTAAAAAGAAAACTAGAGAGAATATTCGTTACCTATGCTATTAAATAAGCGCTTCATGCTAATACTGGGATGAAGATAAAGTGTCGATAAAAAGTATTCCAAATGAGAGATTTTCAGCCTGGTTATGTTAGACTTCACTCGACGTCGCTGGGCCCTGGGCCGGATTCGTATGCTGCGCTTCCGTCACACCTTCGCCCCTACATAGCGGGCAGGAATTGCGTCCGGTTGTGAGCCACTTAAAAATAGGGATCAGCTTTTGTTATAGAAACCAAAATCGATTTTGTCGTTTTATACGCACCTGATCAATGCAATCCTTGTGGAAGACATGCTGACATTTGGTCAACTGCCTAAGTTCTTCCGCTACTTCGTAATCGCTGAGGCAGATTAGACAACGGTCACCTTCAGGAATCTGAATGTTGCCCGCGCCATCGACAGTCTCAGCGACCAAAGACCCAGCATATTCCACAAGACGGAACAGTCCGCCAGCTGTGCTAACATCTTCCTGTGTGGCAACCGGTGGCTTTGCCGGCCCTAACAGCGACGACAGCAAGATCATGTCCTCATAAGTCGGATTCTGAGTGCCAAGTTAGCCGCAATCCTAGCAAAGAGATGTTCATGTTTTACAGGGCAAGGTCTTACGTCGGTAAAAAGACTCGGGGTCGCAAACGCCAGGTTATTCTCTGAAACGTTTGCCCCCACGACATAGATTAGCCAGCTTCTACCTACTGGCGGGGTTGCGTTGTCGGGCTCCACGACACCGTTTCGCCTATTAGAACCAGCACCGAGGCCACGGTGGCGGGCATATTCAGAATCACTCCTGCGCCGTTGACGAGCGGTGTTCAACGGAGCGTGCTCCTCGACCGAAGGTTGCATTGATTGGTTTTCATGAACTTGCGGCAAAGCACTCGGCGACATAGCCGATGCAGAAGACGGTCTGCGACTCGGAGTTGAAGCACCAGATGCCGACGTCGACAAACCTGGCTCAGCAGGAGTCGAAGGTGGAGGATGAGGGCCAGGTGGGCTAGCTGGCGAAGAATTAGGAAGTGAAGAAAGAGGGCTACCAGTGCCTGTATCGGAGAGTCTGTGGGGAAAGTTCGAAGATCCTGGTTGGTGTATCGTATCATCATTCGCAGACAGTCCGCCGGGTCCCGGTCCCCTTGACATACGGTTGGGAAACAATCTCGACGCTCCATCGGGGCGGTTCGAACCACTGTCTGGATTCCGTGTTCCTGGCGACAAAAACGGCATTCGGAGCAACGCATCGAGGTCATTTCCTGGGTTGGGTTGATCACTGCCGGGACCGTTGCTCGCCGGAACCAATCTGACACCTACAACGACCAGGGTGACTGTACGTCCTTCAGCTTCAGTTCCCTCCGTTTGGTTGTCAACATCCATTCCGTCCGCTTGGTGATTGGCATTATCCGAACCTGTTGAGGTCCGGTTCATAGCGTCAGAAGCCCTTGCAGGATCCGAGTTAGCAAATCGGAACACCCGCAAGAAATTGAGCGGAGGCGAAGGGCCACTCTCTCCGGCCGTATTTGGCGCATCACCACCAGGGTTTGCTTGTGTAGACGTAGCGTTATGGAGACCCTGAATGAAGTTCTCCAATGAGCCATTTAATCCATCGTTACCGAGAGCCTGGATATTTGGGAGTACCGGACTAGTTGAGCCAGAGAGTTGGGCTGCAATCGCAGCGGCAGCCAGTTGCAAGACTCGCGACATAGGCATTTGTTCTTCTCGCCGCAAGACTCGGGAAGGCTGCGCCCGCAAGAAACTAGGGATTTGCCGTGCACTTGTCACTCCTTGTGCAGACTGATTAGATACAGGAGAGTCTGGACGAGTGTTCCGTACTGCCGGTTCAACCGAATCCAATTCATGGGGCTCATGGGACTCATGGGGCTCATCAAAATCCATGCGGTTATCCAACTCTGTCGAAGGAGGGAAGAGAGGATAAGGGTTGTCAGTAAGGGAAGGAGGGCGCACTGCACTCTCGGTGTTAGGGGACGATATGCCCGTAGAGGGATGGCCGAACATATGAGATAGTGGGTTGGACAACGAGCGTCGAACACGATGAAGTCGAGCGCTTCGACGCCAGGATCCTCTGTTCGACTCTCGAGCACGTTCGGAGGCAGGGTCGGGGTAAGCTGGATGCACAGACGTATCTGGAGCCAGAGTTGGATCACTCCGCGGGATGAAATAAGGCGCTCGAAGTGAACGCCGCCTAGTGATGCCTCTAGAGCTCAGTGAGTTGAAGGGGCTAAAGCGACTGCTACTATGAGCCACCTCGCTCCTCGGTGTAGATCTTGAAATGCCATGCCGATGAGCGTGTCCCTCCGCAGGTGTCTCTTCCTCACTGCTTAGCAATCCGCGGATAACTGAATTCGGCAAAATTCTGGACCCTAATCTCGACATGGTGGACTGCCTCCTCACAGTCATGCGGGCGAAGGGTGCAGAGCGATAATCTTGGTAGTCCTGTTGATGACCGAGGTCAAAAGCCGATCCATTTTCTGCACGCGTGTTTCCCAAGTGACTGGTTCGCCAACTGTCCGAAAAAGCAGACTGTCCAGGTAGCTCCGCGACTGCCCCTGGTTGAGCTGAAGGAGCAGTTTGGATATTGTCATGAAATATATCCGTCCTTGAAGGGAGACCGGCTTCCCCAGTTTGCTCAGATTGTCGCCCTTCACTCATAGCTTCATGTCTATTCTCCCGTCCACGTGCTGTTCGAAAAAGTAAATGATCTGAAAGGCTGATGCGGCGATGGTCTCTTTGCGTAGACGAAGACTGTCCCATAGTAACAGCGTGGGAGCTGGGGGACGTGGATGGGGCTTCAAAAAGCGCCTACGTCCATGGAAAAGTAGATAGCTATAATGGTAATAGAAGAAAAGTCAGTTTGATGAGCAATTTAAATGGGAAGGAGATGGCAAAAAGTGAATAACAATGAAGGAAGTAGTGGTCGGCGCCCATACCCGCGCTTGGGAGGCGAGTATCGAAAGCAGGCTCTTGAAAGGAAGGTAAGATTACAAACAAAGACGCACCATTAGAAACATCAACTGAGTAATACAAAGACCCCAATATCCACCGAAAGTAATCCGAATGTTCTTAGGACCGACCGGTTTGGACGCTGAGTGAAGATAAGAGTGTGAGGGAAAGCTTTAAGTTGTTCAATATACGATGTTGACAAATATTAAAAGAAAAAAAAAAAAAAAAGAAACAAACACCAGTTTGCGACAGGTGATAAATGTAATTATCGAAAAATTCAAACGGATTATTCGGGGTCAAAGATGCTGTAGTCGACAGCAAACGAGTCGTTGCTTGCAGGCCGGCGGATTATGACTGACGAAACCCCACGACAACAACCAAACCCGCGGTAAATGTCTCTATTTAAAGAAACACACTGCAGGAAACGACTGTGGATGGTCCAATAGTTCAACAAAAAGAGACGTGAAAAGAGAGAATCGAAAAAGGCGATGAGCCCGAGGCGTTGAATGACAGAGGATAATCAAACGGTTGACGAGAGTGACAATGATGAATGATAACGGAGCCTCTCGCATTCGGCCGGCCGCTCGGCGCTTCGCTTTGGATGATTTTCCGGCTGGCGGCAATTGCGCTTCTGCGGTTCCGGCGACGATACGAGTTAGTTGCACGTGATTATGTCGATCCTGGATAGTCATGGGATTGTTGATAGAAAAAGTTGAATATGTTCTTCTGGCTGGGATAGCTTCTCTGTCTGATCTGGGCAGTCTTCTTTGCTAAATTTCCTCCCAGATGCGCCATCGGTCATCTACCTTCAATTACGCAGACGACAGATCCGAAAAGAAAATTTTTTATTATTACGAGAAACGAAGGGTAAAGAAGCCCTGTTCTTCATGGATACCGGATATATACCGCTGAAGGTTGAGCGACTAGCTTCTTGACCACCAAGGCCTTCATGGCTTCTTCTGTGCCTTCAGCATCAGCGTTTTCCTTGCCGCTTCCGACCTGGCAACAACCTCCTAGCGTGCGCGTAGCTCAATATGAGCGTAAGAAGCGCAAGAGAGATTTCGATAATTGGGGAAATGAGACCGAGGATGCTGGTGGCGAAACAACCGATGCTGCCTCAGATTTTACCCCGGCAGCACCATCCTTGATTTTGTCACCCAATGAAGCCCATCAATACCGCATTGCGGGTCTTCCTTTCGACCAAGAGCTTCCAGGTGGACATTTTCCACATTCAGCACCAAAAGACTCATCACATCGTCGGGAAACAAAAGGCAATATACTCAAGGGCTTGTCGAACTTGTCGCCTCCCATTTACCCGCCACAGTCCGCTGCTTATCAGGGCAATCTTCGGTTGCAGCATTTTGCCGTGCTCTCGGCCATTCTCCACCGTTGCCTTCTCCAGCGAGACTATCTCCGTGCGGGAAGGGCTTGGGCTCTGATTCTCCGTGAAGAGTATGGAGGTAATCCTGTTGATATACGCAATGAAGGGAGATGGGGTATCGGCGCTGAGATCCTACTTCGGCGGGGACGACAGTTGTCAGATTTTACGTCTTCATCTGAAATGGTGAATTATGAGTTGTTGAAACCGAAGAACGCTTCCGGGCTTTGCTTTACGAGGAAAGGATTTGAGGATGCGAAGCAGTATTACGAGAGACTCATTATTCAACACCCGTTTCGAAAAGTCGCGCCAGACGCGATAAGCGCCTTGCATTTCTACCCCGCCATGTTTGGACTATGGATATACGTTGTTCAAGAGGAGAGCAATACCGCTCAAGATGTAATGCAACAGAGTTTTGCCGAGGACTCATCTGATGAATTGTCGGACGATGAAGATGGGTTCAAGACCCATCACAGTTCTGTCAAAAGGAAGCAGAAAATGGCCGCAGAGATACGAGTGAAGGAACTGGAACAAGCACAGCAGATTGCAGCCCGTATGGATGAGATTATTGTGTCACCTCCATACTCGGATTACCCCGAACTATTGGAACTTAGGGGTATGATTTCACTCTGGATTGCGGATCTTTTTGTCTTGAGTGTACCGCAACCAGAGGATGACCATCATAACTTTAACGATGTCGACGCCATATCCTCTGATGACTTTACAGGGTCCATCCAAGAAAGGCGAGAACAGAGGCTTGCCATGGAAAAGAGACACGCGGAGATTCTGAAATCGGTAGGGTACTTTGAGAAAGGAAAACAGCGCGGTAGGGGGGTTTCTCATACTCTTGAAAACCTTCATATTGACGATGGAAACTTTTACAGTTGATTTATCAGAAATGGGAAATTTTCCAAGTTTCATAACTTTGCCGTGTAGTCGACAGCTGCATGTGTTACCGAGTTCAGTAATTCATGCGAGTGCGGATACCTACTATGTACTGCTACATAGTCAACTCGCTTTAAATATATAAATATCCATTGTGCTCCGTAGAACATTTAACAGGGCCCAACTTCACAATGTCCATTCTCTGTACGTTTACCACATTATCTTCTCACAAGATGTCTATCAACCTTGGTGTCTACACTGATCCGGCCCACAACCTCTACGTCGCCGATGCAGAGCCCGCAGCCGGTACTGTTCTATCCGGTTCAGCGCTCCAACCGGGAGAGGTGACAATCGCCATCAAAAGCAGTGGAATATGCGGGTGAGCCATATCCTATGACAATTCATCCTCCAACTTCCCGTCTGTTGGCCTCCATGTCTGGCATTGAGTAAACTAGTTCGGACGTCCACTTCTGGAAGTATGGCGGCATCAGTCCCTGGCAAGTGACAACCCCGCATGGTCTGGGCCACGAATCCGCCGGCGAAATCGTTGCCGTCCATTCCTCTGTAACAACCCACGAAGTAGGCGACCGCATCGCTGTCGAACCGCATATTGTTTGCTTTGCCTGCGAGCCTTGTCTTACTGGTCGATACAATGGATGCAAAACCTAACTTTTAGGTCGAGTCCGCCGTCACATGGGTTGCTGCGTACCTATGTCAACCATCCTGCCATCTGGTGTCATAAGATCGGGCCTCGGTTATATTTTGATGAGGGGGCGTTACTGGAGCCGCTAAGTGCGGCATTGACGGGCGTGACGAGAGCAGGAGTCACGGTTGGAGATCCGGTGGTTATATGTGGTGCTGGACCTATCGGGTTGATTACGCTTCAGGTTTGTCGGGCTGCGGGGGCATGGCCGATTGTGATAACGGATATTAATGAGGCGAGGCTGAAATTCGCCGAGGAGTCTGTTCCTGGGGTTAGGGCTTGTTTGGTACGACGAGATCAGAGTCCGGAGGCATGTGCTGAACAGGTGAATAAGTTTATGGGTGAGGGGGTTGAAGCTGCCATCGCCTTGGAATGTACCGGAATGGAGACCAGCTTGGCCACAGCAGTATATAGTGTCAAGTTTGGTGGGAAGGTGTTTGTGATTGGGGTGAGCAAGGATAAATTGGAGATTCCTTTTATGAGGATGAGTGCTCGCGAGATCGAACTGCAGTTTCAACAAAGGTATGTCAATACGTGGCCAAGGGCTATTCGGGTTCTGGAGAGCAGCATGGTCGACCTGAAAAAGCTGGTGACCCATGAATTCTGCTTAGAAGACGCTTTAGAAGCGTTTATGACGGCCGCTGATCCAAAACATGGCGCTATCAAGGTGCTCATTCGGTCTGAGTAAATATATATTTTAGTTCGTCTTTGTGTCACTATATCATACACCTAAGGAACCATCAAATGCTGATATTTTTGGATTCTTTAATTTAATATTATAGTTATATATATTTCAACATGCACGTGATTTCGTGGCTCGCTCGCGTCGGAAACCAATTCGTCTCGCGACTCAACGTCGATCTGGCAGCCAAATATCAATGCCCAACCAGAACGGCGTCAAAGAACCTTCTTGCAAATATGGGCAGGGATTTCAAAAGCTTATGAAGAAGGATCAGCGTTTACACTAAGATTTCTTTCTGTCCACGCTAATTCTGGACCTCCGAAATACCTCAAAAAACAATGGGGGTCGGAGATTATATTCATTCCAAAGAAGCCGGTCAACACCGTGCTGCCACAAATGAGACGTCAAACCAATCGAGACAATTCATAGCTGAGCAGGCCAAGGTCAATATTCCTCCGACAAATTTAATGGCCCCTGTTCCGTTGGGAATGGGTGCATCTGGGCTACCGCAAGAACTAGAAGACGCTCAACAAAGGGATGCGTTTGACACAGATGTGGAAGGAATTGATGAATCTACTATTGCTGGAACTAGTATTGCTGATGCTGAAGAATTTCGAATTCAACCTCCTCAATTACCTCAACTTCAGCTGCCTCAGCCAACCCAGATCACAGATATCCCTCAGCCTCAAGACACGGACACAAGACCTATATACCAATTTCGCCATGGACGCCGTCCGTACCAATCTAACTGGTACGAGAACTTGGGGGATAAGGCTATGAAGTCGGCAGGGTTTGAGTCAGATGATGCTGACGACGACGCAAGCCAGTTGACCTCTATTGCCGGAGATGACGAAAGGGATGAGCCCAATGATTGGTACTACTCTCACAAGCATCGTACTGCGCCTGAGGAGCCTTTGAGCAAACGCCTGGAGAATTTCTGGAATGCTAGCAAACGAACAACTCCCAAACCAACAACCCAATTCCATCCAGAGACAAAACACCCGGCGCTAGCCCCACCAGCTCCTGAGTCCGAGAAACAGGATCTGTCCGTGGGCGGAAGCAGAAAGATTACCCTTCCTCGCAGTATGACCGCGACGCCCAGGACCAGATTCAGTCCAGCAAAACCTTCGCTTCTCGAACAGCTGGATAAATCCCCTACACGTCGAGTTGGTTCCTCGCGAACACGGCCTAGACGGGGAAGCATTATTGACCTCCGCCAGCGGAACAACAGTGATGATGCAGATCTGTTTACTGGTGACAATCGAGGCAGTATCGATGGTCAGTCGATGACTGCTTTTGATTTAACGAACATGGTGGCTCTTGACGAGGACGATACGCTACAAGATCCCTTCTTGAGACACAGCCGTTCTGGCTCCGACCCCACTGCTCCTTCAAAAAAACGAAGCCTTGAAACAGATTATCCACCGGATGTCCTGTATCAGAAGTCTTTTACTGAGCTTCAGTCCGAACCGTTTGATCGATCTCCTAGCACCACTCCTGTACAACCCACACCCGCCCCAGAAGCAGATATGGCCCCGGAAGACAAGCTCCCCATGCTTGCGAACATGTCAGATCTTGACCGCCGAAATTACTTCTCGACTCTCTCAATTGACGAATGGGAATCGTGCGGAGATCAATTGATCGATCAATTCACGGATATGCTCACGAAAATGAAAGACCTACGCCAGGCACGACGCAAGACAGCCGCCATCTTTGAGGCTGAATTGAGAAGAAGGAATGAAGTGGTCGAAGAACAGGGTCACGAGTTATCCGACAAGATGGAAGTTATGAGAACTGGGGGAGCAGAGGTTCTGCGTGGTCGTACCCCTTGACAAAAATGTCTTTGACTGTAATAACAACTACGACTGATTTAATTCACGACACCTGTATCTATAACGTCTGCGGCATAGGTTATGTTTGGATCAAACCCAAACCCGGCTGTGTCTTAGCATATTTATACGCAGGCGTCTTCTGTACTTCTCTTTTTTCGCTGTTTGGGGGTACCTGGCGATGCATTGTTATGATCATGTGAAATGACTTCAAATTTTCGGGTGGGCTTTCTATTCTAATAATCGTCTGTTTATCTTATATTGTTTCTTAAAAGGTTTGTATGAATACCCTGTTGCATATCTCACTAGAAACCATGAGAATTTGAAATTAACCAAGCCTACGAGAAGACCGTGAAAAAGAGAGAAGAATAAAAAATTGTTGATCTTAATAATTGGCGTTTGTGTTCTGCTTAAGTAGTATATTTGCCAGCCTCTTGTAATCCTCGAGCAACGTCGAGACATCACCAATCATAAGTTCGCTGGCATTCTGGGTATCGAGAAAACGTTGAATCGGTGGGTCGATTTTAGGAGGACCGCTGCTACTAGAAGGGCGCGATGCTTGCACTGGTGGTGGCATTTTGGTCCTCTCTGGCAAAGCTAGTGGCGTCTGCCCGCCGCTAGGATGGTCGGAACCACTGCGGCCAAAATTTCTAATCATGCCTGGAATGTGATTGAGTGGGTTAAGCGTGTTGCTGAAGCTTCTCACGGAGCCCAAGGGCGTTGAAGGTGACATAATCGAAGACTGGGAGGCTCCCGGTGAGGGCTCATCCCTTGTTGACCCTGCAGCGGCCAGTGACTTCTTGGAGCTTCCTTGGGTTCTTGCGCTGTCTGCACTCCGATCACGTGGAGTTCTGCGTCCACCAACTAATCCTATAATTGTCTCTTCTGCTTTTGAGTGTACGTGTTTCAGGGGTGGACGATCCGTCGAAATAGGATCCTTGCTCGCATTATCTTCTTCGACCAGACTCTTAGTGTCCCCAGATATTGGGTAAGCAACCAGGCGACGAGCTTCTGCTAGGGTTTTAGGCAATGTTGGACCGTTTCCGTCCCTCCCTGGTTGCATTTCCTTGAGTCGCCCAAAAAGAAAATTGAAACTGGTGTCCAATGATGCGCCAATGTTCTTTAAGCCCTGATCGGCAGTGTTGCGGACGGCGTCATTAGCGGCGCCGAGCATCCTTGATGGAGGCTGAAGCAAATTATTCAAGGCCCTTTGTTGAACCGAAGCTGGTGGCTGAGTTTTGGGTAGTGTCTCTGAAGCACTCTTATCGATGGGCTTTGAAAGCTCTGGGGAAACAGAAACCGGAGCAATTGAAGATGTTGCGGCCTCTTTTGTTGAATTATCTTGACTATAGTGTTCAGCAGGGGCCCTTCCCTGTCCATCCTGTATTTCGTCTGCACGTAATTCTGAAAGATCGACATTTTCCAAAAAGGTGATAGACGCCTCAAGGTTAGTCAGGCAGTATGCAGTCTCGCCATCCATCTTACTCGAAGATCGGAAGCGTTGTATAAAAACAAGGTTGCTTATAACGCTGATTCCCTCTGGAGGACAAGTGATCAATGTATAAATTAGTGTCGGCAGAATTTCATCGGCAGAAGATGATGAGGGAAGTAATTTCGTCAAAGCATCCACAATCGCCTTGTGTGCATATGAGAGATGTTGAAGCTTCCCAAGAGGATATTTTTCCTCATTCATCTTTGCCAGACGTTCGCGAGCGACATATATGTAGTCATTGGCTTCTTTTTGCTTGTCTTCGTCAATGGTGCTAATGTCGAGGTCGATCCCAAGGTCCTTCAAATTAATCCCAACCAAAAGCAGAGCTGCAGTTTTGGATCGCAATTTTTCATCTCGGACTTCATCCAAAGTAGTTCTATGTCTCCATATCTTGTCATAAACAGCCTCGCACGCTCTCCGTTCCACTGCCTCCCCCAAAGCAACACGTTTGTAAGAGAGGAACTTTCGGGCCTTTCTTTTCTCTGCAACCTCTGATGCTGTTAACATCTGACGACTAGAGGCAGACTCAGCATCCTTCGGTTTGTGCTGGGCGCTCCCCCAAGGACTCTGAGGGAGAGGCGAGGGTTCGCGATTGATACGTGATGCTAGGGCCGAAATATGAGTGGCTATATGTGATTCCGCACGGCTATAGAACTCCTGGAACAAGTCCGCTACTCTTTCGATTGTGGGAGGAGATGAGTGAACTTTGGCCGAGAGGGATTCGACGAATCTAGTATTCAACGAAAGAACAGTCAACAAATGTCACACGATATGATAGTGAAGGGAGAAGCTCCACGATACCGATCGGTTAAGCTAGCCAGCTCAATTGGAAGCTCCTCTGGCTGATCCTGTATATTGCTCGAGAGCACAGATTCCTCATCGCCCTGCTGCCCGTTATCTCCGGCGCCCGAGGCTGAAGAATTTCTCCTTTCAAAGATATCAGGGCCAGCATCATGGTCTTCATCGTCTCCGGCCAGCGGCAATGGAAGCGATTCAGGGTTCACGGTTTCCGAAATGACCATCGACTGCACCGTCCGGGCTCTCGTGCGAGCAAAAGGGCTCGCGTTCGAGCTATCCATTCTGGGGAACGATCGAGCTGTGTGTAAACGAGGCGTCTCGGGGTCCTGCTGGGAAGGACTAGAAGACATGGTTCTTTATTTTCGGGTGATGATCTTGCGTTAGGCTGCGATGTCACAATCTTAACGTCCAGCTAATGGCTCATGCAGATCGGAAGTACGCTCGGAGTAAGCGACCTGGTAGTTCGGCGTTTTCTTTTCTTCTCGTTTGAATGATGGGTCCTGTTATTCATCAAGAGCAGTCATATTTAGTGACGCGCCTAGAGAACCAAGGCAGAATGGATAAGCCCGGCTGGTCCTCGTGGGTGACAATAGTACTCTGTGCTCACAGAGCGGGGAGTTGCTGCTCATGGGGTAGATTTCCATTTTAGGAATAGTGAACACGTGCTACTCGGTTTCGTATAGAGATGTCCTCAACTGTAGTTCAGCTGACTGTCGTTGCAAGAACCTCAAGATAATTTTTCTAGGTATACTGGCTAGTAAAGAGTAATATTATTTAGACTGATTCTAACCAGGTTGGAAGAATGTTGGGCTTGTTCATATGACAATTTCATGTGATTTCTCAAATATCACGTGTGGAATCTCTCCGCACTGCGTCACCGCCTTGTGATAACCGCCATATCAGCGTTGGACAGAATGGGATCTGTCATCCCCAACTTTGCTTTTATCATCGGTACATCGCTATGGAAGACGGTCGCAGACGCTCAAAGGAACGGTCTTTATTTGGAAAGGGTGCTCTAGGGTTCTTATTGTCGATTCAGCTGCTACCGAGCGTTGTTTCTGCCAATGTGCCTGTATACTTCGGTTCCCCGTCGGGAGACTCTCCCATATTGCCTCCGCAGATACCCCTAGCCGGTTCTCCTCCACCCCCGGAAGTTCATGAGTTTGTAAGTGCATTGCTTATGGATGTCTGTTAGCCTACTGCTGACAATGGGTTTTCCAGTCGCTTCGTCATATATTCCATCGAGGAACGCATGAGCATCCCGATCTCCATCAGAGACTCGACATCGAACCGCACACGCGCCTTTTGAGCGTATCGGAAGATGGCCAGAAAATAAAGCCTGCGACGCTTGACGCCCCCTTAGTCGCCTTGTCAAACCCGGTGACTATCCAACGACTTGCGGACCGACGAGTCTCGGTTATCGAAGGGTATCTACAGGCCACGAGATCTACCGGAGAGGTGGTTGCGCTGTCACCATCAGAATGGGTCATGGATACAGTGGACGGTCCTAATGTGAAAGAAAAGAGAAGTGTCTTGACATTCGCCCAGATGACAGCCAACGATTACATCGAGGAGCCGGGTACGGGTAAATGGCATGACATCAACGGCCGGTTCAATTACTCTGAGAGTTTCGGATGGAACAGTGATGGATTAAGGGGTCATATATACACGGACAAGGCAAACAGCACAGTGGTGATTTCCTTGAAGGGGACATCTCCGGCCCTCTTCGATGGAGCCGGTACGACGACCAATGACAAAGTCAACGATAACCTCTTCTTTAGTTGTTGCTGCGGACAAGGGGGCTCCTATCTTTGGAGGCAAAGCTGTGACTGTATGAAGTCGACATACACAGGCAACTTGACGTGTATTATTGAAGCTATGAACGACGAAAACCGATATTATCGAGCTTCTATGGACCTTTACTCGAACGTGACAGAGCTATACCCGGACGCCAACGTTTGGCTAACAGGTCATTCGCTAGGTGGTGCAATGTCCAGTCTTTTGGGGTTGACATTCGGGCTCCCTGTAGTCAGTTTCGAAGCTATTCCCGATGCTCTTCCAGCGTCCAGATTGGGTCTACCCTTTCCGCCAGGCCATGATCCAAGATTTCCGCAAAAACGGCAGTATACAGCGTCTTATCATTTCGGTCACACTGCAGATCCTATTTATACAGGGACGTGCAACGGTGTTGGCGCAACATGCACATGGGGTGGTTATGCCCTGGAGACAGCCTGCCACTCCGGCCAAATGTGTACCTATGACACGGTTAAGGATAAGGGCTGGCGTGTGGCAATTGGGACACACCGCATTGAATCCGTAATCACAGATGTCCTTGATGTCTATGACGAGGTCCCTCCCTGTGTGGCTGAGGAAGAATGCTACGATTGTGAACTGTGGAAATTCTTCCGAAGCAATGGCTCTGAAACCACGACGACTTCAACAGCCACTTCAACTAGCTCGACAAGTGCGACAAGGACATCAACTTGCAAAACTCCTGGGTGGTGGGGATGCCTCGACGAGAGCACAACCGACACCGCTACTACGACTTCCACCACAGCGACGACCACGACGTGCAAGACGCCGGGTTGGTTTGGCTGCAAAGATCCTACTACCACAACCGAACCTACAACTTCTACAACCACTTGTGAAACTCCTGGATGGTTCGGGTGCCGTGATCCTACAACTACTGCAGAACCCGCTTTTACAACGACCCTCCCCGCTACTGCCACTCTCACAACTACCTCATGCAAAACCCCGGGATATGTCTACGGTTGCTATGACGGTTCAACGACTACCACGAATGACCACCCTATTACGCCTGCTCCCACACCCTTTTCCTAGAATGAACGATAGAAACCGTTAGACTTGGGCAGTTTTGCTTTCTTTTCTTTCTTTCTTTTTTCTTGTTTAGTTGCATAGCATTTTGCATTATTATTGAGACGAACGTCCATGACTGACCTGTACTTTTTTTTTTTTTTTTTGCCTCGCAACATGGCCAAGCTGGCGCAATTCTAACGTGACAGATGTTTTTTCTTTTCTTCTCTTTTTGCTTGCTTTTGGTGTAACACTTGCTTTAGTTTTAATAATGTGGATATCCATTTCGGTTAACAATGTCATTCATACTCTGAAAAAAATTTTTGGAGTCAAGTGTTGATCAACTATACAAGGGATTTTGGTAACTTCAGGTTGAAATGAATATAATATTCTTTGGATAAAGGTTCTTTCATTTAGTCGTGATATCATGTTTTAGTCCACATACAAACCAAAACCAGGCCAAAACATGAAAAAAAAAAAAATTGAAGGGAATCAAGTACAGAAAATTAGACACGAACAAAATGCAGATTTTTGATACCCTACAGACGAGCAGATTTGGTATCAGCAGTCTTAGCTTCAGTAGCCTTCTCAATCCGAGCACCAAGATCCGGGTTAACACGGCTGAACATCTCATATGTCTGCTTACGCACGCGCGGATGAGCGTTACACAGATGACCAGAGATGTTCTTGACAAAGTTATCCTGCTGACCGGGCTGACGGCCAAGGACCTGCCAGAGACCATTGGCCTGGACATAGTCATCCTCAGTAACAGGGAGCTGCTCTGCGACAACAGCACCAACCCACTTCTCGTGCTCCTGGGAGGCCTTCACGGGCTTGTACTGCAGAGGACGGAAGGTGGAGGGGTAGTTCGGGTTGGCGCCATAGTTACCTTGGACATTCATGTAGCCGTCGCGGTGCCAGGGGCTGAAGGACTTGAGCGGGCAGTTAACAGGGATCTGCTCGTTGTTGCCGCCGAGACGGTGGCGGTGGGTATCAGGGTAGGAGAAGAGACGGGACTGCAGGACGGGGTCTGCGGAGGGTTCGATGCCAGGAACCATGTGGGAAGGCGAGAAAGCGGCCTGCTCGACCTCTGCGAAGTAGTTCTGGGGGTTACGGTTGAGGGTGAACTTTCCGAAGCGGCGGAGGGGCACTTCAGACTGCGGCCAGACCTTGGTCAGGTCGAAGATGTTCCAACGGAACTTTTCAGCCTGTTCGGGGGAGAGGACTTGAACGTAGCAGGTCCAGGACGGGTTCTCGCCGCGCTGGATGGCGTCGAAGAGGTCCTGGGTGTGCCAGTCGGGATTTCCGGCGGCGAGGTTACCGGCTTCTTCGTCGGAGAAGGTCTTGTTGCCCTGGTCTGTCTTGCAGTGGATCTGGACGTAGTTGAAGGTGCCATCGGGCTTGATCCATTTGTAGGTGTGGCCTGAGTAGCCGTTCATGTGGCGGTAGGAGTAGGGGGTGCCGCGGTCACTGAAGAGGTGCATCACTTGATGGATAGCCTCTTGGTGCGTCGAGAGGTAGTCCCAGAACATGGTGGCATCTTTGAGGTTGGTTTGGGGGTTGCGCTTCTGGGTGTGGATGAAGATGGGGAACTTGGCGGGATCGCGCAGGAAGAAGACGGGGGTGTTGTTGAAGACCCAGTCCAAGTTGCCCTCCTCTGTGTAGAACTTCATAGCAAACCCACGAGGGTCCCGGGCACTGTCTGGAGAACCCTTTTCACCACCAACCGTCGAGAATCGTGTGAACATCTTGGTCTTCTTGCCCACTCCTTTGAGCATGTCGACGATAGTCTATCCCGCACATCAATGTCGAGCCCATCTATCACACAGGGGGTGGGGGTATCATACGATATCGCTAATGTCGTCGGTGACCTCGAATTCACCATAGGCGCCAGCGCCTTTGGCGTGCACGACACGTTCGGGGATTCTTTCACGGTCAAAGTGGGCGAGCAAGTCGATCAAGTGGAAGTCCTGAAGGAGGAGAGGTCCGTTACGGCCAACACGCTGAGCAGCCTGAGGGTCCATGACCGGACAGCCGGTGGACGTGGTGTAGACGGGGGTCTCATTGTAGCGGTAGGTTCCTAGAGAGGATGAGGATATGAGTTAGCCATGCTCTATTATGTAGAGCAGAATAAATGCATGGACATACTGGGTTCGTCGTCTTTGCCCATGATGACAGATGTGCAGAGATAGTAAGTAGTGGATGAGAACAATGACACAAATGAAGTCAAAGAAAAAAAAAAAGAGAAAAAGAAACAAACTGGGCGGGGCGTCTATATATACGAGTTGGACAGGGCTCTTCTTAGCCTTGGATGCTACGACACGGCGAGATCCATCGGACCCAGTATAGCTTGTTTCTTAGTACTATGGAAGCTGCCAACCAGATAAAGACGCATCGAGCTTGCTAATACTTTCTCCTCTTTTGCCTGCTTTCTTCCCCGCATTCTGTCCATTATTAATAATGTAAGGATACTGTTGGCTGTCTAGACTATGCAAGGATACCTCAACAAGTACCTATGATGTATCCCAATACTCTGATACACTTGGTGTACGGTATGTGTACTTGCAGAAAAAGAAGAAAAACTTTTCCCCGCACTGCTTAAAATGGGATTGACCGAACAAAACCAGCCAACCATCATCCAGCAAATGTCAGACTCCACTTCACTGGCGTGACACAATTGGTTTAGTCACAAAGACCGGTCCGGACACTGGTTCCTGAGGCCCCACTATGTTCATTTTCAAAATTACGACGAAAATTCACCGAAACGCGGCGTATCTTTAACTTGATCAGGTATTTTCATTCCTTCATTCAGCCAGACGCGCTTAACTACTTTGGGTATACGCATTCTGACCGGATCGAACTTCTGTACTGGGAAATACCATCATCTCAAGCATAACACTGTTTGTACGAAAGATATGGGAGAATTCCTAAGAGTTGTGAAATCAAGGTGGACCTACCTTCGAACTGCAACGGAACAGGAAACCGATCCCACTCTATCACTTGCCCTAACGGAATAACCACGGAAACAGCCAAGACAGGTCCACCCACTCATTCTACTCCGTAGCATCTTCCGCAGGAGGTCAATCAAAGTGATGATAACCACAGCACTCTGAGTACACTGTAGGAACTCTCTATAAGTACTATTTGCACACTATGTTTATTTCATAAAGTACGGAACAAGCGGAAATCTCCGTTGGATTGGAATTCCGAATATCATCCTAATCCATTCCGATTCCGAGACATCATGGAAAACCACATCTCAACCGCAAGCTAACAACTATCTTTCAGGCCGACCACCGGAAATAAATAGTTAATTCTTCGAAGAAGAACTCTGATTCTCACTCTTCCCGATACTTCCGAAAGCACTCCCAGTTGACTTGCTCACTCCCTTGGCCGTATTACCCAATCCCTCCGACGCACCGCTCACAGTCTGTCCCAGGCCCTGGGTTGCTCCGCCAACCGTCTTTCCCACGCCGGACACAGTGCTGCCAACGGTGCTGCCCACTCCGCTCACGGTTTTGTCCAAGGCATCGCCAAGGCCTCCGAAGAATCCAGCTGTTGATCGGGATCGGGTTAGCTGTGTAGGGAGTGGCGGGGGGTTAGAGATGGTACTCACACGGCATGTTGTCTTTAGTTATGGGTATTATATGGGAGAAAGGTTGATTTTCAGCACGGCAGTAAAGCTGTGGATATTGTTTCGTTAATGTCGAGCTCTTGCACTGAAGTCTGCGTTGCGTTCAGGAGTTTTGCGGTGTCTCGTCGTCACTCCACCTATGATATCATCACTGGCCAATGGTGAAGTTTAGAGGCATATCAAACTTGTCCACGAAGTATGTTTACTTATCAACTAAAAACAGAACAGAAACCAACAGGAATGACACTCATGAGCATATCTCAACGACGATTACAGGTGGTATCTGTAATTGCAGAAGGGGATTGGCGTATTTGTGGAGTGAATGGGCGATTAAAACAGTACGTAGTCAATAGTGACAATAGCAGACGAGCTGGTCTCTGCTTGAATCTGTTCTGCTTCCATTGTTAGTGTTGTTTTAGCAGACTTCAAAGCAAACAAAATGCTGATGAATCTTGATATATTGTCTTCCCTTCCCAGCTTCCTGGCTTGACGAAGCGACTGAACCAGATATCTAATACTGTATCCCCTTGCTGCGCACAATCTTTTTGTCTTTGAACTGACTCTGCGTTATTCGTTGGTACGTTGAGTTTTCATATGGATGGGATTGTCCAAAACCACCGCATAGATAGGGTGCAGCCATGTGCGAGGGAGGTCCTTGGGTATGAATGAAGTATAGATATCCTATGAAATTATGTACTTGATTTTCTGTGGTAGGAAATCCCATTGGTCTCTTCTCCTGCGGAAGCCCGTCAACTTACTTGGAATCCGGAACAGCGCGAAGCTCCAATATCCCATAGTATAAGATATGTATGATGCGAACTAGAGCGTATCAGAGCCTCTTTGGAGGGAGTCACATACAATCTGTGGTTTCTCGAAGCAAGATATGAACAATATTGTAATCTCGGTATTGACCTGCATATCAGCCAAAACTGTATGTGGTCAGCTGACAACATTGTTGACAGCGCCCTTGCAGCAACCCACGTGCTCTACAGGTGACATGTGCTCTGTATCTCCATCTAGAAAGCGATCTTTTAATCTCCTAGATATTAAAATACCAATCAAAAAATACTTTGATCCATTCCGACCGCTGTCATGTCCACACTAACGGCTTGGCTGCGAAAAATCGCAGCCAACAAAATCTCTGCGTTATGCTCGACAACCGAATATTCTTCCATTCTTTTATATATTTCTCTCTCTCTCTCTCTCTCTCCCCCCCTCCCCCCTTTTTCCTATCTCTCTACTCTAGCTATGAAATAGAGAAAAGAAGCAATGCAACGGCGCTACCACTGACCGCTGTAGTATCCATACTACTAGTGGGGAGCTCCACTGGCTTGGGCGGGCTATCATAAATTCCAAGCGAGACCAGTTCCAGTTCTTCCGTCCACATTGGCTCCCCGTCCGGTCCTGCTTCCCTCTCCCGGTCAACCTTCCCCTGATTTTCCTCCGCCGCCATTCCCCGTTCTGTGCCTGACAATTGCTTTGCTTTCTGCAGCATGGCTTCCTCAAAGGCACAGGACGCAATTGCGTCCACAGAGGAGCCGGTATCGTCGCCTCCGACTCCGGACCACCGCAATTCCACGTCGTCTATGAGCAGGATGGTTCAAGATGCCAAGGCGGCCACTGATAAGGAACAGAAAATGACCTTGTTACAAGGCATCAAAACCTATCCCAAGGCGGTGGCTTGGAGCGTGCTTATCTCTACGTGTATAGCAATGGAGGGCTACGATATCAGTCTCGTGAACAATTTCTACGCGTTTCCGGCCTTCAATCGCAAATACGGTGAGCAGATGACAGATGGTTCATATCAGGTACCGGCTCAGGTAAGTCTTTCCTCTTCTATCTCCCCCCCTATCCTTCATCGCGTTTGTAGGAAATAACTGACGAAAAGATTTTTTTCTCTCTTCCAGTGGCAATCGGGTCTTAGCAATGGTGCCTACGCCGGAGAAATCATCGGTCTCTTTATCAATGGATGGGCTTCGGAACGCTTCGGATATCGATATACCCTTATAGCCTGTTTGCTTTTGGTCTGCGCATGGACAGCCATCTTCTTTACAGCTCCCAATGTCCAAGCCCTGCTCGCCGGTGAAATTCTTTGCGGAATCCCATGGGGTGTTTTCCAGACTCTCACCGTCACCTATGCGTCCGAAGTGTGTCCCGTCGCCTTGCGAGGATATTTGACAACCTACGTAAATTTCTGTTGGGGCCTCGGACAATTAATTGGTATCGGCGTGATCACGTCGATGTTGCCTCGGAACGATCAATGGGCATACCGGATACCGTACGGGTTGCAATGGATGTGGCCGGTTCCACTGATAATCGTGATCTTCTTCGCCCCCGAGTCGCCATGGTGGCTTGTCAGGAAACACCGAACCGAGGATGCGAAGAGCTCACTGCGACGTTTAACTACCGTTAAAAAGGATTCCGACTTTAACGCCGAAGAAACCGTGGCCATGATGGTCCACACGACCGCGTTGGAGGAGAAAATCACAAAGGGAGCCAGTTATCTGGATTGCTTCAGAGGAACGGACTTGCGCCGAACGGAAATCGTCTGCATGGTCTGGGCCATCCAGAACCTGAGTGGGAATTCATTCTCCAATTACTCGACTTACTTCCTGGAACAGGCGGGATTGGCCACGTCCAACGCGTACGCGTTTGCCATGGGACAATACGGAATCAACATGGTGGGCGTGTTCGGTTCCTGGCTCCTCATGACTATGGGAATTGGCCGACGCTCCCTATACCTATATGGCCTTTGTGGCCTTTGCGTCATGCTCTTCATCATGGGATTCCTAGGCCTCGTTCCAGAAGCCCAGAGAAACGAGGCATCCCTCGCCACAGGCTCCATGATGCTTGCGTGGGCCCTCTTCTACCAACTAACAGTAGGAACGGTTACCTATTCCCTCGTGGCGGAACTCTCCACCCGCCGCCTGCAGATCAAAACCGTCGTCCTAGGCCGCGCCCTCTTCAACATTGTTGCCATCGTCTGCGGCGTGTTAACCCCCTACATGCTCAACCCTGGCGCCTGGGACTGGGGCAACTACGCTGGCTTTTTCTGGGGCGGGATTTGCTTCCTCTGCATCGTGTATACATTCTTCCGCGTCCCGGAACCTAGGGGCCGCTCGTTTGCGGAACTTGACATGCTCTTCGAGCGAAAAATTGATGCGCGCAAGTTCGCGAATACACAGGTCGATGTCTTTGGTGAGACTATCCAGGGCCAGGTTGTTGATGAGTATCAGGCTCAGAAGGGGACAAGGACGGATGTGGCTCAGTTGGAGAAGGAAGCTGAGTCTCCGAATTCGACGAATCCGACGAAATGATATGATGCGCTTGGTATGCGATGTGATGTTGTATGACCATGAAAAAAAGCATTGGCATTGGCAATTCTTTTATAATACACTTTTAATATCTTTCTTGTGAATAGTTCATTTGCCTGTATATAATTTTAATATCCAAACATGCAATAGATGAATGACACTAATGATAATCGTTGCTCAAATTGCATATGCCCTTAAATACATGTTTACTCGTGACTCCACTCAGGCTTCTTCTTCTCAGAGAAAGCCTTCATTCCAATCTTTTGATCCTTCGTCCCGAAAAGACTGTGGAACAGTCTCCGCTCATACTCAACACCCTCCTTGAGCGGCAACTCCTGGCTCTTATTCACAACCTCCTTGCCCGCTAACACAGCAATCCGACTATAACTCGAGATCTTCGCCGCTGTCGCAATCGACTTCTCCAACAACTCATCCTTACCCCCGTCAACAACCTGCGACGCAAGACCCCACTCCCCGGCATTCTTTCCACTGAAGTTATTCCCCGTCAGGATGATCTCCATCGCCCTGCTCTTTCCAATAGCCCGAGTAAGACGCTGCGATGCACCGGCACCGGGGATGACACCCAGCTTGATCTCGGGCTGTCCGAAGGTAGCAGAGGAGGTGCAGTGCAGCATGTCGCACATGAGGGCGAGCTCGCAACCTCCACCGAGGGCATAGCCGGAAACGGCGGCAATGACGGGTTTGCGGACTGCGTTGGCGAGATGGGACCAGGGAGCGATGAAGTTTTGGGCATAGGCGGAGGAGAAGGTCAATGGTTCCATTTCTTTGATGTCGGCGCCGGCTGTGGAGTGTTATGTTAATAATTGTTCGGTTGGGCAGACGAGATGGAGAAAGCGACATACCGGCAAAGGCCTTCTCGCTACCGGTGACAACAATGGCTCCGATGTCCTTGTCTGCTTCATATTTGTTCAGGGCATCATTGAGTTCGGCAATGAGGGTGGAGGAGAGGGCATTGAGGGCCTTGGGACGGTTTAGAGTGACTGGATCCCTTGTTAGCACCCATACAGAATTCTTGACGAAGATAATCACACACCCAGTCCAACATTGGGCTTCGGGGTCTCGGTGAGAATGGTCTCGTAGCTCTTCGCACTAGTTGTCGAGAATGTCCTGCCCGCTCGGTTAAGGTATGATGCCGAGGGCACGACGGGTCTGACGACGAAGAATCTCGAGCAGCGTTGAGCAATCATTATGATATAGTGGTTAGAAAAAGCAGAGTACCCTGTGTCAATTCCACCAGGTCAGAGCCGATTAAAGATGAGGAGAGGGAGTGATATAGGTTACTCTGAAGCGGAGCGGAGGTATGCAACAACCGCGGCGGTCCAGGCGGCCCGCAAGTGACCGACGGCAGCCGCTGCAGTCCCGTGATTTTATTTTACGTCACATAATGGCACCCTTGAAATCATGTGATAGCCAGTCATGTGATAGCTGAAAGCGGACAAGTGCTATGGGGCGCAGCAGTTGTACCTGGATGTGGCTGGTGGGTGACAGCCAACGACAAGCCGCGACAGTGGACACTTTTTTCCTTCGCTGCTTCCTGCTTACATTCGTCTCGCTGCATTCTTCGTTGATCAATGTTTTAGCCTGCATTTGTTCTTATTCTCCGTCGCAATAGATTCTCTGCCCCTTGTTCCTTTCCTCCCATACAGTAGCAGTCTTGAGAGCACCTGCTTGTTTTCCACCTCAATTTCGCAGCCATGGATGTCCCCGAACCCGAACAGACTCCGTTTATGGCAGTGACGGCGCAAACCTCGAAGCTGAACAGGGTGAGTTGCAGTGATTACTGTTGAATATTGGCGTTTGCTCTTGACCCCTTTCTTGTTGCGGGAGCTACTAGTGGAAATGAGGCGCATGATTTCCAAGTCCGGTGCTAATCAACGATCTGGTCCTCTAGCAATATCAAACCTATCTCGACGCTTCAACTCCCTTCACTGCCTATCGCTGGACTGGAACGGCTGTCCTCCTCCTCCTCTTCTTTCTGAGAATCGTTGTTGCCCAAGGATGGTACATTGGTATGGCACTTTAACCGCGCAGGTTCCTCCATCCGTCGCAATCAATAACTAACAAGAACCCCTCCTCCAGTTGCCTACACCCTCGGGATCTACCTACTTAACCTCTTTCTCCTCTTTTTGCAACCCAAATTCGATCCCTCCCTCACCCAAGACGAAGGCCTGGAAGACGGCGAAGGCGCTGGTCTCCCCACCAAGCAGGACGACGAGTTCCGCCCCTTCATCCGCCGTCTTCCCGAATTCAAGTTCTGGCATTGGGCTACCCGGGCCATTGCAATCGGTTTCGTGTGCTCGTGGTTCTCGGTTTTTGATATTCCGGTGTTCTGGCCTGTTCTCGTGGTTTACTGGATTATTCTTTTCGTTCTGACGAGTATGTGTCCTTCTTTCTGGTGACGCTTATAATTCGTAGAAATTTGCTAACGTTTTAAAGTGCGCCGCCAAATCCAGCACATGATCAAGTACCGCTACGTTCCCTTTTCGTTTGGAAAGACTAAGTATGGTCGATCGTAAGGGACTTCTACCGAGTTTGATTGATAATGGGGTTATGGATGCTTGAAACGGTCCGTGTCTTCACACTGGAGGCTCTCTTTCTTCATATTTGCCAGTAATTCGACCCTCCATGTTCGTTACGACTCTCCTAGATCTTTATGGACATAATCGAAGCGTGTGAAAAAGGAGGGGTTTCGCTATGTATCTATTGATTGATGATGACCGTTCAGGATCTGAATTTCATAAGCCTACTTGCTTTAATTACATGTATACAATTCTATGTTATCACATTCTCCTTTGATTATTGATGCCGTGTACGTGTTTCAGACTATGTTTGTGTAACATTGTTTTGAGGAAGCCTGAGTCGGGTTAAGGAAAGGGGAATTACCTGCATATGCACGTCATACATTGGCATCAGCAGGATTGCTCTCTAGAGGAAATTGCACATATATTCTCGTTCTCTTATCTAAATCTAGTCATTTTCATAACCAAACCCAGGTATATGAACAAGAAAGGCCCAAACGCCAGTTTATTTACACCAAGCCCTTAAATATCCCGCAGCTTTGTAACAGAAGAAAGAGAATTTAACGCAGATTACACCATTAACCCGAGTGTCATAAGATAATCATAGAAGCAATAGAAGATTAAAGCTCGAGGTGATCAACGCTCGGCCGTTTCTCATCAAGCGAAAGCGAAGAAATCCCTCGGTCCGTAGAGGGTCTCTGGACCTCCTTGGTCTTGGTGCAGATCCAAGTTGAGGCATACATGTTGACGCTGTTCTTCGTTAGCATCAATGTTTGAGAATGATGATTTTCCAGGTGTTGACTTACCGGTCGATACATGTGCCCTGGAATCTTGCTCCAACACGACGAGCGGAGAAACCGTTCTCCTCGAATTGCTTGATGTACCATGGCTCAATGCTGGCAGAACGAAGGAGGATACGACCGCCCATCTTCAGGGCATAGTTCAAGGTCTGAGCTTGGGAAGATGCTTCCACGCCGTCAGTGTCAAACCAGTCCATGGAGTCCATGACCACCGCAATGGTCAAGCTGCGAGGAGTAATCCGCTTGATCACTTCGTTGATCTCGTCAGTGTGAATACGAAGACCGTCGAAAGCACCCGGCGACGAAAGCTTCACGTGGGCTCGAGGAGACAGGTAGGCGGGATGGCATCTATTTCCAGTTAGTTTCCTGCAGGCCAGAATTCATAGGCACCGTTTGACTCACTTTCTCGAGAACTGGCCTTGAAGGCACAGGAAGTAGAAATAGTTGTCGTTGCTAATCATAGTGTCCTGGACCACCGGATCCAGAGTATCAATAACGTATTCCCAGATTGACTGCCCACTGATATCCTTGCTCTGCTTCATGCTTTGGTTGAGGCCGTTTCGCTTGTAGTAGTCGTCGATTATCATATTTCGCTGGTTTCGGGGCACACCAGCAGCCTTCCACGCAAACCATTCGGTTCCCACCACAGCCCAATGAAGTGGGCGGCTCATGAGAACTCGGCGGATACGAGGCCAAATGGCACGCTGCTCAGGCAAGGTCTGAGCTTCACATAGTTTCCGTACTTCGCTCTCGAGACCAAAGACTTTGAAGATGTAGCGAACCATCTTGATTGCATGACGAGATCCACCGGACTCGTAGAGTCCTTTGCCATGGAAAGATGTGAAGACGTGAGTGTGCTCCAACCAGTACTGGAAGGCCTGGCTGGAAAGATGAGGGCTGAGCTTAGAAACGAGGAGTTGACGGAACTCAGGGTGTTTTCCTTCGCCGAAAATCTTCCAGACATCACGGTGCCCCAGGGCGATGAAGCTGGCAACCTTGAGTTCCAAAAGGTGGTTTTGGTTAGGGTTCAAGTCTACAGCATGAACTCTGCGGGGGCTGTTCTGCAAGTAATCCAAGATGTTATCCCCAGCGCTGGTGATGGCCAAGATCACATCATCACGGGTAATGTTTAAAAGTCGATGGTCCACACGAGGGTCCTCCCAGTTGAAAGCATAGATGTATTCGTTCCCAAACTGTGTGTGCTTGGGGAGCAGGTCGTTGTAGAAGATTCGGTAGTGGTGATTTTGGTAAAATGCAGATGGAAGTGGAAGGTTCGAGTCCAGGTTGATGATGGCTGATTCGTAGGCCTTGGATCGGATCTCGCGAGCACTCTGCTCATTTGCCTTCTCCGCCTCCTGCCGGTGGTTGGCAGGAGACAGGTAAGGCGACTCAGTGAAAGAAGCGTCCAGTTTTTCAATAGCGTCATTACCGGCGGGACTTGACACAACGTCCTTTTGACATCCGATGAAGATGTAGTAGGGAATGCCTCCAAGGAGATAGTTTCGTTCACTAGCTGAGATGACAGTTCCAAAGCGATATTCTAAGTAGTCACGACGAGCAGCCTCGAGCGACACGCGATCCAAATCGAACCAGGCACGCCAGAACAGGCGTCCAAGCCAGTTGACATGGCGGTTGAAAGCGCCACCAATGTAGTTGCGGGATGAGACATCGACAATGCTTTGGACTTTTTCCGCAAGTCAGTTTCTGTAATGGTCTCCGTGCATTATTTGACTTACCGTAAAAATCGCAAACACCAAGAATTCCACTAGTATTCATCAGAGATGTCAAGGAATCGACAACACCATAGTAGTCTGCCAGTTGAGTGAGCATTTGCCGTTACGAGGTACCGCGGAGCCTTCCTTGTGCTTACCTGGGATCATGGACAAGCTGTAACTCATGGTAGCCACATCGGCACCTGAAATAGTTGTGCTAACCTTGGTCCGAGGGTCGATATTTTCAATTTCTGGGAGACGGAAGGACCGTACATCTTGGCAGACAACAGAAACGTTTTTCCATCCAAGTCGTTGGAAACGTTGGCGGGCGACATCGCAGAGCGAAGGGGAAAGGTCAACTAGGTAGACATGCGAGAAGAACGAGTCGACGGGGAGGAAGGAAGCCATGGTTTCGATGTTGTATCTATTATCTCTGTTAAAATAGGGTGATTCGAATGTTCGACCGTTTTCAATGCTCACCCTGTGCCACCACCCATCTAAACAATTAGTCTCATTTTTCAAGAGATTGAACGTGAGAAATCTTACATCAACCCACACAGCCTCTCCATGCCGGAGCGTTTTACTTTCTACCTTGTATTTCAACTGAGCGGCAACAAGACCCAACATGTCCTCCCTACCGCAGAGAAGACGTTTCCTGGTGGCATCGTAAACACCCGCCTAGAGATCCAATCCTGTCAGCAAAAAGGAACATAGCGAGTAAGACATGGAAATTGCTTCGAATAAGTACCTGGGTTTTGTAGAAACTCTCCAATGCATCTTGCTGACCGTCACCCTTTTCATGGGGCTTGAGAAATGAAGCATAAATGAACTTCAAATAAGTGAAGATACCGCTATTGTAGTCGACTTTCTGCTTCCGGAAGGAGTAGAGAAGAATCACGGCCACAAGAGCAAACACAAAGAATGCTGTACCTGCAATGTAGGCATGCTGCCGGTCGACGTTGTTCAGCAGCGAGCCAACAGGACTACTACTGCTGACAAGGTCCATTGTACAATGGGAAAGAAACACTCAAAAGGGAGAAGGTGGAGGAGGAATGTCGTGCTTAGAGGGGAAAGATGAGAAGGAAGAAGAGAAGAGCAGAGAGGAGAGGACAAGATGCCTTCTTTTGAATCCAATTCAATTGCCATGAGACGGTACCGTATCCTCTAAAGAGCATGAGCACCTCACTCTCGTCCAGCCCCACCATCATAACCCCTCGATGCTATTTCTTCGGGTCTAGCAACTCTCATTCTACCAAAGCTTTGGAATTTCCCCAGTGGACCGCACCGTCATGTCCTATCAGGGCAACACATGGGTGGCGATAAGATACAGTGCAGGACGGTATAGGAGACGACGATCCATCCCGGGGTGGGGGAGGATCATAGAAGCTATTTTTGTGGACACGACCGAAATTGGAAATAGTGAAGCATTTGGAGAGTAGAGGAAAGAGACGGGCAAGTCACAGCCTCTCACGCGGTCATGTGTCGGCCATGAGCCTATAGAGAAAGCGGACGGCGCGGGACCAATCAGAGGGCAGCGTGCGGGCACACTTCCGCTACGGGGCCTGCAGACGGTCAACCGAGAGTGTGTATGAACTCGTAGTTACAGTAAAGGAGAAAAAGGAAAGGAAGATAACGGGTGAGAACGGAGCGTTTGTTTGCCAAATTTGTTCTCAATTCCTCAAACCGAGATGGTATCTGCAGTAGCACCAGTAGCATAACTATGGAATCCTCACCACGGCCCGCCCATCAATTTCGCCTCGTTCCAATCGCTGCAAAACCTCATTGATCTGACTCAATTCAAAGCACTCAATATGTGCCTGGACTCCTCTTGCCACAGTCATTTCTACCAACTCGTTCATTTCTTCCGGAGTCCCGGCAGAATTGCCCACAATTGTCAACCCTAGCAATGTTAACCATGCACCAAATCTATTTTCCACTTGCTCCTACTCACCCTTGACAATCATGTCGAGCGGAGTAGCAGGTAGTCTGAATGGCGTACTCGGAATCCCGACACAGACCAACACACCCAGACGGCGGAGCAGACGCATACTTTGCATGTACGCCATCTCCCCGTGAGCGGTGCATATCACGGCATGTGCACCTAAGCCGGATGTCAGAGTCTTAACTCTACTTTCAACATCGTCTGTCCTGTAGTCTAAAAAGCAACTAGCACCTAGTGAGAGACAAAGTTGCTTTTTATTTTCGCCGCTGTGCATTGACAGATCGGTTAGCCAACCGAAACCGCTTAGCTATTCGACCCATTTGGAGTGTGCACCTGTCAATGGCGATCACTTTCAGTCCTTTTCTTACTGCGATCTGTATCCCCCTGATATATCCACGTTAGTACCCGGAGTGAGGACACGGGTACCGGAACAAGTCATACATATGCCCTAATCCTCCCCCGGCTCCAGGCAGAACGAGCCAATCGCCCAATTTGGTTTTGGTCTTCGTGATGGAAGAGTACATGGCAATTCCAGCTGCACTAATTTAGCCACTTATGGGTTCTGATAGGCTTTAAGAGTCAGCCAGAGCATCCATACCACATAGAAGCGGCGCGGCTATATCCGAAGGGAGCTCAGGAGGGATCTTCGTCACATGAATTGCAGGGCTGACAATGTATTCTGCACTTTGTCAATGCCTCGCATGTACCAATAGTACTTCAGAAGTTGTACTTGCGTTGAAATGTGCCAGGAACATTCTGTAGCATATTAGATATCGTTCACATATACTCCGTATATACTTCAGGCAAGGACAAGAACCTACTGCACCAGCATTCCTCTGATAAGGACATGCAGTCTGGTTCACTGCGCAAATCTCACAGCTCAAGCAGGAGCTGTATAACCACCTTTTCTTTTGTCGGTTGCATGTAATAATAAGTAGACAAAACATTTCTTACCTTATCCCAACTCTTTCCCCCATCCACTTTGTCTCATCCAGTCCTGAACCAACTACAGGATAGCATAAATCAGTCCAGTCAATTTGAATACACTCGGGTACAAGTACCTACCCTGAACCACCTTCCCGATTCCTTCATGACCCGCCACGTCCGTTAACATGAGTGTCTCCCCGCGTACGCTGTGCACATCTGAGTGACACACTCCAGAATATTCAAGCTTCACCAAAATCTCCCCTTCTACTGGCGATGGAACAAGACGAGTAGTGGTTATCTGAAGCTGGGCTGTTGGGGATGCACCAGTTGGTGGGAGGACAGCAGCGGACTGGGTTTCGGGGATTGGCATCTTTGCAGTCGTCAGGGTATAATAGTATTTCCTGATAAGCAGCCTATTGAGCAGAAACGAGGAACAGAGTTAAGTAGGAATTGTACTGAGCCGTGCTTGGGGTAGTGCCTCCTGTATCCTGGGCGTTGTATACATGCATGAGCATCAGAAGAGGGGTTGCTCTTGCATCCACCGGTACTTGCAAGGATAATTTGATAAAAATTTGCATATCGGATGGTACTTCGTGACACTGATATAAGAGAAGTGGCTATAGATAAGACAAGTAGCTGTCCATTCAGAATCTTTGCTCGTGGTACATGATATGTATGGAATCTGTAAAAAGAAAATAATTTTAGCTTACAGTCAACTTAACTGCAGCCGAATTTCTTAACTAGATAATAACATAGTAGCAAAAATATCGCAGCTATACGTCACAACTGATGCATTGTGACTCTATCTTCATAAACAACGCTTAGTGGGAATCACCACTGTCCCAACCAGTGTCCATCGCAGTCCATGAGCTATAGACCCAATAAAAAAAACATGTAAAACGGGAAAGACAAAGAGAATAAAATGGAAATCATTGAACCCAGCACAATTCACAAAGCTTTGCTTGAACAAATCGAATTCCGGCTCCACGAATCATATCCAACAATGCATGTCATAACAACCAAACCAACGATTAGGATATTAAAAGCATAGGGAAAAAGTTGTCGATGTAAAAACACAGACTCAGTAACAGAGTCAGGAAGAAATGAGGACACCGGCACCTCACGTACCAGAGAGGAGGCACCCCCGAGTCCCCGAGCGGGTTCCGAGATGAGTATATCGAAGAAGGAAATCTATATCATGACGCAGAAGACGCCGGCGTTTATGCGTTGTCCGACTGAATGGTTTGCTGCGTGCACAGGCGATGGTCAGCAACCTGGCGATTTACTTATAGATCGAAATGGGAACTCACCACCAGCCAATCCATGCCTTCGTCGAGACCTTTACCATCAATAGCAGAGCATGCCACAATACTCCAGTTCCGGTCCCGCAATTCTCCAAGCTTCAAGGCTTCTGAGATCTCGCCAGCGCCCTTGGCACCCGGTTGGTCTTGCTTGTTGGCAAATACCAAAAGATTCGCATCGCGGAGTTCCTCCTCGTTCAACATAGTAGCAAGTTCATCGGCCGCGGTTCCCAGCCGTTCGATATCTGTCGAGTCGATAACGAAGATGACCGCAGCAGTATTGGCATAGTAGCATCGCCAGTATGGGCGAATCGATGTTTGGCCCCCCAGATCCTGCAATTGAAAGACACCGTGTTAGCAGCCGTCGCTTGCACTTTCACTTTCCATAGTAAGAGTGTTGGTATCATGCAAGTAAAGCGACGTACCCAGACATTGAAATTCAGATTCCGATATGTCACCGATTCAACGTTGAAACCAATGGTAGGTATGGTCGTTACAACTTCGCCGATCTGTCCAAAGTGAGACATCAGTACATCATTCCTCAACAAGAGCCATCAATCACCATACCTTTAAGCGATAAAGAAGAGTCGTCTTTCCGGCATTATCCTATCCAGACAAATTGATCAGCACGGTAATGGTCTACTTCGTGTCGACCTTCCATTCAACGTACGAGTCCAAGAATGAGAATCCGGATTTCCTTCTTTGACCAAAGCAAGTTCCATATTCTTGATAGAGAGGCGCCCATATTTCTGTATCCGATTTGTAATAGGGAGGAGGAAGGTGTGAATAGTAGAAGGCGGACTCGCGATCGGGGTCTCTTGACAGGAGATGGCTGTGGGAGATCTCAAAGAAAGCGGTGGCGGATTGAGCTGTAGGAGGAAGAGAACGCGTTCGCAATTGCCCTTAATAAGAAGGGATTTTGAGTAGTTATATAGGCCGGATGTAGAATGAAATTGATGGTGCTGGATAAAGAGGAATCAACATAACCAACTGTAGGCACACGAGATCATGGGGCTGACTAAACATTGCCTAGTGGCGCTGTTATTTTTGCGGGCGGCGATCGGGGGCCCTGGTCCAAGCTTGCCGTTTGGGATGAAAGGGAAAACCGATGGGAGAGTGAGGAAAGAGAATGGAACACATAATAATAATGGAATGATCCTGCGGAAAGATACGCTTCTTTCTCTCTTCACTCTCTCTTATCCACCCCTCAATTGTCCACCATCACCACGCGTGCTTCTCATCCCATCCTTTGGAAAAATAATTCCTTCTGGTCAACTATTATCGCTTATACTCATGGCGTTCGTTATCTGAAGAAACGCACCAGTATCGTCACCCTCCTTCCGTTACGCCTTGCGATCCGCCCCATCTCCACCAGATTACTCCGGGGTCATCCAACGTTTCTTCCGGAAGAAAGAGCACAATGGTCGGTAAAAAGTCTGGAAAGGCTCTCCTTCGGGATGAAGGTAAGGATCTAGTCCGGCCCTGAAAGTTATGCAGAGTTGAGATACAGAGACTGATATCTTGAAACTTGTCGTAGGCCTTGAGCGAACCGACAATAACATGGAATTATCGACCTGGCCTGTGGTACCTCCGATTAATCAGAAGAATTACTATACGTACGTGCTTAAAATCTACCGCCGGTATCGCCTTCACGACTCATTCGCTGACTCTTGGTTCTCTGCTCTAGCGACTACCTCAAGAGAGACGATCAGTATCTCGCATTCCGACTACAAAATGAAGAGAATCGAAATCGTATGGCTAAAACGGCTAAGGACCGGGACCGTGCACTTGCGATGAAGGGACACGATGCAGAAGCGGACGCGGATCTGGATGGCGACACAAACATGGAAGATGGAACTGAAGAGACTCAGGAAACAGCTGGCTCCAAGGTCATTGTCATGCACCTCGGCAGTCAGAACTTACGGATCGGTTTGGCCAGCGATGCTTTACCAAAGACAATCCCCATGGTCATCGCGAGGAAATCTGCTACCTGCGAATCCGAAGACCAGGACGAACCGAACCCGGAGAGGTTGAAGACGGAGGACGGCTCTGAACCAGAACCAGAGAAGATGTTTGGCGAGGAGGTTTGTTTTGCGTTTTGCGACTAAATGCTAGGGTTACACTTACTGACTGCGATCTCTGGCATAGTTTTCTTCGCAATACTCAACCATGGCGGCCGACCTGAAAGTCCACATGCGGCAGAATAAACGCCGGACCCTCCCCAATTCGAAGGAAATGGTTGTCAACTACAACCGTCGAACAGTACCTGAGACTATTTCGGAACACAACGACCCGATGCGTATCGAGTGGACGGAACTCAATAACCCTGCACCCGAATATATAACTGGTCAAGATGCATTAAGGATACCTGATCTATCGAACCCTCGCTATAAACTCTACTGGCCAATGCGATATGGGTGGTGCAATGAAAAGGACTACGACAGCAAAAGAGTTCTGTTTTTGGACATTGCGCTCATCCTTGAAGAGGCGATCAAGAACCAGCTTGGCCTTACAAGCAAGAAAGAATGGCCGCAGTATTCATGCGTCTTTGTAATACCGGATCTCTACGAAAAGTCCTACGTGACTCAGGTCCTCGAGCTGCTAATGAGAGAGTTTGCATTTGCTCGCGTCTGTTTTATTCAAGAAAGCCTGTCAGCTACCTTTGGTGCTGGATTCACATCCGCCTGTGTGGTAGATATTGGTGCGCAGAAGACATCGATATGCTGCGTGGAGGAAGGCATGTGTATTGAGAACTCGCGCGTCAACCTGAAATACGGTGGTGCCGACGTTACCGAAGCTTTTATCAAAATGATGCTGTACGACCATTTCCCCTATGCTGAGATCAATTTGTGGCGTAGGTACGATTTCCTGCTAGCTGAAGAGCTGAAAAAGAATATTTGTACCATGAACGAAGCCAATGTCTCGGTACAGCTTCACGATTTCCATCTTCGTGTTTCTGGGCAAGACACACGGAAATACACGTTCAAAGCGTACGATGAAGGGCATCTGGCCCCAATGGGCCTCTTCCAAACCTCTACCTTTGAGAACACACATAAGCTCAAGGGTCGAAGGACACTGATTGAGCGCTCAGTTGACATTTACGATGGCCAGCCGAATGATCCGGTGTCTGCGGCTCAATCCGAGATTTTGAATTCCCTTGCTCCGCCAACTACCAATGGGCATGTGAATGGGGAGGCCGCACCAAGAGCATTGGACGTCCAATCAACTCCAAGCCGCTCACATCATACCAACGTCCTAGGCCGAGTTCAAGATCTTGAAGCTACGCCTCGTTCATCTGTTGCTGGCTCTCCTGCCCCGGAGGCGACAAGTACACCACATGGAGGTGGAACCAGCACCCCGGCCGCGGGTGGACAGGGCGCAGGTGCACTAACATCTCGTGTTCCAACTGTTGAGGAACGAGATGACATTATCCCGGTCCTTTCGTTGGACAATGCAATCCTTACCTCCATTGCACACGCTACTCGTGGAGAAGAGCGTAAAATGCGAGAATTCATGGGAGGTATCATGATTGTGGGAGGCGGTAGTCTGATTAATGGCTTCCACCCATTTCTCGAAGAACGGTTGAAGAACCTCCGGCCTGGATTTGCTAAGGATATCATGATTGGTACTCCCCCGAGAGAGCTTGACCCGCAAGTCGTTGTCTGGAAGGGTGCAAGTGTGTTTGGAAAGTTGAACCAAACTAATGATAGCTGGATTGGCCAGCTGGAGTATGATCGCTTGGGTCACAGACTAATGGCCTATAAATGCATGTGGGCTTGGTGATTTGTTTTTGCCTCTTATTAGTTTAGGTCTGTTTAACTATGGAGAACGGGTTTCGGTTATTGGTATATGGTATTGATGTTAGTTAGCTTTTTTTTTTTTTTTGTAAGAAAACAATGCAGTTTGACTGATGCTTCTGATATGCAGGTAACATGGTAAGATTTGGCATTTCATATCGTAGTCCAACAAATTGGAGAACCTATGGAAAATCCTATCTTCCGGCCTCTTGATTCACTAATTTTAGGCGGTATTGTTTGGCAGAATAACAAGTCCAGTCTTCTCTCCGAGGCGTTCGCGCAAGAGAACCTCTTTGTATCCAATCGCTCTTATTTTCTGATAACGCCTGTGCCAAGGACAGGAGTGCAAGGATCGCATATTATCCCAGTCCTGGCCAACTGGCTCAACTCAAATCTCTGGATTTCTGCAGTGCACCGCTCATTGAAGCGTCTCCCACCATCTGAAGTCTACACCGGACGATAACATCAAGATGTCCAAGTCCAAAAGTGGCTCCTCTGGGGGCTACCACCAAGAGTACATTGCTTCGACACGCTACCGAAATGACCTCCCTCCTCCGGACATGCCCCCAAAGTTCCTAGAGATCCCTCATGAGGGGCTCGAACGGTTTCTGACGCCGGGCTTTACGTCCAACCTGGCTCGACGAGAAGAGCCGAATATCGACGTCGATGCGGAAGGTGGAATGCCAATTGATCTTGTCGGTATCCCAGGACTTCATCTGGGTGATGAGAGTGGTGAGTAACTGATCTCTACGTGTTCACTCATACGTTTGCTTCACTGAGCTAAAATATGGTGCATAGCTATCATGGCTCCCGAAAACCCGCAACCTCTTGACCCAGCCGATCTTCCGCTTCTCATGAGTCTGGAACAGCTGAAGAATCCGGCACCGAAGAACACGAACGTCAGTTTTCTGCGGCGGACTCAGTACATCTCAGCTGGTTTACGTGCCCCTGATGGTGGCTCTAGGCCTACTCCGACAAGAGTGAAGCCGCGTGAAGATAAACACAAAAACCAAGATGACCCGACTTATATCAAACGTTATATCCAAAAGGGTTTCGATACCGCCTACCCAGAAAGCAAGCATACTGGCGAAGAGACCGCGAGCAAAATCAAGGGCCACACAGCTACAAAGGCAGAACACGATGCATGGGCAATGCCTGTTCATCCGGATAATCCGAAGCTCAAGCCCGTTGGTTTCTATCCCATCATACCTGATTTACAAGGGTTCCCGGACCCTGGTGGCTTTGTTCAATTCAAGTTCGACAAGGCGCCTGTACAAGGTATTTCAGGGAAGCGCAACAAGGCTATGGATGTTGCTATCCTTCTTCCGTCTGCCCCCGAAGAGCGCGTTTGTCAGGAGCATGCTACTAAGGTGGCCCTGCACAAGACGAACCCTAATCTTTACCCAGATCCAGGTCCGATTCCGTGGGACTACGATCTTTTCTTGCCTGATAAGAAAGAAGCAACACAGAATGTCATATCCAGTCTTGACATCTCGAACCCGAATCGTGATAGCCCTGAATTATACACTCACAATGGATCTGATGACACCAAGTTCCACCGTTTCGACCGCTCTCGCACATATGCCACCAGCGCACAGACGCTAAGTAACGACCACAAGCAAAGAGATGTCGCTCTGACCCTATTCGATCCGGCACATGTAGCAGAGGGCCAGCATGATAGTGCGCCTTCCAAGCAAAAAGCTGCCTACTACTATCCGATCCTGGGCAAGACCCGTCTTAAGCCTGAACGTGCGCGTACTATTGCGCAAGCAGGATTGGCCCCTACAAAACCGAAGACGAAGGAAGACCAGGTTGACCAGCTTCAAGTGGTCGTCCGCGACCCGGATGAAGCAGAGGTCTATAAGCGTGCTTTGCACCGAGCAGCCATTGATCCCAAGTTTGCTGATTCCATGCCTCCTCCCCCGGCTGGTGCGGATGACGAACAAGAAGTTCCACAGGAGGAGAACGCTGAGGGGGATGAGAGAGGACAGGAAGAATCGGGCGAGAGAGAGCCAAGTCCTGATCATCCTGAGGAAGCAGACGAAGAGTAGATGCTCCAGCTTCCTTTTCTTTTCTTTTCTCTACGTTTTGGCGTTGGTATGGGTTACATTTATGTCAAAGCTAATTACTTTTTCGGAGCACATACCCATGTATCTCTTCATTTTTTTGACAGATCATCATAATCAATTTAGAGCTTGTCAAGCGAGACCTCATGCTGCTGAAAATAGTTGTGGAGTCAGTCTATTGGAGCCGGTGTTAAGGGCAGAGAATGATAGGTGTTAGGCGCCATGGAAATGCCATTTCAATATATATACTTTATTGTCTCGATATTATCAACCCTTTTGCCCATTTGTACAACATAATTTGAAGAAGGTATCCTATCCTTGATATGTATACTACACACCGCCCGGAAAAGTTCTGCTGACCCAAGCATCCGACCGCCCGCAGACTTGACGCAAAAGAGAAAAACAACCGGAAGCGGAATAAAATAACATCGGGATTAATTCCTTTCCTACTTGCGACTTGATACGGAGTACACACATTTACGTGGGGTATGCTTGCTGTTTTTCCTTGCTTTGCTTAAACCGCTTGAATCCGTGGAATATATTGCAATTGTAAGTTCTCCGAGCCTTCTTCGTTTACTATGCTTCCTTGATCGGCTTCGCCGGCTAGGGTACAAGCATGGGATGACTATGCCATGCGTCTACGGAGCCTAATTGCCTGTATAACAGACTAACAGTACCCCAGATACTCACTACGCATTTATTGTTAGCCAATGATTTCTGCTTAAGATTAGCGTTCGTTTTGTTCATAATGGTCGCAAGCTCTGCTACCCTTGCTTTCCGGTCTGCGGGCTTAAGGGCTCGCGCTCTTCCGCTCGCCCAACGATCTCCGATTTGTTATAGTCGCGCTACTGTACAACTACAAAGCTCGTTGAGATGCTACTCGTCGGAGACAAAACCTGAAACGGCCGAGAAGGCGAAGGAAGCCGTTAAAGAGACCGCTGAGACCGCTAAGGAGGCTACAAAGGAGATTAAGGAAGCTCCCAAAGAGGCCCCAGCACCAGCCCCTACACCGGCTCCCAAGAAGGGAGGTCGCCGGTCTAAGAAATTCTTCCGTACATCGTTGGCTTTAGCTCTATTGGTTGGTTTTGTCTACGGGTCAGACACCAGGGCTAGTATTCACCGATTTGCGGTGCCTCCCTTGATCCGGTTGCTGTACCCTGATGCGGAAGAGGCGCATCATTTTACTGTGGAGGCATTGAAGCAGCTCCATCGATTTGGTCTTAATCCTCGGGAGCGTGGAAACCCGGATGGTGATGGCGCGTTGGCGACAGAGGTTTGTTTCCAAACATATGAAATTTAGGCCGTGAATGCTCAGGAATTACCTCGTTTAGGTCTTTGGATACACACTCTCCAACCCTATTGGTATCTCCGGTGGCCTTGACAAGCATGCGGATATCCCAGACGCGCTTTTCGATATCGGACCTGCGATCGTCGAAGTTGGCGGCACAACTCCATTGCCGCAAGAAGGAAACCCGCGACCCCGTGTGTTCCGCCTACCATCGCAGCATGCAATCATCAACCGGTACGGCTTGAACTCGAAGGGCGCGGACCACATGGCGGAGGTTTTGCAGGAGCGTTTGCGTGACTTTGCGTATGCGCACGGCTTCGGAGAACACGAATTGGCTCAGGAGCGTGTTTTGAACGGCGAGGCGAACGTCCCGCCAGGCAGTCTAGTGCCCGGCAAGCTGCTCGCGGTGCAAGTGGCTAAGAACAAGGCCACGTCGGACTCGGACATCGAAGCCATCAAACGGGACTACGTGTACTGCGTCGACCGTCTGGCTAAGTACGCCGATATCCTGGTGGTAAATGTCTCGAGCCCCAACACCCCTGGTCTCCGTGACCTTCAGGCGACGGGGCCTCTGACGGCCATTTTGAGTGCCGTGGTTGGCGCAGCAAAGGGCGTGGAACGTAAAACCAAGCCGTTCGTGATGGTCAAGGTCAGCCCGGATGAGGACGCAGACGAACAGGTGTCTGGCATCTGCGACGCCGTGTGGGGCTCCGGTGTTGACGGAGTCATCGTGGGTAACACAACTAATCGACGCCCGGCGCCGTTACCCAAGGGAAGCACACTGTCAGAGGACGAACAACCCATAGTCAAGGAAACAGGTGGCTACTCCGGCCCCCAACTGGCCGACCGCACGGTTGCGCTGGTTGCACGATACCGCGCGCTCCTGGACACGCCCAACATGCCGGAACTAGAGAAGCGCATGCAAGAGCAAACGGCAACGGCTAAAGAAGCGGAACCAGACCGCGAGAACGTACCGGCGGTGGGAACTGCAGAGCCTGTGGACAAATATGGTCGCAAGACGATCTTCGCGTCTGGGGGTATTACGAATGGAGCACAGGCGCGGGCTGCTTTGGATGCAGGGGCTTCCGTGGCGATGATGTACACGGGAGTCACGTATGGAGGGATAGGCACGGTGACTCGTGTAAAGCAGGAGTTGAGACAGCAGAAGTAATTGATCAATAGTGCTGCAGCTGTTTCATTCAGTTCACCGCTGCTGCGTCGAGAGCTGTAGCTGTAGTGCTCTCTCGTCCGAGTAAAGAGAAACAACAGGAGAATAAAAAAGGAATGAAAGAAAATAAAAACCTTCAAGCTCATCTGACATGCAAATAAAGCTTCAACTAGCCCCAAATAGGTGAACCCGAGCAGGTGGATCGATCTGGACCATTTATGGAGAACTTATCTGGGGAATTTTGTACGTACCAGTAAATCCATTGTAAATCCATCGGAACGTATCCAATACCATTTACACCGACATGACAGCATGGGACCATCATCTATAAACAGTAATCCGTGAAAGAAACTACAGAGTGTTCTCCACCTCTTGAACCACCTTCCGTACGCCGTCAATCTCATGCGCAAACCTTCCCAGAAACATCCCATCAACTGCCTCCCCCAGACCGCCCGCTCCCCACAATCCGGGGCCTGCGCTTCCCCCATACAGCACCCGCACCTCTCCTTGCCTACCACTACCCCCAGACTCCCGAACCACACCGCGAATGCCCTCAACCACAGCAGACACATGGTCCACACCTGCAGGCACGGGTTTCCCAATCGCCCAAACCGGCTCGTAGGCGAAAATCACCGGCGCATCGGCGGGGATTGCACCGAGGACTGGCTTTATTTGCACAGCAACTTCCTCGGTAGCCCGCGCTATCGCCTGGTTCCCCGCGGGGGCAGTAATCTCCCCCACGCAAACCAGTGGGATTAGCCCATGCTCGCAAGCAGCTTTCGCCTTTTTCGCGACTTCGTCGTCCGTCTCATGGAAGATGGCGCGACGTTCTGCGTGTCCGAGCTCGACGATTGATACACCCAGATCGCGGAGGGCGAGGGGGGAGACTTCGCCGGTGTAAGGGCCGTAAGCTTCCCAGAAACAGTCCTGAGCACCGAGGAGGAATGTGTCTGTTGCGTTGGTTTCACGGAGGATCTCGGCGCAGGGGTGGATGGTTAGGAAGTCGGGGATGAGGGCTAGGAGGAGGTCTTTCTTGTTGGGGTTGTTGGTGTTGGCGTTGAGCTCGAGGAGACCGTGGAGGTAGGAGAGGGTGCGGGAGGGGGTGAAGTACATCTTGAGAGAGACGATGAGGAGGGTTTTGGGGAGTGTTGGAGGCATTTTGGTATCAGTATAGGCTGTATAGATCTGTATAGATTGTGGATGGTATAGAGTAGTCGGTTAGTAGAGATGAGTATAGATTCTGTTCACTATGCAGATCTGCCACATCGTATGTGTATACTTGGCCTGTCGTGCAGCACGTGAGCGTGGGGTCCCGTGACTTCTAAAGACATGTACGGGGCATGTATACAGAGTGGGGTGCGCAGAGCCATTGCGCAGCATTTGGATGGAAACAGTCAATTCTGGTCCTGCTCTGGGTATATTTGTGCCTATACCCTGTACTGGACAGGACTGATGTCATGATCGGAATACACAGGAACCGGACCCAAACAGGCAACTACGATGCTATACCCCTAGGTACGTGTCCACGAAACCATCGGAAACGTTTCCTCCAATGATTGCCATGTATAACTCCCCTGATGAAGACAGAATTTCGTGCCCCTCAGCACACCCCAGCCTAGCCCTCATAGAATCCCCTCTCTTCTTATCCGTTCAAACGATCCGATTCCATTCCTTTGAATTTGAAGCTTTTTCCATATCGGCCGTTCGGGAGGAGGCCGGCCACCAACAAGAGACGGTGGATGAGACGGAGTAATACAATTGACGACTGCACCATACCCTAACGAGTATGTAAGCACAGTTGAACGGACAACTCTATCTATATTGGGGTGGTGATTATAGGCTGGATTGGATGCCGTGATGATATCAAATCCGGTTTTGTTTGCGGTGCGGGAATAATCAGCATCAGTCCACTATACATGGTAGGATCATTGTCTGTCCACAGAGCATAACGTTGAATGCCACTCTGTACACCTATATGGCAAAGTCCAATTTTAGTATCTGTACTACTAAAGAGGAAATCCGTTTGCACATGACCATCTCGATCTACTGCTCGTACATGCTACCCCATAGTGGTACATAGTAATACATCCAGGAGTACTGCATTGAGTATCCCGAGATTCCGTATTCCGTAGAAACTGCAGTCGTCTCAAAATGGCTAGTGTAGTATTACATTACGACCCGGTATTAGCGAGTCCCACCTTGGTGTATATTATCGAACCCTCCCTCTTGGTTGCATTCTAATTGGCCACATTCCCGTCGTGCATGACGCCACGGCGGGGCTGTGACCCAAACCGGTAATCGTTGAACATTGGACATTCCATACTTGTATATGCAACTCAGGCATTTTTGTTGTTTGGCATCAGGGTTATTTGTGGTTCCGAAAGGAAAGGGAGGGAAATTGAGAAGAACAATGGAATTCAGGAGGGGTGAGCATGGCCAGGCTCAGCTATTTAAGGGCCGTCGATGTTCCCTAATGCCCTCCTCTCCATCATCATCCAAATCCTCTCTTCTCCCTCTGACCTCTGGATTTTACTTCCGATCTATCCACTTTCTTGTACTGATTGTCCACCCTATCTTAGCCCATTTCATATCTATACAAAATGACCGACCTCCAGCCCCTCCGCATTGTCTTCGCCTGCGATGAGGCCGGCCAACCCTACAAGGAAATCCTCAAAGCTGCATTCGAAAAGAACCCGCTCGTCGCCTCCATTATTGACGTCGGCGTCGACTCTACTTCCGACAAAACCGCCTACCCACACCCCGCCGTCGCCGGCGCCAAACTTATCCGCGAAGGCAAAGCGGACCGTGGTCTCTTCATCTGCGGAACCGGTCTGGGTGTCGCCATCTCCGCAAACAAAGTTCCCGGAATCCGTGCCGTCACTGCCCACGACTCATTCTCTGTTGAGCGGTCCATCCTGAGCAATGACGCTCAGGTGCTCTGCTTCGGTCAGCGGGTTATTGGCATTGAGCTGGCGAAGAAGCTGGCTTCAGAATGGGTTACCTACCGCTTTGACCCGAAGAGTTCTTCTGCTGCTAAGGTCCAGGCTATCTGTGACTATGAGGTGGAGCTTTCTGCTGCTGCTCAGTAATGCGGATTATGAGTACGTGCGTTGATGAATATATGATTACGTTTGAACAATTAGGCCTCGTCTCGTTGATAAGACTCGGTTTGCGAGACGGTTGTATAGATACGACATTCGGATGGTGCCATTTTCAGCCCTCTTCAACATTTTGATTATTAGCGTTATGATACCACGACTATGGTGAATTTGGCTGGCCGAATCTTACTTTCTTCCGTATATAGGTAAATATATTTTCGATCTACAAAGTACAAATGCACCGATATGTTCCGAATTTTTTTCTAGAACGACTGTAGCTTTCCCTCTTCAAGACACTGATATACGGTCGTCTACTCAGAGTGAGTTGTCTTTAACTGTGGGCGACATCAACAAAGTCTCTGGCAATCTTCTCTTCGCCTTGAACATCCTTACCTGCGACGTCCTGCGCGGCTCTATTTGTTACCCTTTATACATATTCACAGGACATGGGCATCTTGATGGTGGAGCATGGGACATTTTAGTGGGCTGATTGCAGATCATCCTCGCTCCGCGATAAGCGGTCCGATTCACACAAAATCGCTGTACTGAGTACAAAGCCGGGAGACATCTGTCTTTGTGATTAATATCTAAGTGTGGCTTGTGGATTTTGCGTATTCATATATCAATATTTCCTTCAGTGTATCTGCCAAACCAGACTGGACAGAAACGAGTTGCGCCATGGAAATACCAACACCTTATCCGCACCTTTTGGGTCTACCGCTTCCCGCCCGACGTCAAATTAACAAGGAAACAGGGGTGCTCTGGGATGACTAGAATGTATCTGACGAAGAATCTTTCTGGTTTGGATGACCGATATATCCGCAATCTACTTCTCACCTGCAAGACCACTTACGCCGATGTCTTGTCTACTGTATATTCCACCAACCAGATTGTCCTGCAGTACCAGAAGAGCCACGGTCTCCAGCCAGGAACCTGTTGCCGGCTTCTATGCGTGCCTTTTAGATGTGATAATCATTCTTAACACTTCGTCCTGTCCTGATGGTGGCTGTTGTAGAATGAAATGCAATGTCAACGATGGCTGTCGACCTAACGAGCCTCTACGGATTTCTTCGCGTGTAGGAGAAAAGATCGTTACCGAGTGAAGGAATACAACCCAATTCCTATCTAGACATCTCCGTCTGTCCCAATTAAATTTACAACTGGTCTGTGATGTCGATAATCTGGAGACAGCCAACGCGGTTGTGGAGCCATTGCTCGTCTTTCCAACACCGGCACAATTTGAACTCCGGATTGGGAGGCATCCTGTTCCTACCCTGAAAAAATTGGCAATTAAAGCTGTTAGCCAGGCAATTAATCGGCCACTGAGACAATCTACTACAGCCTTCCTGTTCCTACGACTGCCTGTTGAACTCCAAATTCGGATTCTGGAGTTGACCGATCTCATTGCATCTCTGGGTGAAATCGAGTGGAGACCAAAAGAAGGTTACAGTATCGACAAATATTGCGCCACATGCGACGAAATAGAGGGGCCTGGTGACTGTTTCAAGCATCATGCGTGCCAGCTTTTTGCCTGTCCTTACACTGGTGACCTTGGTTGCTTTTGCAACCCATACCATGCGACCTTTTCGGCGATCTGCCGGTGCTGGGAACCACCGACATCGTTATTCCTGGTCAGCCGGGCCATACGGGAGGTTGCCCAGACGGTATCTTTTCGAGAAACTGATTCATTGTTTATACATTGGAAGGAAACTGGTTCGGGCCCCAATCAACACTAGACCGTCTCGAAATGGCAGTTTTGTTGAAGGACATCGTGTCTCCAATTTATCTGCCTTATCTGCGTTTTCTAGAACTCGTCTTCCCGCATTTAAAGTACAATTTTTCTTGCCTCTGATAAATCTATTTATCATGACTAGATTGAGACCATTGAATACCTCAACGGTAAATTGAATTTCTCAAAACTCACTCTGCGGGCATGCTTCCAGGAAAATCTGCCAGCTGAAGCAGACGAAATACGCGAAATACTAGCTAGTGAGGAGGGCCGAATAATCCAGGAAGCTTACCTCCGCATTCTGGCTCCATTTGGACGGCTTGGTCGGCCTCATCGGTTTTTCATGAATGTTGGATGGCTTGGTGAGGAGTCCTATAGCGAGGTCGTAGCCAACCTGGAGGGAAAGTTGGAGCAGTCCATGATAGGTGAATGATATGATAGCTCTAGGCTGGGAAAAGGCGAGGAGAGATGCAATGCATGGCTTCAGTATTTGAAAAAGTTTGGCCTTAATGCTGACGAGACTGATGAGGCTGAGGAAGCTGAAGAAGATGAGTGGCTTGATGAGGATGACAAGGATGATTTTGGTGAATTTAGCGACGAAGACTACTCATCATTTCTTTGAAGCTTAGTATCATCAATACAATACACTACCGAAACTCAAACAGGAAAGAGGGCACATCAACAGATTTCCTCTTTAGGCCTAGTACGAGCGTTGTTGTAGACTCTGAGTCAGCTGGATTCTGCGGGGATCGATCAGCTTCGACAATCAACAAAATCATTGGCATTAAAGACGTGATCTTGCTCCTGTACTATTTCCAGATTATTCGTCTTAATTACCCAAAACGAAGTATGTCTTTTGAATTAAAGGAAAGGGGCAATCGGCTCTACAAAGAGGGTGATTACAATGGCGCCGAAGAGCTCTTCTCTCAAGCGTGCGTTTCTCTCTATTCTTGTATACATTTCGGCCCGCTAAAAAGAAGCCCAACAATAGGATCCAGAAGAATTCCCGCGAACCAACCTTCTTCACCAACCGCGCCCTAACCCGCCTGCGCCTGGAGAAATGGCCCGGTGTCGAACAAGATGCCCGCGCCGCCATCGCACTCTACGGACAAGAGAGCCCCAACCGTCTAAAAAGCAGCGGCTACCTTGTGCAAGCACTTCTGGGTCAACAACAACCGCAACCCGCTTACGATGTCGCCATTGAAGCCTACCACGACAGTCTCTCCGTCAAATCCCCACAGACTGAGAACCTTTCGAAGCTTGTCCTACGGGCGAAGCAGCAGATCTGGGCGCTCAAGGAGACACGACGCCTGCGCGAAATGAATGATACACTCGCGACGGTGGAGGGGCTTATCGAGGCTGAAATGCAGCGGTCACTCGACGACCTGCGTCGTCAGCTGGACGGTGGAGAGATCGGGGAGATTGGCTACGTGGAGGATGAGAAGGCACTGCGTAGGGATGCGGAGAAGAACATCCAGAACACTCGCGAGGCGTTCCAGGCTGCGTCGAAGGGGGAAATTGCTGAGCGGGTGGTGCCGGACTATCTGGTCGACGGGATCTCATTTGAGATCATGCACGATCCCGTTATCACGCCGTCGGGGACCAGTTTCGATCGCGTGGGGATCGTCAAGTACGTTGAACAGTCTGGCACTGACCCCTTGACGAGGGTGGGCATGTCGGTTAAAGACTTACGGCCTAATTATGCGCTTAAAGCGGCTTGTGAGGAGTTTCTGGATAAGAATGGGTGGGCGGTTGATTGGTGATTTTGCTTCTTTTCGCTCTAGACATTGCTTTTTCTTCTTTTGTTTTTGCTATTGCATCAAATACCCGTCTTTGCTAGCATTTATGGCGTTGGTTGGCTACTTAATTTACAGTGTCAGATAGAGTACCATCGCAATATAGAGTTGTACAAGTAGATTCCATTCATAACTCGCATAAATCAGTCATCACTCACAGTCCGGCATAAATAGCTAGGCTACCCCACTTCTCCCCACCATCAACAAGACTCAACCATCTCAACGCATCTATCTCATCCTCCATCACTACAGACCACAAGACCACTCCTATCGATCCTGTCTTTATTCACGAAACAAACGCCAAAATGTCCGCCTACCTTAACACCATCACCAACACCTCCTCTTTCACCCCCGAGGTCCAGAATGCCGCGGCCGCCCTAGCCCCCTCCAAGGAGACCCTCCAGGCCGCCATCGACGCCGCCCTGGCCATGGACGAGACCGCCGCCACGCTGAGCGGCGAACAGGCCGAGCTACTCAAGAAGGGCTTCGAGTATGCGACGCAGGTCGTCAAGATGTTAGAGAAGGAGCCTGCGCCGGAGGAGAAGTTGGATGTACGTTTTCTTTTCTGGGGAGTTGGGGAGGAGCTTTTTTTGGATGGACCGATAAAGGGAGTAATGGAGGTTGGGATGCTAACTGAGGATTAATAGCTGTACAAGTACTACAAGCGCGCGAACAACGAGACCCCAGCTCAGCCGTCGATGTTCAACTTTGAGGTTCGCATTTCTCATCTGTTGCCTTGGAAGGGTAGGACGGAAACTGACAACATGCAGGCCAAGTACAAGTTCAACGCCTGGAAGGAGATTAGCCACATCAGTGAGCAGAAGGCTCTGGTTCTCTACATCAAGCAGGTTGACACTCTTATCAACAAGTACGGCACCCGCTCGTAATCGCATCTACGTGTGGACTGAGCATGCATTTGGGTGATTTTTGGTTGGTTTTGGGAGGGTATTGCTAGTCATGATAGTGTAGCATTACGTTGAATGCAAGTTTATCATCGAAATAATCACTATGGGGGCTGTCTAACCATCCCATGTCTGCCCTAACCAATCTGGTTCCGGATGACTTGTCGTCGCACACCATGGTTCATCTCGGGGCCCATACGATGTTAACGGAACATCGTACGGCATTCGGAAGCCAATAAGAACGTCTTCCAGCCCAGACTTGGTTTCAGCAGGGCGGTCTTGCTTAAAACACGGGGCCATCTTTGCGGTCTTAGTCTCCTGGGAACCATCGACGTACAACCCGGGCCATACAATTACCCCAATCTCCCAGCTGCAGATCCTAACTTCTCCCTGCGCATTAACAGCTGCGCCCCACGCTTGAGTAGACAGATTCGCAGAGGTCACTATCGCCCAATCTATAGATTCCATGCCCGCATCTGAGAACCGGATGTAGGTCTTGATATGCGGCGCCGCGCGACGACGTCCCGCTTCCAGTCGAGGAATAGATTCGGCTTCTGCAGATGATGTCTCGAGACCAAAGTCGCTGTCTCCAGCCCACTGCCGCAAGTAAGGACGCATGTACTGTAGCTGTTTCTGTTGAGGTGCGCTTTGCGTTTTCATGTGAATGGATCCACCGGAACCGTAGCCGTTGAGGGAGCGACGAATCTCGTCTGGCGTAGGGAAGATAATAGAGAACCGCGGATGCGGTGTTGGGGATGAATATTGCGCGAGTGAATCGAAGAAGATATCCTTTAACCACTTGTCTGTTTGGCCTAGTGACGCAATCGAGGATATCTGCTCTTCGTCAGCAAGTTTGCTATGTTTTTGGGGTGGTTTAGTTACCTGAAGCACAATATGTGCCATTTCAGAATGCGACGCCAGCGGAACATGTCGCAGAATGTTCTTCAAAGCCGGCCATCCCCACAGGGTTTGCTTTTTGGCATCCATGGTCTCAGCTTTCTGTTTCGAAGGTACGCTGGCTATCAACGCTGCCCGCACTGCCCGGAAATCGAAACGCTCCAACTGCTTGACCAACGGACTTGTCTTTTGTCGTCCGTATGCATTTAGATAGCTAAGTAGGTCTCGCTTGAATCTCGTTCCGCTGCCGTAGCCCCCTGCGTTTGTGCTCTCAGAAGCTGGGATATTTGGTTGCAATGGCAAAAGAGGAGAGCGCCAGACAGCTTGGGTCATGTTTGTCCAGTCCCCGGGGATCATGTTGGCTGTGTGTATTATTATCCTTGTCCCGTTAACAAATTGAAGTCTGAGGGTCATGGATAGGATGCATACTGAGCGAGATCATCATGTCGAAGCAGAATCATCATCTTGGAATGATGCGTCCCAAATGGCTCAGGCATGTATGCAACGACCGGCTCCACATTAGGATATCTCGAGCATTGTTCCTATAATACCATTAGCAAACACATTTTGATCTGAAAATAGAGGGAAAAGCTACTCCGTACATCAATCCGTATCCGATTAGGCGCATCCCTTTTCCACGACCCATGCACGACCTTCACCTTCACCATGTCCCTGATATCCTCGTCAAATTGACTCATAAGAAAATCCACGTCAATTAAGAAATTAAATTGCCAGCATTCGCGAATCATCGGATCCCCGAGAATATCTCGCAGTCGGATAGTGTCAACATTGTTCCCCGACGACGCGGGTAAATCCCGGATATGGGTAAGTTGAATTGGGGATGGATGAATAGCAGTAGTTATCTCTTTCTGCTTTGGATTTTCAATGGTTTTTATCTCATCAGATACTGCAGTGCTGGTTGATTCCTGGCGTCGTTGGGGAGGCGGCGTGATAGACCGATGGAGTGATGCCAAGCCATTGTCTTTTGCTGATAATGCGTCGGGATGTGCTGGGTCAGTTGTGGATAGATAGTGCTCAGAAGACGAAAGCTTCGTCCTTTTTGAAGGGTGATCCATTTCTATCATGGATGTTTGGTAGTGATGATGCCGGTAAAAGAAGGGAGTGCGAGAAGCGGAAAACCGCAAGTGACGGAGCCATTGACCAAACGACGGGTTCCGTCTGGCATAAGAAAAATAATAGAGAACCATAAATATTGATTAATATCTGAATAGCTAGGTTAATGAGGATGTATGCTTTCTCACATTGAGTACTAAAACTACCTAGTATTTTCTAAACAACTCTTGGCAATGATGATAAAACCAAACGGTCATTGTCATTGGACCTACCTGCGAAGTTCATTAGGAAAAACCATCTAGTATTGTCTATCTCCTATTGTACAATTATAAGAAACAAGCACACGAAGTGAAGCCTATCACATTCACCACAAGAACCTCTGGGTTATCCCCGGTTCCTGTGGCCACTCGAAGCCCTTGTACAAGAAAACATATCCCGTCACAGCATTAACAGCCAAGAACCATAGGGTTTCCAAGAAAAGAGGAGAATAAGCCGCCACTTGCGCACGAACAATCTCTTTTTCTTCCTCCGGCCGGTTTAGACGGTAAACAGCCGGAATCGGCTGCGGAGGTAAATGCAATCTCCACATGACCCACGGGATGATAAAGTATCGGGGCTCGACGAGAGGAGCGGTGACCAGCGAAAGAGCCGTCGCCGCAAGCCAAACAATGACGAAGCTCACCCGGGTCGGTTCCAGCTGTTGCTTCTGACGTGTAGCAATGTGTGCCTGGATCCTTGCCATGACTTCTGGCGTGACAGGATCTTTCTGCTCAGGCGGAGCAGCCTGTTTTGGGGCTACTTGTTTGCGGTTGGTTTTGGCTTTCTTATCGGCTTCCTTTTGTTGTTCTCTCTTTTCTTTCCTCGTAACTGGTTTCATGGGAGGCGAAGCCGAAGCCAAAGCCGGCGGTTGTTGGGGCTGCGGCACCATGGGCATCAATCGAGGTGCTGGTGCAATCGTGGTGAAGCCTAAAGCAGAAACAACTGCCCAAGCACCAAGAAAATAAATGATCACGGCTCCGTACTTGATGGCTGGGTGATACCGGAGGATTCGGAAGGCGTAGAAAATATAGTGACGATTATCAGCCAGAGTGAAGGGATGGACAATGGTGTTGTAGTGAACCGCAGCCAGCATAAACGGAACGACCGCCAAAATGGCCAATAGGGATGGGAGACCCCTCTGTCTCTTAGGGAAGCTGTAATCCAAAAGCTTTGGAAGAAAGCTCTTCGGGAGAACTAGATTGGCAACGGGGATAACGAGAATAGGCCATGAAAAGAATAGGAAGTAAGGCCAGATGTAGAGCATCTGGGGCAAATGAAGACCTGCAGTATGGAATTCCTTGTGTCCTATAAAATGCATTAGTCCCCATTACATACAACACCCTCGTTGCAAAGACTTACCCAAGACGACGCCATTGTTCCATAGTATGAAACCACCAAAAGCTACCAAAATGAGAATGTGAGGAACTATTGAAACAAGTACTCGGGGAAAATTGTTCAGTGCAGTTGTGGCGAGCGACACGGAGGCCTTGAAGTAGTCTACATTGACGAAGTCAGCGGAGAATGCCATAACCATTAAATTGTCAAGGATGCCTTACCTGCAAAAGAAGCATCGGACACAAGAGGATCATAAAGCTCATTCTGGAAGCCCTTCTTTGCGATTTCATTCAGCCCAGAAACGTTGCATCTGTTAGTAGACAAACGCAGAGTCCGGAGCACCTGCAATCCACCGAAAAACACGGAAACCCAAAAGATATTGGTCTGTCTAAAGACAAGGGCAACCAGTCCAAAGACAAGGAAGATAAGGGACTGAAGAGGAGCAGATCCGCTCACAGTAGAGCGCTTAAGCTGCCAGTTGTACGCCTCGACGACTACCACAAGGGCAAGGATATCAGTATAGTAGAGTCCCGAGAAGAAGAACAGCGGCGGGAATAAACAAATGTTCAACACCGTGTGGCTTAACCGTGCACCTGCCGGACGAGACTTGTGATCATTCCGCAAGAGCTCTAACACAGACTGGAGCCTCCAAGGCAAGAGAACAGCTGTTGCTGCGACATTCGTGGTGCGCAGGGCGTCCGCGCCGAGCTCCGTCGGAGAGCCACGGAGAGCAAGCATAGCGGCGCAAATCAGGTACGACCAGAGGTACAGTCCCGGGGGAGTCGTAATGTTCGGATCCCAATGTGTCCACTGATGCGCCCAATAGGCCTGCGCCTGGGGAACATGGAAGGCTTCGTCGAGATATGGCTCCGGAACGACTGCGCTGACTCGAGTCTTCCACAAGGGAACCAGCAACAAAGCGAAAGGAACCGCATACCGGGCGGCTCGAGATAGACCCGAAGCAGGCAGAGTGGCACTCATTATGGCCAGACCTGGGTATATTTTCAATTGCGATCTGTCGGAGAGTTGTAAAGATCAAATTAGCAAAAGGAGTGGAATAGCTGGCAGAGAAGCTCGATGCAAACAAGCCAAACATACCGTATCGGGCCGTGGATGGCCGCAAGATCTCCGAACAAAGCAGCGCTTGTTCTTTTTCGTCTCGAAAGCTGAAGCAAAAGGAAGAGAAATATTCGACAGAAATCTGATTAATTGCGATGGTAAAAGCCAACTTTTGCTTCAAATACCAGAGTCTTTAAAATATACACGTCGTGACCGTCAATGGCCTTCCCTCTCCCGCGGGGCATCACGCCCCCGGAGATCGCCTTTCTCGCTGAGATGGAACAAGTTAATATAGTGCCTCGTCAGAGATTAGAAGGCCTAGAACTTCTTGGGGTGAGTCAATTGAACCCATGGATAGCCCCGGTGCTGTTGTCGTCTACAGTGTGGACAACGCGGTCGAGATAAACGCCAAACGAATGGCAGCTTACTGCTACAACTCCCTATATACCAGTCCACTCAATTGACCGTCTTTATAACTAGGGCTCCGTCGAACCTCTTCTCCCTCCCCGCCGCGCTACCCTTCCACTGTGGCTCGCCCTCCTCCTCAAACGTCAACGCCGCGCGAACATTGTCCCACCCTCCTGGCTCCACCCAGAAGCCCTATCTCTAATCCTCGAAATAGAAACACAACATAGCGATTACCAGAATGCCTTCTCCCCACCACCTCCATTACCTGGGCAACCAAGCGTCCGAGACCGAGAAACACAACAAACGCCAGTAGCAATGCCGCGATTTACACATGACGGTGAGCGGTATTACGCCTCTCCGCCGTTTCTTCCGCAGAATGTTGCGCGGGATTACATACCTCCTGGGGAACCGCCATCATTACCGTATCATTGGTTGGAGGTTGGGAATACGTTGTTGGATGCGGCGAGCGATGATTTGGTGGATCCGGATCAGATACGGCGGTTATTAAAAGAGTTGCGGGAAGTACGCATGGCTAAATTCCGGGCCGGTACAGATGTTCTTGATGCTGCTGCATTTGGGGGGGGAGGAGTTGCATTAACAGGAGTGGGCGCAATGGAAATCGGGGAGGGAAGAGGCTTTGTCACGGGGGTGGTGGATGGGCTCAGGTAATTGGGATTCCTACCTTATCCTCTATCGTCTCACGTCACTAACAAGGGATCCGAATAGGAAAATCGGAGCATCAAAGGAGCAAGCGCGGAGAGAACAGATGGCCGAAGACATGGCCAATGGCGGATATGGTGCTACCCAGGACGATGACGACGAAATGGAATTCTGATCATCTCCAACCAGTCATGAACGAAACGATACGAATTTATAATTTACATGCCATTTAATGACCATATACATACCAAATACTATGGAAAATAACAGATTGAGCCAGATGGAGGCGTTTTGCAGCCTGTATACCCCAATAACATAATAGTACCCCTGGCCAAGTTGTTCAAGTTTTAATGCTGATATTCTCATTGTAGCTATACAAGTCCAGCTCTTCATCCTTTTAGTAATGTCTTTTCCAATTGTAATGGTATAAAACAATGGTAAACCATCCCATATGAGACTTGGTTTTACTGAGAGGAAAGCTAAACAGACTGTTCCAGGCTCGCCTTCCTCGACTTAATGAGTTTCTTGAACTATGAATACGTCTTCGTAAGCTCACTGAACTCAACATCCCCGTCATGTTCGTAGCCGTAGATATTCTCAAACAGACTGGGCAAAAGAAGAGCGGTATATACCCCTAGGGTGCTAAAGTCAAATCACTGGCGTCTCCAGGAAGATTTCATCGATTCTGATGTATCTCTGACAATTGCAACAAAGATGTTTGGTAGTGACACTTGAGATTAACGGACGTGTTGAGATATCCATCTCGATCAACGATGGGCCCATAATAGTTTCCATGGAACATCCATGGGTTTACACAAAATGTGGGCAATGGGACGACTGTGCCTGGAAAGCCCGGAATACCAGTAATGTCGAATTCTTCGTCAACCTCGAAGAGAATATCAGCATGCTACCGTTTTAAGTGGATCAAAAGAGGGATTCTTATCAATACATTCTCCATATCCAGGTCGTTATGGTGAATGACAAAAGGCTCATCATTAAACCCTTCATTAATGAACTTATCCGTGGACTTAGCAAGAACTTCATAATGACCCACGGATTCGACTCTATACTCCTCGAGCTCGGGGTCTTCAAGGACAATTTGCGGTTCAATTGAGCCGTAGCCTTGTACCAATCAGACGCAGATAAAAAGGGCCCTGACAAGAAAAGTCAAGTTCTTCATAAATAATCGCCTTGTGTTTCGAGCAAGCCGTTGCAAGTGAGTCAACGTAGGGTACAATGTAAAAACCGCCATTCGAATCCTCCCGTAAAAACCCTAGCTTTTCGAACTTCAAGGATGCTAGCTGCAGAAAATCTTCCGTCAACTGCTTGCGCACCTTTTTTGTCAAAGCAACATGTTCGGGGTTCTTCCTCTCCGAAAGTCTCCTGCTCTAATCGTAAAGCACGCCCCGGAAGTTGTTACATGAGCATATATGTCACATCGGTTTTATTCTAAGGGTTCGATTTTGGCCGGTATCCGAGCACCTCTGGTACTAGAATGCTGATGTGCTTCTTCAAGTATTTCAAAGTGGCCGCGTATAAAGTGGAGATCTCGACTAGCTGGAAGCATGAATATGGAAGTGGAATTCGGGTCATCCTAACGGCGTTGTCGGAGAAGAGGAGCTCTTAAACGGCATTTTGACCTATAGAACAGGGTAGAAAACTTGTTAGTATTGCTTCTCGTTTAGCATAATCATGCTCAAGATAGCTGCATACTTGTCTCCTAAGATATGCTTGCCCAACTTGCAGGAGATACCACCCCGAAGATTGGCAGCCGCTGTAAAAAAAATTCGTCGAATTTGATAGTTTTGACGAAGTCGTGAAATTCTGCGGGGCACTCACAGCACTCACAACACCTCATCCATGACAATAGATGGCGAGAGCAAAGAGGAGTTGTTGTAAGAAGGAAAAAGGGGGGGTTGAGCAACCAAATGAAAAGAACCACAGGGCCCTAGTAGCTAGTAAGCTACATTATAAACAATTGATAATGACTCACTTCCCTGTTTGGGTTCCCACCTGCTGCTTCATTGCCCTCGGGGCAGGCACTACCACAATAGGAAAGAGCCGGCATCACGGGCACCGCTTCTTGCCAAACTCTTGAATCATAGAAAACATACCAACAGAGCTCAGTTTGTCAGACATCGACGATGAATCTTGTAAATTGGAGTAAACAGGAGTCAAGTAGTCTATCACATGTCCATGTTTTCTTCATTGCTCTGTAATCCCCTCGTCACCCTTCCCCGTCACATCAATCATGGACAGTCTATCAACAGATCCCGCTGAAGCTGAGCGTACCGAGCTTATCAAAAAGTTACATAACTGGAGCGAAGGAGTGTCAGTTGCAACCGAAACCTGGGCCTGTATTTGGCTCAGCAGCTTAGGAAAACTAAGAAAGCTCGTAGATGGCGTTTTGAAGGATGATGCCGGGCTAGACATGCCCATTCAGATACTATCCATTCCAGAAAATATTTCTTCTGAATTAGATTATCCTTGTTTGTGCCCATTTCTTTACCACTGCTTTATACACCTCAGTTAACCTCTATATACGGCTCAACTGGGAACGCACTACAACCATTGCACCAATATCCACAGCGGGTGTTACCAACTCGCAAAGCAACTTAATAAACAGGAAGTAAGTCGCGACAGAAAATGCACTATCACGAAGGCTAGTAGATGTACCGAGGCAGCCCATGTATGTCCTTTCTCAATGGCTGAGCACCCTGCCTCTCGAAGACTGTTGAAATGGGTATTTGTGGAAAATGCTGGTCCGACTGGGATATTCAAGCCTGACAGCAGACGTTGCTCACTCTTTCCAGAATTGAGGTCCCGCAAAACATAATAACCATGGACAAGGCAATCCACGCGACCTGGGACAACTGCATGTTTGCACTCGAGCATATCCAGGCTACTCCTGATCGAAAAACCATGGAAATCGAGTTCCACTGGCTACGAATCCGCCCTCGTGGAACCGGGCTTGTCTCGCTCTTAGAAATGCTGGGCCTAAAACCAAACAACAAGAGTGGTCGAGGGAACTTGAGGGTTTGGGATTGCCTTGCAGAAAGAAAGATTTGCTCGGATGATAGGATCGTCCTTCGAACATAGGATCCAGACAAGTTTCCTTTCCACAAGTGAAGAACCACTCAAATGCAGTGGCATCTAAACAGAGTAGCCGCTGTCAGGTGCTTCGGAAGTACTTGATTTTTATCGACAGAAGACAATCCGTTCACAGTTCATTGAAGATCCACGCTCCTTGACTTAATCAAATTATTGAAAGCTCGATCCTAGATAAGATTGCTATGGCAGCTATCATGAAGGAATGGTTTTCTAAAGGTCGTGGAAACTGGAACAGACAAGGGCAGAATTGGGGCAACGAAGAGTGTGGGGGATGATGCGATCATCGCGAATCTCGCTGGGCGCAGGCTCCTGTTCATGTTTTGTTCATTGTGCTGTTAGCGCCTCCTCGCATCCATTGGCTAGTTGGAGGATTCGAAGAGTTTGTATCTGGATGGGAGGCATCAATCACGATGGAGACAGGCGGGTTCTTTCTCATTCATGATGACAAGCAATAGAAAAATGCCAAGAATATGTCCACAATGTTACTCCGAAGAAGTCAAAAAAACAGAATCATAAGTGCTGAAGTTGCTTGCATTGACTCCTGAAAATGTCCAAATTACCGCTGAAGAAGCAACACGGTAACGCCTAAAGATTCTATCCTGATTTGAAAGACAGAAAAAAAAAAAATCAAAGAGAAGGAGATCTCGAAAAGTAGGTTTGGGGTAAATATAAAACACGAAGGGAGAGGAATGCAAATGCTCATGAAGCACTGTGCTGGTCCTTATGCATCATCTTCTTGCGCGCTGCCAGAATCATATCGTCCCTCCGCTTCTGCAACATACGCTGGCGCTCTTCCTTACTCTGCGACCATCCTCTCGACGACGGCTCGGGAACTTCTGAGGCACTTTCGCCTGTAGCTCTTGAGCTGAGATTGTACCGGGAAATTAGGTCTTGTCCGTCCGATTTCGGAGCGCTTCCGGATGAGGATGCGGGCTGTGTCCTGGGAGGAGTCGCGGCGGTAGTAGTAGGAATCGGCGGTTGGAACGACGGTGGCGGCTACAAAAACGAAAGAGGAACACCATTAGCACTCTATGTCATATCATAGAGCAGCATGTTCCGCGAAAAAGACAAGCAAGCAAACTCACCACTTCCAACCCTCGCCCACTCAATATCCTCTCCGTAGTCGCCGCAACACTACCCCCATTCCGCTGCAAATCCCACATAATTTCCCGGGTATTCAGCTGTGGAAACATCTGCGATATCTGCTCGACTTGAGCTGGGTCCACGGCATGCCCCCGCGCGCGAGTACGGCTGCGTCCGGCGTCCGGCTCATCGTCGCGCTTAAAGAACCATCGGATCACAAAAAAGGACACGACGGCCAAGGTCAGGAGAGAGGGGATGTTGAGAGAGGGCTCCTCTTCAGACATCGTCTCGAGCGGTTCGTAAGACATGTGCTGCAGCGCGTGCTTTCTCCGGTCGATTTCGATATGAGGCCAGCTCGGTAGTTTCGGAGACGGGGGTTGAAGGTAAGATAGCTGGCAAGACACAGGCGTCCTTCGTAGCAACTCGTATCTAAAGAAGGATATCGGATTTGCGGTAGTCGCAATCCAGCAGCTTCACAACAAAAGTGGGCAGTTGGGCTGTGGGTGCAGGTGATAAATGACGATGGTTATGATGATCCGCGGAGAAGAACGGCGATAGTTTAGGCGGTGGGCAACGGCCGATAAACAGTCGGCGGTTCGACCTAGAAGACAATGGATTTGTGGGGCAACGTGGTATTGTCGATGTGGGAGCGAGGAAGAAAGCGAGGGGAAGATAAGAAAACGACGAGCTGAAGTGGTGAAGTGGTGAAGTGGAACAGAGTGGTGCCCTTTCCCCTTCCGACCGCCGCCTTGTAACTCAGAGGCCTGTACAAACGTAAGTATATACCAATTGCTGACAAGGTCTACAGAGTAGAGCAGGAACACTAGAATATACGCTGAAAATATATATCATTGAGCCGTATATCATAATATTAAACCCGTGGCTTCCAGACACCATCATACATCAACCTGAAAACACCGTCCTTTCCGACCCATTACGTGCAAAAAGTGACTATAGACAAAACGAAACCAATAACCAAGATGAACAGAAAAGTAGGCAAATCTTCAGTGGAAGTAACTTCCTAAGGCCGCTACTTCATATCTGCTGGAGTCAATGCCTGGACAATACTCGTTCCTTCACTAAACCTCGTCCGGAAGATCCGGTTTGCGTTCTGGAACATGCCATCCTTCAGGGAAACGATGATGAACTGCGATCCCTTGAACCGGGTTTTGATCAGACGACCGATATTCTGCGTGTGAGACAGGTCAAGCGCAGCATCAACTTCATCCAAAATGTACATCGGTGCGGGCTTAAATTGCAGCAGAGCCATGATCAGCGAGAGGGCGATCAGGGACCTGTGATGTGATTCATTAGCTGTGCACAGCAGCGAGAAGAGGGATGGAGGAGACATACCGCTGACCACCACTCAGCTCAGTCAGACTTTGCTTCCACACCTTACCCAGACTGACTTTAACTTCCAGGCCATCGGTGATATCCTTGCCCTCAGGAGGATCCAGCTTCGCAAAACTGCCGGGCAGAAGCTCCGAGAAGATCTGACCAAAGTCGGCATTGACCTTAACCCAGGTCTTGTGAAGAGCCTCCTTCTTGTATTCATTCAGGTTAATGATGGTCTCCTCGATCTTGCGCTTGTCGCGGATCACGGTCTTCATCATGTTCTTCAAAGCGGCTTCCTTCTTCTCAACGCTGTCAATCATGTTCATGACCTTCGGGTTGATCTTCTTCTTCATCCCTTGGAAACGTTCGGTAAGGTTGCGCAACGTCGACTTGCATTCCGCAATGTTCTGATTCTTGAAGTCGTAAACGGTATTGGAGCGTCCGAAATTGTCCTTTTCGTCAGCAATCCACTCATGCTCCGATTCCATATGAGCAACGGCCTGAGCGGCAGCATGCTGATCTTTCTGCAGCTTTTCAAGCTGATGTCCAAGCTTCTGCATCTCAAGACCCTCTTCAGTGATTCGGGAGTTCTTGGTTTGCATCGCTGTCTCGAGCTCCCGTAGTTCTTCATCAAAGCCAGTCAACTTGGCTCTCTCGTCATCGAGCTGAGCTTGAGTAACGTCATGGGCATCCTATTTTGATGCGCGTTAGATTTATATCAATAGATGGCAATGGGATCTTCGCGTACCTTGATACGGGCTTGTTCTCTCTTCATCGACTCAATCTCTTCGATCTGAGCCTTGAGAGTATTCTCAACCTCCGCAGTCTGTTCCTCAGCCGCTGAGAGGTCGCTTCCAACCTGCTCAGATTCCAATCTCGAGTTCTGGAGTTCCTTTTGCAAGGTCTTGACGGCGTTGGTGTTCTTAGAAAGGTCCTTCTTAAGTGAATCAACCGAAGTCTGCAATTCTGCGAGTTTGCTGTCTTTGTTGTCATTGAACTCGCCCATGTCCTTCTCGATTCGCTTAATATTCTTGGTTGCTTCGCTCTGTCGAGCCTTGGCGTCGGTAATGTCCTTCTTCAATTGTTCGATGTTCGCTCGCATTTCCTCAACAGCCTGAATGATAGATGACGACGAGTTGTTACCAATCTGCTCTTCCGTGAGCTTGATCTCATGGGTCTTGAGATCCAGTTCTTGCTTGAGCGCGCGCGTAGCGTCGAGCTTCTTCTTCTCCTTTCTCATATTCTCTTCCAAGCTCGTCAGGTGGCGCTCCTTGGTCCGGATTTCTCGGGTGATTTCGTTTAATTTTTGCAGGGTGACGAGTACTCCACTCGAGTTCGGTGCGCTACCTCCAGACAAAGTACCCGACGGGTCATAAACATCACCATCAAGAGTAACGCTCTTCATGCGGACAGATGGATCGAATGTCACTCGTTTTGCCGTATCCGCATCCTGGCAAACCAGCGTGTTGCCAAACACATAATTCATAGCGGCCGTAATCTCTTCATCGTACCCAATCAGCTCCAAAGCAAGATCGACTTTACCAGGTGCAATGTTCTGTGCTGCGCCGATCTTCTCCACGGACGCCCTGAAAGATGAGATCTTATTCAACGGGATGATGGTCACTCGCTTGCGCAGCTTTCCCTTCTGGAGCAGATGAGTACCGGTTTCAGAGCTATCGACGACAACGTTGTACAAACGACCACCAGCGCAGATTTCCAGCGCTGTCGCGGCCGAAATCTTCTCCTTGTCCAGAGTAAAGAGCTGGGCAACCAGGCCCTTGACTTTAGATCGGTCAAATCCAGGGTGTGGGTCTGAATAATTGAAGTCAATGTTGGCTACCCTTCTCTTGAGTTCGTCAGCTCTTCCGCGCAGTTCACGGATATCCTTTTGCAGGCCACTTTGTTCCTGGTATATCTGTTCTTCTTTACCAGGCTCATACCCCAGTCTCGTAAGTTCAGATTCCAGCTTCTTGGCCTGCGACTTCAGACCCTCCAATTCTTGCAAAAGACCAGAGTTCTGCTGCTTTGCCTTTTTGGCGCGTGGCTCTTCTTCTTTGACCCTCTTTTCCAAATGAGCAATCTTGAGCTTGGCTTGCTCTTGTTCTGTGGCGGCACCGCTGGCACGGTTTCGGGCGTCTTGCAATTGTCCTTGATACCCACTTTCCTGACCTTCCTTGGATGCGACACCGGTTTGTAACGACTGCAGCAATTCTTCCTTCTGCTCTACCTCAGCAGTCTGAGCGTCGAGTTCCGCCTTCGCAGTGTCGTATTGGGCTTGCAGTCTATCATATATGTCCTTCTTTTCTTTGAGAAGCTTCTCAAGGTCATTCACGGTCTTTTGATTGTCCTTCTGCCTTTCCTTCTCCTCCGCAATGCTGGCATTCTTGAGATCGAAAACTGTTGTCAATCGGACCAGCTCATGCGAATGGGCCTTGACATCATCTTCAAGACCCTGGAACTTGCCTCCCTTGCGCAACTCTCTATCGCGAGCCGCCCGCACACGTTTAGCGTCTTCCTCCAAGTGACCAATTTCATTCTTCAGCCTAGACGCGTTATCCTCAAATGTTTGGACCTTTTGCCTCTTGTTTTCACACTCCTCTCCAGCAATCCGTAACCGTTCGTTGCCTCTGATGTAGTCGTGGGCGACAACCAGCCTCGTTAACCGCTCCAGGTCGTTCTGGGTCTGTTGGAAATCAAGGAAAGCACGCTTCTCGGCACGGAGTTTTTCAAGTTTGGGTTCAATTTCTTCCTTCAATAGTCCCTCCATTTCGCGCAATTTCAAGTCCTTCTTACCCATTGTCTTGCCCGCCTTCTCCCGTCTATCCTCGAACATTCGCGTACCTGCTGCCTCCTCGATCATGGACAGAATCTCAACAGCCTTCATATTCAGCACCTTTGTAATTCGTCCCTGCATAATAAGAAAGTTGGGGTTGTTGATGTTCAGCTGAACACTCTGGAAGAGATTCTGCACCGTCTGCTGCTGTGCGCGATGGCCGTTGATGAGATATTTGCTCGTACCGCCGAGGACGATCTGTCGCGTAACAGATATATTCGCATATTCCTCGAAACCGATCGGGGATTTTGCGGTATCACGGTTATCGAAGACGATAGTCACACTGGCCTTTGTCACACCGGCCTGGCCACGTTTGTAGATAAGATCTTGGAGATTCTGCGCCCGGACCGTGCTCATATTCGTAATCCCGAGGACGAAACAAATCGCATCGAGAATGTTGGATTTACCACTGCCATTCAGACCAGTGATCGAGTTAAAGGATTCGTCCCTATTGGGCAGTAGTCAGTACCATGTCTCCCATTCAAAAATAGAGCCGATCGCATTCCGCTTATATCGACCTGAAGGAGCCGGAGCCGCATAGGAGCCGCATAGGAGCCGCATACCATCCTGAGACGACCGTACGCACGGCGTACGATTTGAAGCCCTGTCACCGTAAGATTAGCGGGGCATGCGAAGGGTAATTCAACAACAAAAACTCACGTCAATGATAATTTCTGTAATCCGCATAGTTGCGACACCAATCCAGTCCCATGCACTCAGTTGCTACAGTACATGAGATGGAGATATGGCGATAAAAAAGGAGATGTTCGCACGATCGCTGGCCGCCGAGATGGTGGAACGAGACTGTTTTGGCGGGCGCGGCTGTTTTGCCGGCGGTAATCAGGTGTTTATGGTTTACCACTTTGAGAATGGCGCCAGATTCGATGAATAAGCATGGAGGGGTCGCCCGATTAGGAAATTACATGATCGTTATCGATCTACAAAGTAGGATTGAAGTCCTACTACGTATTACTAAATGTATGAGTCCAGGAGCATAGGCAGTAGAAAAGAAAAGATCATCAAGTCATTTGGTTTCAAATAGAATAATATCCTAATCCCATACAGACCACCCAGTTTAAAGAAATGCGCCCTTGCTTTAAGGCCAAACTGCAATACCAGCAGCCAATGCCAGAACAGAATATCACAAAGCACTGGTAGCCGACCCAACGCCATTGCTGACCGATTAGCTAGTTATCCTATCGACAATTCACGAACCAGGTGGGAATCCGACTGTGCGCGCAATGCCACGGCCGGGGTCAAGTCTGTTGTCCAGATCCTCATATCGCAAAATAAACTCACGCTGCATGAGGTTAGCTTCGTTAGCACAATCCCTGCTATGAGTAGTACATAATCTCTGGACAAGCTGTTGGACATACCCTAATCTTCTTCCAGCTGGTAGGATCCCATATGAGGTAGACTCCACGCTCGCTCACTCCACGCTCAACATCAACCGGGCCAGGATATGTCTCATCACGAGTCAGCCAACACCGTTCGATCTTGTGATATCTCCACTTGCGACCCATCAACTCCTCCGCCGCGAGTTCTTGTATGATGTCTCGAGGCATGCTGTAAAAGATGTAAAAGAGCGACTCATCGCTGAAACTAGGGATACGAGATTGGAGTGGTTGAATATTGGCAACGCTGTAGCAGGAAGGCAGAGAGAAATCCTGTTCCAGAGGTAGCGAGGACATTGAGGCAACAAACGGCGAAGCGAAGGATGTATGGAGAGGTCTGGATAGAATGATTAGCTAGGAAAGATCATAAACGACCAGAAAGCACAGGCACATACTCAGGTTGATTCAAATCTAAGCCCAAGGTCATGAGATCCTGGCCCACAGCAAGACTCGCGACATCTGGACTTTCGCTATGAATCATCCTCAACAGGCCTGCAAGTCCAAACCTATCGAGCTCACTCATCTGGCCCAGAGGCGGTTGTTCAGCACTTTGAACAGAAGGTTCCTGCGCATCGCCAGAAATAGCTTGCTGTTGGCGCTGTAACTGCTGTTGTTCCGTAAAACTGCGTTGCCCCGGTGCCATAGCGTTGGCCATATCCTATTTAGGAATCGTCAGTGTATAGGCAAAGCAAGCAGGCAAAAAGATGATTACTTACCTCCTTTTCTTGAGCTATCACACCATTGGATCCCTGATTAACCGGTGATCGCGACGTTCCAATACCTAGAACGCATGGTCAGCTTTCTACTAACCCATTGAATTAACGTGACCATAACATACTTCCAGATCCCATATTTGCAGGAGACATTATCCTACCCGTTTCTTGACTGTTCACTGATGCTGCCATCATGTTACGGGTTTGTGCTGCAGACTGGCTTTGGAACCCCATACCAGAGTTGTAACCCCCAAGCCCAGCATTCTGCATCATTGAGCCTCTGCGATCTTGGCCTAGGTCCGCTGCGGCGTTGCGTCCAAGGGGTGGAAACTCGTCAATGCTGCCGGTTTGGGGCTGTGCACCCGCTAGTTGACCGCTAATGCCTTGTCCACCACCGCGGAAGTCATCCAAACGGTTGGCGAACTGCATGCCGGAAGGAAATAGGTCGTCGTGGGGAGGTTGGTTCTGTTGTTGAGTAATATGGGATGGAGTTTGAGATGTGCGTGACGGTGGTTGAGTGGTAGGAGGGGGCTGTTGTCTTTGTACTGGGGTCTGCGCGGCGCGTTGGCTGGCGTTCGCCCACACCATTTGACTCGGGTTCTGAGTCTGCGACGGCGGTGCACCTGACAATGAAGGAAATTCCCTAGCAGTGAATGCTCCTTAGCTCTGGAAACCCAAAGAGAACTGCACCAACCGAGCCCAACAATCACAGCAAGGCAGCCCTAAGCACACAAGGACACATCACACTTACGACAAATCCAACGGTGTGGCTGGCTGCGATCCACTGAGGCTCTGTGCAAATGTCCCCATAGCACCAAAGTTGCGCTGTTGATTTCCTTGTAACCCAGGTGTACCGCTCACAGGCAAGTTGAAGTTCCAATTGGCTCCGGCTCCTATTCGTCCTCCGTAATTAGCATATGTAGTTCCGTAGACCGCTCAAGTGAATATCGACCTAAGGGTATCGCACCGAGTTTTCCGTTTGGCAGACGCGCCGAGGCGAGAGTCGCATTTCGAGCCTGTGCTTGCTGTTGTGCGGGGAATCCAGACATGCCTCTCATGGGCTGCGGACCTGGTCCTGAGGAACCGCCAAAGACGTCAGCATCACAGTCAAAAAATGGCAAGTATTGTAAGAACAGTAGTCGATCGGTGGTCTGATCAAGCCCCTCAACTTCGTCCCGAACTGTAGGAGTCTCCTGTTGTGGTCCGAGATACTTCGGTCGCAGGTGGGAAAACCACATCCATGGGGAGGTTGCAATTGGAGCAAATTGACGAGGCAACGATCTGACCAAAAGCTTCAAGAAAACCCGGGTCAGGATTGCAAGAATCAAAAACTCTTTTATCCGCGAGATCTCCATTGTGGGTAGTTCCGAAGCAGGGCACGAACAGCAATGTACCAAAAGGACAGGGAATTTGGAATGGAAAAGACACACCTGGTCTATTCATGGTAAAACTTCAGCTCAGTAAGCTGGTCCACAAAAAGAGAAGAATTTCTGCACGATCAAAGAATATCTCCACGGCCTGACTGCAATGCAGGGAATCAAACAATGTTGGGTGCTTGTAAGAGCGTTCATTCAATGCGACGACTGCCCTCCGCCGGCGAAGGCGGAGAGTGGCGTCAGCCGCGCGTCTATGAGTGAAAATGGTCAGGATTAGCCGCAGACACGAGTCTCTACGCATTTTAGTTGTCTAGTGAGAATTTCGGTTTTATGCTTTGCTTTATAATTCTCACTCTTTTCTCTGGTATATAGAATGGCGAACTCTATCACTAAATTGTGCTTTGCAAGATGCGGAGTACTTGTACGGAGCAGGGATATCTATATGGGTGAACCCTAGAGTTTAGAGATTGTTATCGCCCTGGACTTAAATAGATTAATATGGTGATTTTTTTTTTTCAATCTTAACATTACTGGCATATTTCTAGTATATATCTTTTCCTTTGTATACTAAATAGGAACCTCAATCAAGCGCGACTGGCGGCTATTCCACGTGACCCCCGGTCACGGGTCCCACCGCAGCTTTTTGAATTCCCAGAAAAGAACCTCCAACAAGAAAGCCGGTCCATTCGACGACAGACGCACCGTCACCATGCCCCGTCATTCCGTGACACGGCTCGCTCGCCAGGTTGGGAGCCTTCCGCTGGCCGAATTGCCGCCTCCGTATCTTGCGCCGTCCCTCCATTTCTCACTCATCCGATCACCCGTCCAATCCTCCAACTTCTCGTCCACTGCGGTTGCCGCTGGCCATGGCCGGGATCTCAGCAAGTCTCGCGGTGTCTCTGCCATCCACCGAAGTGGTCCCAAGTTTAAATTGGGCGTGTCGAAATACCCATTGCCGAAGCCTGTGTCTCCTGAATCGTTGGAACGCCGTCACCCTACACCTGACCATGGACTCTGGGGGTTCTTCCCTAAAGGCAAAGAGGCATTGAGCTCGCCGGAATACGATACCGCTCATGGTTAGTGTTATATATGCTGAGATGGACTGTATAAAGTACGACATGCGAATTTGTGCTGATTGTTGGTGATCCAGGCCGACCTTGGTCCATCCAGGAACTCCGCGAAAAGTCCTGGGATGATCTCCACAGACTCTGGTGGGTTTGTGTTAAGGAACGCAACCGCATAGCCACCTCCAACTTGGAGCGTCAACGAGTGAAGGCTGGATACGGAGAATATGAATCGGAAGAACGGGAGCGAGTGGTGAGTGTTGTCCCTGGCGGGTTATCTTCATTTGGATATATTGAGAAGAAAAAATTAGTGTCATGATGTCTTTGCACCCATTATTTGATTATATGAACGTGCTAATGCAAGCGCTGTTGTTATTTAGGTCCGTGTCACTCAGAAATCCATTAAGCACGTTCTGCGGGAGCGATGGTACGCCTGGGAGGACGCACAGAAGCTCTATGAGCAGGGTTACCGGCCCCAAGAGGAGGACACCCAGGAATAAGCTAAGAGTGACATGAAGGTTCCCCGGCCCGTATAGCTCTCCACAACAGCACCTTCCCTGTCTCGGAAAGTCTATCAATTGGGCTCAAATGTAATATTATCATGGATTGCCCATTTTTATGTACTGCCATATTTTATACTATTTTATGTTGATTTTGGATCAATGCCCTGTCCGATAGAGCAATAGAAAAAGGACGGCACTACTACGCATAGACATCCGCCATGTATAGTAAAGCGCCGGAACTAGCTGTCAATAATGATGCATATCAATATGAAACTGGCCGTCTAGAAACAGGAGAGAAAGAAAAGGGGTCTTGGAAATTCAGGAGTCGCGGTATTCTTATTTCCAGCTCTTTTGTTGGTATTATTATTGCTGTTATTAGCGCTGGCGTCAAATAATCCGGTCGATGATCCGCGGAGGGGGCTCCAGCGACTACTTCTACTAGACACCTCACCGCAATCAAACCACCTCCGCGTTCTTCCTTTCCCTTCTCTCTTTCCACCTTCTATTCATCTCCATCTTGTTTGACTTTACCCTGAATATCTTCCTCTTGCCATATTCTAATCACCATGGAGGACATCGCTCCCGAGTATGATGTTGTTGTGCTTGGCACTGGTATGTTGGTAGCTACCCCGCGATGATATGTGATATGGCTAACCGTCCCCCCTGCGCAGGGTTGACGGAGTGTGTTCTGTCCGGGTATGCTGCTCTCCCCTTACTTTATGCACTACGAAGAGTTCTAGTTGCTTATAATTGATCTGGTATACAGTGTTCTCAGTGTCAAGGGAAACAAGGTGCTTCACATCGATCGCAATGATCACTACGGAGGGTAAGTGACGGGGTAGCGTCCACGCATCGCCAGTTCTACCAGTGCCCCCATCTAACGATATATAATAGTGAGGCCGCTTCTGTGAACATTGAGACTGTGAGTACTCTGTGAAACTCTGGTTTGTCGTGTTGCTTTGCATTGCTAACGGATCTGTGTTTGTTTTCTATAGCTGTTCAAGAAGTACGGCAGCGTTCGCCCCGGCGAGGAGCCCTGGAAGAAGTATGGACGGGTCAACGACTGGAACATTGACTTGGTTCCCAAGCTGCTGATGGCCAATGGCGAGTTGACGAATATCCTGGTTTCCACCGATGTTACGAGATACCTTGAGTTCAAGCAGATTGCTGGCAGCTACGTCCAGCAGGGCAACCGCGGCAAGGCCAACGTGGCCAAGGTCCCCTCGGATGCAAACGAGGCCCTGCGTTCGTCTCTGATGGGAATGTTTGAGAAGAGGAGAGCGAAGAAGTTCTTGGAATGGGTTGGTGAATTTAAGGAAGATGACCCGGCTAGTCACCACGGTGCGTCTCATAAGCCTAGCTCTCTCGGTTTGACGATTAGCCGCCATTGCTAATTATATGTAGGCTTGGACATCTCTTCGTGCACGATGAAGGATGTTTATGACAAGTTCAGTCTCGAAGACAACACCCGTGAATTTGTTGGTCACTCGATGGCTCTGTACCAGTCCGATGACTACATCAACGAGGTCGGCAAGGCCGTCGAGACTATCAACCGCATCCGTCTATACGTGAACTCGATGGCCCGGTACGGCAAATCGCCTTACATCTACCCTCTCTATGGCCTGGGTGAGCTCCCTCAGGGTTTCGCCCGTCTGTCCGCTATCTACGGCGGTACCTACATGCTCAACACCAACATCGATGAGGTGCTCTATGACGAAAGCGGCAAGGTCTCGGGTATCAAAGCGACAATGAAGGATCGGGACAACGCTGCGGAGACCATGAACTTCACGACCAAGACAAAGAAGATCCTCGCAGACCCGTCCTACTTCCCCAGCAAGGCCTCCGTGACCGGCTACCTGCTCAAGGCCATCTGTATTCTCAAGCACCCCATCGACAAGACTGATGGCAGTGACTCGCTGCAGTTGATCATCCCCCAGTCTCAGGTTGGACGGAAGCACGGTAAGTTCTGATTATCTTCACAAATATATAGCTGTATATTCTAACTGGAATAGATATCTACATTGCTATGGTTTCGTCGGCACACAACGTCTGCCCCAAGGGCTACTATGTCGCCATTGTCTCGACTATTGCCGAGTCCGATGCGAACCACCACATTGAGCTTGAGCCTGGATTCGAGCGTCTGGGCGAAATTGAAGAGAAGTTCTTTGGCCCTCCGATCCCGCTCTACGAGCCCCTTGAAAGTGGTGAGAAGGACAACATCTATATCTCGAGAAGCTATGATGCTACGTCACACTTTGAGACCACTACTGGTGAGTCAAGATATCGTTCTATGAGGACTAGAAAATCGATCACTAACATTCCACAGATGATGTGCGGGATATTTACCGTCGTGCCGCCGGTGAGGAGTTGGTTGTTGAAGGACTTCGGGAGGACCAGAAGCTTGCTGAAGAGTAAATGTGATTATATGCGTTTCCGGTTAAGACTGGGTAATATATCGTCGTTTTGGGGGAGCCATGATTCCCTAGACTTGCGCCTTTGCTCTTATTCTTCTATGATCAGATAACATGTTGGATTAACACGTTTCTTTTTTCTGAGTCTTTGGTGTGTGATCGATAGTATCGCTGCTGTTAGACAGAATTCCCCCTTTCCTTTCCTGCAGTCGATGGGTATATACAAGCCCATAAAAGGCCCGAAATTCTTATGTACAACTAAGAGGCACCAACACCCTTACAACTTCTCCTCCGCGGGGTCCGTATTGGCCTTCTCATGCTCCCCCAACACACAGATATCTCCATTATCAACCCTGGATATATCCGCCCTCAAAAAGGCCAACCGTTTACCCATCTGCACCAGCGTACAAGTCAACCGAACCTCCGTTCCCTGCGGAATCGGCCGCAGATACGTCGTTTTCAAATGACGACTAACCCCTCCCAAGGCGAACACACCCGGGCGCGACATTCCCAAAAGGATTGCAGTAGAAAAAATGTCGATGAGAGTGGCTGTGCAGCCTCCGTGGAGATTTCCCATGTAGTTGCAGAGATTCTGGGGGATGGTTAGGAGGTAGGAGACTTGCGGGGGAGGGCCTTTGGCTGCGGATTCGAAACGGAGGTTGCAGGATTTGGCGTCGATGTTCCAGTACTGGTCAGTTAGCTGTCAGTGCTGCTCTGATATGGAAGTTTCGAACTGCTCAGGGAAGTTGGGGAGGAGAGACCTTGTTGTTTTCATCACTGTCCTCCCCTGAGCCCATGCGCAGGGTGTACTCGTAGACGAGCTGCTCGAATTCATCGAGAGGTCTGGATGGAGCAAGAACAGACATGGCTGTAGTCAATTATAAGGAATTGTAAAGCTTGAATTATGAGGAGTATGTAAGAAAATAATATTTTCAAAAGGTACTGTTGGAGAATTGCATATTATGACTTGATCGCATTCATCTGAATAGCCGAGGTTCATGGTCGGTTTGGGGAGTTTCAACTCTAGCTATTTATCTCATTTTGAAGTGTTCGGTATGATCGTCTTGCTTTATCTGATCATGGCCACCATCAGAGTATACTCCGTAAGTGGCATTGCGTTGTTTGTTTGTGATGTTAACAGAGGTATATATGCTCGATAGTTAGCAGAGTCATACAAACATGTATGCTGTCAACACCAACGTCTAACAAAGTAGAACGTCAGCACTGCTAATTATTCCGAATTTTTCACCTTCATAGTCTAGTGATCATACCATCTTATACTCCAAACTAAATCCTTGCTGTTATTTAATGCCCTTGAGATACCATTAACCACGTCACCTGACCTCGCGTCGCGCGTTGTCCAGCTCCGTCGGCCAGTTTTCTTCAAGCATTAGATCGGTCAAAGTCGACTGCGACGTTTCCAGTGCTCGACAAACACAATTGCTGTACGTATGATTTCTTTTCATGCTCAATTTCAACTGCCTACTGACTTATTGCTTTGCGCAAACAGTCTGTGTTTTAATCTTTACGTTGAAAAGATTCGTCCTTCCGCAGTCCGTCGCCGTGATCGCATACCGTAGCTAGTATTTTGCCCATTGGCTACAGAGACCAAATCCATGATCTTCATTTCCTCGATTATATTTCATACAGCACCACATTACTATCTCCTAAAAACTTGGCCTCACCCGCGTGCCTACGATGACGAACCAGCGCGCCTCGAAGAGAAGAAGAGTCTCCGATGTGGATGAAGAGGGGGACACGGAGATGCGCGATTCCAATAATGCTCCCTCGTCACCGTCAGTGAAGGATGAAGGATCTGACGACGACGCATTTACCCCGGCTACCCCGACAAGATCCACGCGCTGGCGAGCATCGCAACCAATCCAGAAGGTAGAACAGGATAATGAGGGAGAAGCGAATATTGAGACACCTGTAAAGTCTGGACTACGGTCGAGTGGAAGGCAACGGAAGCCACCGCAGAGGTTCGAGCAAGAATTGAAGGCTGCATCCTCGGCGAGGAAGACGGTCGGGACACCTAGAAGTACTGCGCGCACCCCGAGAAGCACGCGGAAGACCAGACAGGCATCTGAAGTGGAAGAAGAGGAAGAAGAAGAAGAAGGGCAGCGATTGCCGCAACCGCAGCCGACTTCGCTGGCGAGGACAAGGTCGAAGAGGGCCAATGTGAACTACAACGAGGATCAGGATGAAGGACGAGAGAACACGGGGCGATCCGGCTCGCCAGATGAAGGCGACCAAGACGGAATTGACGATTTGGTTGCGATGCAGCTACAGCAAGACCCTCATCCTGAACAGGACGGTAAAGACGATGCGCTGCCACCAACAGAATCGCTGCCTGACTACGCCGAGGACTTTCAAACTCTGGCCCAGGGTGACAACTTTCAAAACGAGCTCAAGGTGTTGACACAGGTTGTGATTGAAAAGCTCAATGGGAAAAGACCAGTTCCTTTGAAGGGGCTGGAGAGCGAGTATCAGAAGGTCTACCACCTCGTTGAGCAAACGGTTACTTCTGGCGAAGGTAACTCGATGTTGCTTCTTGGATCTCGAGGCTGTGGAAAGACAGCTATAGTCGAGACCGTACTCTCAACATTAGCAAGAGAGCATGCGAATGATTTCCACGTGGTCCGTCTCAATGGCTTCCTGCACACTGATGACCGACTGGCCCTCCGTGAAATGTGGCGCCAACTCGGCCGCGAGATGAATACAGAGGAGGAAGCTGGCAAGATCAGCAACTATGCTGATACAATGGCTACATTACTGGCCTTGCTGTCTCACCCAGAGGAGTTGTTTGGTCCGGGTCAAACAGAGGGCGTGACTGCTGCCAAGTCGATTGTGATTCTGCTGGACGAGTTCGACCTATTCGTATCGCACCCGCGGCAGACATTGCTGTACAATCTGTTTGATATCGCGCAAGCGCGAAAGGCTCCGGTTGTGGTGATTGGACTTACCACCAAGGTTGACGTGACAGAGATGCTGGAGAAGCGTGTCAAGAGTCGATTCAGCCATCGATACGTTTTCGTCCCGCTGCCTAGGAGTTTTGAAACGTTTTCGGAGGTCTGCTTTGCTGGGTTGAATCTCGAGGATGGTGAACTGGCGGGATATTATGGAACTGGTGCCAAAGCTGAGCGTTGGGGGAAGCTTCTCGAGGGCTGGGAAGCATATTTAGAGGTTTGCCCCCTAAGAGAAATTAAAGCGCAAAAAGTGTTGACAATATCAGGCACTATGGAACGATGAGAACTTCCGCTCCCACCTAATGAGGATATACAACCAAACCAAATCCGTGAAAGAATTCTTCACCAGCGCATTACTCGCCATCACCGAACTCCACCACAGCACTTACACAAGCCCATCAGAAGACCTCACAATTCCAACGCCCAAAACCTTCGCCAACGAACCCCTCACCTGTCCCGATCCCGCACCCCTCCCCTTCCAGCCCTCCACAACCGTCTCCTCTAGCCCATCCTCCCTCCCCCTCTCCCTTCTCCTCGCCGCAACCCGCCTAACAGCCCTATACGACCCAGGCAACGATGCCATGGCCCAGCCGCAGAGCCTCACCCCACTCGCCTTATCCTTCCCAGCTGCGTATGCGGAATATGTCCGGCTCCTGACATCAGCCAAGGTCTCTGCGTCAGTGTCCGGAGCTACTGCTACGGCCGGACGGGTCTGGAGCCGGGATGTGGCCCGTGAGGCATGGGAGAAGCTCGTGAGTTGGGGACTGGTGAATCCGGTTGGTGGGGGGAGTGGGACGGCTGATGGACGGATGTTTCGGGTGGAGGTTAGTTTTGAGGAGGTGGTTGAGATGGCTGGGTCTGGGGGGTCGTTGGGGAGATGGTGGAGGGATGCCTAGTGTACTCTATTGGTGGTGGTAGGGTGGTGTATCCCTGTAAGTGTTGGGGTAGGTACTATACATGAAACGCTCGGTTTTCTTTGTTTGTTTGTACTACCTGTTACTGGGCTGAGAAGTTGTCATGCGATATTTCTGCTAGACATGCCTAGACTTTCTTATTTTTAAGTCTCAGCTACGATATTCTTTTGCCGAACCTAGATACAAAGCCCTCGTACTATATACTAAACTGGCGATCAGTGACACGATGCCAGACATGCATAAGCTACAAACTGAGTCAGTTTCTCGTCTCAGTATGAAACGATATGTACTGTTACCGTATGTAAATAACTATGGAGTACTTGTATATGCCAGAAACAAGGCAGCCATTTCCCGTTTGAGCATGCCCTAAGCAATGGCCCAAACCCGCGCTTGTCCCTGATATGCTCTTGACTGGCTAAATCACAGACAAGCAAGCATCTAGGATACTGCCCTCTAACTCGTAATATCCAAATACATAGAGACAAATCGGCAAAATACCTGACCCTCGGTGCTCAGACCAATCTTGTAATCATCCCGTCGGGAACGTCAAGTTCTCACCGAGCGATCCGGCGTATGTCGGTCCATTGACACCAATTCGGCCAATACTTTGACGTATATCGAATAGAAGACGTCATGGTTACCGACAAGTTCGCCGAATAGCTCGGTACTGGGCTCAAAAGGGCTGAAGGTTTGGACGACATCTTGTTGGCAATATATAACCCTGGAGTCACCATTGAGGCACTCCTCGAGCGTCTTCATGAGAGCACACTAGCTGCATGATGAATCTACTACGACGCGATGTCGAATTCACAGTCTGTGACGGTACAATCCTTCGAGGATGGCACTATCCAACATGAGAGAAGAGCCCATGCATCACATCTATAGCCGAAGAAGCGCAAACAGGCATAGCGCCCGTGCTCTTCCCCGATCTGCACGCATACGAATCCTAAGCCAGATCCCCGACTGCGGCGGGAAATGGGAGAACTATGTGACGGAGCAGACGCAGTTGCATATGTTGCGGTTCGAATCACAGGCATACATGCATCGGATCGCACTTATTCCGTTCCTCATGGTGATTCCGGGGAATGATGTCACGGTAAAGACGTCCTCGCAAGTTGGAGCGTTTGGGAGGGCAAGGGAACCAAAGCAGATGCTGTTTTTGGAGGGGGCGGGGCATTTTGATATCTACCAGGGGGAGTGGTTTGAGCGGAACATTGGGGTTCAGGTTGAGTTTCTTAGGAGATATGTTTAATGGAATTATTCAACATGATGTCAAATATTTTTTTTTTTTTGACTCCTGAACAGTACTCAGTAGACTAGTCCGCTGATCGATCACCTAGGCTACGGTTTGGAATAGCAGATTAACTCTGCCACTATTTGCTATAGCAAATTTCTCTGCAGGCCAGCTGAGTCTAGCAAACAAGCCTCGACTACCAGCACTAGGTCTATGGTCTGCAAGTAAGCCCAAAGTTCAGCTGGACTTGTATGAGAAAGCTGTAACCAATAATAGTATGAATAGAATACTGTATGTATGTATGTACTTGTACTTTTAAGTAAAGTAATATCCCTGCAGGTCAGTTTCAGAATTTCTTTGTTTCTTTGTCTGTCTGCATCCCTTGCGTCAGGAGTGCATGTCACTTTACAAGAAGAATACATTTGATACGACAGTATTATGACAGACAATATCTAGGCAGTACATGTGTACTTAGAATGTAAGAATGTAAGAAAGACGATCCTCCACGTGCTCGACCCCTTCCCCAGGCTAAAAAACACATGGCTCGGAGATATATTAGCTTTATTCAACCATGGTCATAATATCCAAGGATATTCGCGATGGTGCAGGATTGGGTTTGTTAGTGGACAGAGTCGGAGTACTCCGTCGTAACTGTACTCTTTACAGAGTTATTCACGGCTATGATCGGAGTCTCGGTCTCGCGACGAAGCGTCTCCAGATCATCGCCATGTGGTTTGATTGAGTTTACTCCAGAGTATGTTGTGCATATGGATTTCTCCATTTTCTCCTTAAGACTTAGACTTAAAATTACATATTCTATAATTACTTTTGCCAGCCACTCCATTTCTCATAATATCATGTATTATGTGTAATACCTCTGATTAAGATAGTCGGATCCGAAACCGGGCCGAATTCGCCACTAGCCAGGGGTACGGCCACAAGCCCGTTTATTGGCCGGGTCTTCTCCTGTTTCCGTGGGTTCCAGAATTCTTCTGGAATGTTTCTAGCGCGGTTTGGGCCGTTGAACAGGGAACGCTCGTTTGTCTGTGTACAACTCGGCTCTGTTAGTTTCGGGGGGGACTTGCTGTGGTACTTTGTTTGTTCGTACTTTAAGAAGATATACATAGTAGTCGTACGTGTCATTGTCTACAGAAAATGGACACTGACTCAGACGGTAGAATACATGGTATTGCGGCACATACCAGCTACTGTACAGGTCCTCTTATGGGGTTATGGAGACTGCAATTACGTTGACATCATACAGCGCAAAACAGGAAAAAAAAAAAACTTTCTAGAAAACTGCAACTGCCGAGTCGATCAATCTGCCGTATTGCGTGTTGCTGCCAGGTACGTACCAAAACATGGATGCCACTATCCATTTCCATGTGGAGCGTATCGAAGATCGAACTACGATCATAACGGCGAGATTATTATTATTGTTATCTTTTTTTTGGCCCGGAGTAAGGGGTATATGACCATACTCCGTACAGAGTAAATGCTATACGGAGTAAGGAGTAGTGCGTAGGAGAAAAGAGCAAGTGGATTCGGGAGAATGGAAATTGTTCTGGAATATTCAATTTAGTTTCAATTATTAGAGCAGAGCGCGATATCTGGTTCTGCGTGGGAAAGTATGGAGTATGGGCTATATTGCTGGTCTGTTTCAATATCCTCTAAGGTACTCATGCTCTACGGAAGCAACTACCGACGAGATCGGGAGATGTGCCGGTATTCTGCATATGAGCATACGCGTGTGGTACTTTGCATCGACAGCATCGTGATCATGCCACTCTATAGCAGTTTTACTATGTAACTATCACAGTTCGGACATTTAATTGATAGCCTCCATACAGTAAGCGCAGTCCGTAGATAAGCACACCACGTGGCAACTGGCGGTCTAGGAGTTTCCCCTCTTGCCCCACTTCTGACCGTCTTTTAGTTTCATCTCGTATTATTTTACCATACATTCTCATACGGTGGATGGGGCATCTGTACGTTGCCCGAACAGGCAGTAGGTTTAGATTGTATGAGTACGAAGTATGGTGTGTATTCTGTATTGAGCGTTGACGATATCAAAGGATGGAATTGTTTGCGTGTGATTTGGACAGGTCAGATATGCTTAGTTTGTGGGACAGAATCATACTAGTAAGTACATATGAGTATGGGTACGGACAATCCCCTGTCAGTCTCGCGTGGCAGCAGGGATTATGGCATTCGGTATGGAGTTGGAGATCCTCATCGGCATTATATTCGGTATTATCCAACGATATCATCCAGCCTTCTATTAGAATTGTACGTACAGAGTACCCTGTATATAGTAGTACCAAGTGCTTGAGAGGGTGCATATGAGGATCGACTGACCGCCACATGGCCTCACCGCTCCTGCAAAACCCCACTCGGCGCTAATCACCGCCATCCATCGCTCAAAGCATGCAAGAAAGCGAGAACCTTAACAATTATGATAACATAGAGTACGGAGTAACCTAACATCATAATATGGAGTTGAGCCTCATCGGACTCGCCCGCCCGTTGGCTTTGAGATATATGGATACCGACGGAGTATCCGTAGTTTGTACATATTTGTAGGCGACGATACAGGTGATGTATCTCGCGGGCCACGCGGTTGCTGCAGAAAACCTGTCAGATACAGAAGAGTATGGTGGTCCACGTGGGTGCACGTGGGTTTCTTGGCTGATGCCTGGATGCCTTTTACCTTCCCAGCAATTTCACCAAGGTACTGGGAAAGCTGTATATAGGTTATTGTATATGTAGATCGACTGTCCTTTCTTTCTGTAGGCAGAATATTCACCACGTGGGATATTCACCTGGAAAGCCAATTCTTTGAGCAAAAGGAACAAGTAAATACTTGTACCGGAGCAAATACGTACTATGTATGCGCTAGTACGGTAACATCCCTTTATGGTAAGAGTCTCTGGCCGACTCGGTTATCTCGACTGCTGATTGGTCGAATAAAAGGATCACCGCAGCCCGTGACTCAATCATTTGGTCTCAGACGTGCTTAAAGAGGCAGGTAGTTTCCATGGTCCGTTGGCCTTCTTTTTTCACTATCTAACTCCGGAATCGGGGTTGACCGATTGGAATGGTCTCCAGCTGGAACCATGGCTCAGTTGTTCTTTCATTATTCCAGCAGTTTTCCAGGGGGTTCTAGGGGATTTCTTTCGGAACGATGTTGTTATTTGCACTAGTAGTACTCTGTACCGAGGGGGCCCTTGTACAGGGTAAAGTGATATGATGTGACAGGATTGTTACAATACGGTAATACTGCCGATCTCGAAACTCTCCCGGCGCCGATGCCGCCGATCATCCGACGTGATACACATACAAGTAGTACCTATCAGGGATAACATACATGGTCTGGAGTAAGGGTGCTCAAAGTATTATGTACTCAATTCAAGAATATAATAAAAATACATATAAAGTATAGAACATATACACATGATACAGTGCTGTAGGTGTAGATCACCACGTTGTTGGCGCATGAAACCATCCGCGTGCCCAGTGGACCCGATGATGACAGCCGGTTCTGCACTGTTTGATTAATATTACCGTATCCAATACCACATCATGACTCGTGCTATACTGTTGCTGGCTAGAGTCCACTATGTAATACCGTACGATACGCTTCCCCATTTTATTATCTTCTCTTTCTCTCACTCAATCATTCACCTTTTTCTGTCTATCTGTCTCTCTCTCTCTCCCTTCTCCCGCTGTCTTTTTTTGTAATTTTTTTTCCCCTTCCCTTCCCTTTTTCTTCCCCTCATCACCCACCATCTCGCTTGTTCTTTTCTTCTTTTTTTTTTTCTTTTTTTTTTCTCTGGCTGATTCTTCAATGCCAACCATATCTTCAACTTCTTCCCCCGACATCACTTCTCCTCCTTCCTCTCATACTCATCAACCTTCGTCGTCGTCTTCTTCTACCTCCTCTGCTTCTACATTTACCTCCGCTGCGGCTATTCAAGCCCCGGAAAATACAACAACAACAACTACTACCACGACTACTACAGAGCCTACAGAGCCTGCTTCTAGAGACAGCCGTCCTTCCTCTCAATCCTCGACTGCCTCATCGCTGTCTACTCCAACAGCCTCCGTCACAGTACCTCCGCAGTCGGCTTCCCCCACTTCCTCCACTGCCGACACCGCCAGCGTCACTACTACTGCTACAAACAACACACCGAACACCTCCGCCGACTCCGGTAGCACAAACAACGACTACTTCACCTACCCCTATAATAGAGACAGCACCAGCACTCCGCTCGGTTTCTCTGGTTCTGTCGTTGGCTCTGTTTCCCGTCGCAATCGTCGTTCGCTGGCTGCTTTTGCTCGTGAAAAAACTTCCTCCGCTCTTGCCAGTCTTTCCGCTATCGGTACCACCAATAACTCTACGCTCCATTCATCCACTTCGTCGGGAAGTCTGTCCAAGTATTCCCATAAACCGTGTCAGCTCAGTAGTGCTAGTGAGAGCATCTCTCCTTTCTCCGACGGGAGTTCGACTAGTCCTGATCAATTGAGCCCCGCACCCGGCGATTTCCCCGCCGGTTCCTCCGCGCCCACTGCCCAGCTTGACGGTGGCCCCTCGCAGAAAATGCATCAAACTTCTTCTAGATTGCTTCGGATGACCGAAGATGATCGGCCTTTCACCAAGGTATGTTTACTTTTATATTTTAGGCTTCAAGTGAATGGTGCTAATAGGACTAGGATTTTATGGACCTTTTCTCGACCCTTATGGTCAGCTTAAAATTGGATACCCACCGCGTACGATTCACTCGTTATGACCACTCCTTCACTGCCGAAGAAGCCATCAACAATCTGGGCTCGCTCAAGTTCTCCCAGTCGAATCGTATGCCGGACCCCAAAGATCCCTCCCGCATTGTGACCACCACTACGACCACCACTTTCTCCATGGCCAAAGAGATGGCCCGGTCGGTATGCCAGCGTTTTGTCGACGCTCGTTTCATCGAGGCCACCGATGGCAAGGCTCTGGCTATCTTCCCTTTGAAGGGTGCTCTGTTCCATCTCACCCCCAAGGGTATCAATATTCTCCAGCGTTTCTGTCAGCGCAACGGTATCACCGCACAGCATGTCATTGCAGTTCTGGAGTCGCCGCGGAATACCATGCAGCTGGTTAACTTGGAACGTGACACGGAAAGCGACAAGCTGTCCTACGATCGGGCTACCATTGAAGTCATCTTCCGTCGCTTCGCCGGCCAGGACGGCCCCAACGTCAAGAGCAGTACTTCTAGCTCCGATTCAGACTCCCTCAGCGACTACTCCAACGGGATAGTCGGTGTCAAAATGGCCAAGGAGCGTAAGCTTAATGAGAAGACCCACCTGAATACTTTTACAGGCAAGGCTGCCGTCGATTGGCTCATGGACTGCTCGACCACCATTGAGCGCCGCGAAACCGTTCTGATTGCCGAACTGTTTGTCAAGTACGGTCTCATCACCATGATTCAGGATGACGAGGAGTTCCCTCAGGCTGAAGACTCGCTGGCCGTGTTCCAGCCTTCCAAGTACGCCATCTACGGTCTCACAGAGCGCGGTCAGCGGGTTTGTGGATGGCTCGCTCGCGATCGGGCCCGTGACACCCCTCCAATCTACGATGTTCGCAACTTGGCCGCCAAGGACTCGAACAATGCCCGTCTCCAACACATTCTCGGTGATGCCGCTCTGCGTCTTCTTTTCCGTGAATTCCTGCGTTACTCCTTATGTGAAGAGAACCTTTCATTCTACCTCGATGTGTCGGAATTTACTGCCACCTACCGCAAGGCCGAGAATGCGGGCACCTTCAAGAGACCGGATGCCGTCCGTGAGACTCTGGCCGCCGCATATGGTGAGTTTCCCTTGTTTTTCTCTCCGTTGACAACCAGACTAACCGCAACAGGCTTGTACAACGCTTTCTTGGCTCCAGGTTCCCCTTGCGAGTTGAACATCGACCACGCTCTGCGCAACAGCCTTGCTAGCCGTATGACCAAGGCAGTTGGCGATGACGAATCGATGCTCAAGAGTCTTCAGGAAGTTGAGCAGCTTTTTGAAATGGCTCAGACTTCCGTGTTCAAGTTGATGTCTAGTGTAAGTGTTTCTGTATATTGATTGCCATCATCGGTTACTAATATCCTATAGGACTCTGTTCCCAAGTTCTTGCGTGACCCCAAGTACACCAGTGTGCTCCAGGAGCACGATGTGGATCTGGGTATTACCCGATCCTACTCGCCCACTCAGTCTTCGATTCCGGAACGTTCCACCAGCCGTTCTGCGCGGTCATGAGTTCATGACTAGGTTGTGGCACTGGACAAAGATCATTCCTATGGTCATTCAAACTTGCGGATACTTTGGCCGGTGCATCCTTAATGCATAGTTGACACATGGCACCGCCCCTGCCAACTGGCCCCACTGCTGCCCAAAAAACACCAGCACTGACGTCTCGACACGACCTGAGCATCGATGGTGTTTGAGGACACGATTTCATTTCCTCACCAAAATTTGATCATGTGATCGACATGATATTTCTTCTTTTTTAATCAGTCATCATGACACGAAAGCGGTTACGATCTATGGATCATGTGATAGAGATGGAACTGGGACATAATTTTCTTTTCTTTGTCAAAAAATTTCTTTTTAATGTCTTATCCATCTCTTTGACGGGAACGGACGAGGCTGAATCCTGTGTTGAATTGAATGTCCTGAAGCATTAGAAGGGCGTTTTTGTTTATTGTTTTGCATGATTTCCTTTGTTTCCTTTGCATCTTCTCTTTTATGTTTCGGTTGTACTTTGAGATTCCGAGATTCCCAGAGTACATGCGTTTGTGTGATTTGCATTTGCATTTTTTTTCGTTCTGGATACAGCGTGTTATTTTTGCTCTTTAGCCAGACAGCGTCCTGTCTCTCTGTCTGTCTTATCTAGACTGAGACATCAGAATACAATGTTGATACAAAATCTGCTATATTTTATTGTAGACTTGTATAGACCTTTAGCTGTAGTTACCTGTAAACTGTACTGCTTACCTCGGAGTAATGCTTGTCCACCCACCTAGGGTTGCCGAATCCGGAAGACATTTTCGTTACGTCACCAGTCCTTTGCCCCGGATGTCTCGCTTCTATAAATATTCCATAAACATTCTCTTGGTATTTTCTTCTTCTGTTTTCATAACATTCAACCAAAGACCGTCAACATCATACCACTAGCTTTAGAGCAATTCATCCACAAAACAAGATGACCTACAACCTCACCGCCAAAGAAGCACAGCCGGCTCACTGGCTGCACCTAAACGGTACTCCGGACCAAATCCTCGACCGATACTGCGTCAGCGAACTACTCAGAGGCTGGCCGGTGTACCGCGATGCCTCAGAATGGAAGAACTACCGCGAGTGTTTCGCAGATGATGCCTACGTTTTCAGCAGTATGCTACCTACCCACCTACCCAGCCGTTCATCCATTCACCCACCCAATCACCAAGCTACAAGCTACGAAAGACCACTAATTTAGAGATAAAATAGCATGGAGCGGCGGACTCCCCATTGACGACTTCATCCAAAGCTCCAAACAATCCCGCGCCAACGGTGACTTCGTCATGCACCGCGAAAACGGCATCCTCGTCGACCTAAACCCCAGCACAAACCGCGCAGTCGGAAAAATGAAAGCAACCATCAGCCAACGCTTCACCGACCCCGCCACAAAAGTAGAATACGACGTCGACTGCGACGCCCGCTTTATCATGTGGTGCATTAAGAAATCGCTTCCGCGGAGAGCCGGGAACCCGGTCCCCGGGACAGGTCTGGGTCCACGTGCGATTTCGGGCGGCTGGAAGGTACAATACGTCAAACTGTTTTATGAGAAGGATAAGGTTGTGCCTGTGGATGGGAAGAATGTGCCCGAGTTTGCGAAGGAGGAGTTGGAGAAGTTTCCGTATGGATATCGGTATTTGGCGGCCGCGCAGGCGAGGGCTGGGAAGGAGGTTTCGGCTGATATGCCAACGTTGGAGGATGGTGAGCGATTCTGGGAGATGTATCGGGCGATGGAGGAGTGGTTAAATGGGGAGGATGTTCCGAAAAGATTGGGAATTAGCAGGTAGACTTGTATACAGAGTAGATAGCGAGAGTGAATAGAGCTGGGCGGTCAGTCACGTGCCCGTCCTCTTTTCACAAGCTCCGACGCTGAATGTAGCTACACCTCCCAACCGCCCGTCCTCAACTGCACAGCCGCGCTGCGCAGCTCTTTCTACTCTCCTTCCTATCAGTTGCTTAAATTATTAAGATACAATGGCAGACCCAACTCTCCAAGACCCCCTCCTGGCCCTCCGCCGCGCCATCGCCGCTAGCAGTCTCCCATCGCCAACAACCTCCCCCGACCCATCCGAAGAAGAACAGTCCAAGCACACCACAGACGACCTAGCAACAGCAACACATCTCTACTTCCGCCAGCCAACTGCGCAGGCTTTACCGTTGACATCCGCGACGCGCTTCGTCTCCGCGTCCTCGGACTCCGTAGTCGACCTACGCAGTATCTTTTTTGCGTGGCAGAAAAAGGACGTCGCGATCCCGGAGTACATTGCCTCTGCGCAGGAACTCAATGAAGCGCTGAAGCAGAAACAAGGTGCTGGTGAGGGTGGCGAGGCGCAGGTGCAGAATCTTGTTTTCGTGGAGCGGTTGGACCTGATTACCTGGCTTGAGGGCGCGTCTGATGATAGTGAATATATCAAGCCGCTAGAAGGGGCTGCTGCTGCTGCTGCTGCGGCCGCAGCCGCAGCTTCAGCGCATGCCCAGGCACAGGCGTCAGCATCGGCTGATATCGCCTCAGGAGCGGCTGGGGGTGTCTCGTCGGTTCCTAGTGGTGGTGCTGGTGCACCGGCCCAGGCGCCTGCGGCTGCTGGTGCGCAGGGAGGGAGAGCGCCAAAGCAGATTGATCCTCGACTGCAGGAGATTTACAATGGGGAGCGGAAAATGGGTGATCGGAATAGTGTGTTGCGGGGGATTAAGCCGACGGTACGTTTCCTACAGTATATCTGTTCAGAATGCAACTAACGAAGACAGGATTTCTCGCACGTCCGCAAAACCGCCGAAACCTTCCTGGGCCGCAACCGCAGAGCAGCCCCAGGAACCAGCACCAAGCCCCTCCCCGGCAACAAAACGCCCCTCATCCCAAACCCCTCCTCAGGCCTCTCCCTGCCCAAGAAGCACAGCGCTCACACAGACCCCATCATCCTCCTCTCCCCCTCCGCCTCTTCCCTAATCCGCATGACAAACGTCAAATCCTTCCTCCAAGATGGCGTCTTCATCCCTCCGGACCACCCAACCCTCTCCATGTCCACATCCCCCAACATCCTCGAAATCCAGCGCCCGCTGCGCACAGCCAATTCCTCCGACCCCTCCCGCACCTCTTCCGCCTCTACATCCTCCAGTTCCTCCAAGATCAAATTCAAACTAGTCGACAGCACGGCCAACTTTCGCCCAGAATACTGGAACCGTCTCGTTGCCGTCTTCACCACGGGCCAGACCTGGCAATTCAAGTCGTATAAGTGGTCGTCCCCGCCTGAGCTGTTCAAACATGCTACTGGTGTTTATGTTGGTTGGAGGGGGGAGGAACCGCCCCGTGAAGTGAAGGGGTGGGGACGAGGTGTTGAGCGGTTTTCTGTTGAGCGGTGGGATGAAAAGGGGGGGGTGAATGGAGCTGGGAGATGGAGGGATCGTGAGATTGTGGAGGGGATTTGGACGGCTATTGAGGAGGGAATGAAGTTGAGGGGGTGGAGTGGGAAGTAGCTGCTCTCGTTCCTTGGGATTTGATTGATTTCGGTATTTCTCGTTCGTTGAGGTGGTGTTCGGCGTTGTATGTACTTAATCATTTACCCTGGCTACGGCAGTAAATAGTAGCATAGTATGTTTACAATACAGCAAACAACAGAACAAGCATAATCATAGTCATAGAAACGTAGAGTTCATTCATTGCCATTGGCTAAGCCATAAAAAAAGCCGTCCGAATCCATAAACTTGGGACAGTCATCAAGTCAAATAAAACAAGCGAGAAGAAAGAAAAATACTACAATCACAAGTAACATCAAGTAGAGAAAGACTGCAGCCACCAAGCCCGATTCCCTGGGGTCTGAGTCTTAATCAATTCCCATAAATCAATCCCACTGTGTGTCATTTTCCAACCGCTCACGCCGGTGACGCCGTTCAAATCCCACCACGAAACGAGCAACTCGTAGAACGCCGGTTCCCATCGTTTACAAAAGTGTAAGAAAGGTAACATTAAGGATAAAGAAAGGGAATCATCTTCAAATGACAGAAAAAAAAAAAAGGAAAGAAAGAAGAATTTTGCCTTCCCATCATCACACCGTGATATTAGTAAAACTCCAGGTATAGTTCCCAATAAAAAAAAATAAAAATAAAACAGCAATTAGAACATGACGGAGGGGAGATGAGATGTGGTCGAGTCGGGCGGAGGAATGTCCTTCATAGTGATCTCAGAAGAGACAGGTTCATCCGGTTTAGCCACTTCTGATGCGCCATCAGGCTTGGACTGCGCAGGGACACCGTCAGGTTGATTGTCACTAGTCTGTGACGGAGACTTTTGAGGCGGCGGAGGAAGCATAGCGTTGGCTTGACTTTGTGTTTTTTCAGTTGTCGGCGTGTTCATCGTGCCACGTCGTTGAATGAGATAATCTCCCAAGCTCAGCTTCTTCTTGACCGGACTGGGCGCTGCGACACTAGACCCCGGGGTCGGCTGCGAGGCCGCATCCATGGTTGATGCGGGTGACATGGTTGACGGTGTACCAGACCCCGGACTCGCCGTTGATGATGTGAGGTTGGGAGGTGGAAGGGACATGTGCAAATCGGCGCGATGCCCATTGACCGGAGGAGCCGGGGGTATTCGGGTGTTATGCGCAGCGGTGGATGGCCATGGTGGGGGCATTTGTGGCTTGACTGACCACGAGACTGCTGACGCTGGTGATGGTGGACCTGACGGCTCCACATCCATCGCATCGGATGACTCTGGCCTGCAAGGAGTCGGCGATTCTAGGTCCTTCATCTCCACATCCTCCTTTTCCTGATTTGTGGAGACGCTTGGTGAAGTAGACTGCAATGACGGCTGACCATCACCTGGCGTGGCAGCAGAGGACGAAGCGGGGGACTGAAGGCCATGCTCCGGTGAAGTCTGCTTTTCCCCATTAGATTGCTCGAATCGTACCCAATCCGCATGACACCGCTTGAGAAGCCGCTGCGTGAGAGGCACAAAGCTGGGCCGTCGAGGTGATGGCAGCGGAGAAGTAATGGGCCCATCTTCCGTATCTGCCTCGTCTGGGTCAGTCTGCATTGCGGAATCGACATACGGCGCGCGTCGGAGTGGCGACGACACTGAAGAAGTGCCAGGACCTGACAGTTTGCGTACACCAACAACCATAGTCCCAGGGGAGATCGCTGATGGCGGCGAGCGGGAGTGCCAGCCAACCGCCGTGTCCACCTGCACTGACTTGCCGCCAGTCATGGAGCTTGCGCCACCAAGTGGTCCGGGCTGTGTGGAGGGGCCGCTTGTCCGCTTTTTCTTCCGACCATGAGTTGCTGCTTGCTGATCCTGTTCCAGTTGCTGGAACTTCTTTTCAGCAGCAGCGATCTTGCGTTTATCTCGAGCCGACAATTCCGAGTCTCCAAAGAGCGAACCGTCGTGGGTAGGAGTGAGATCGCGGCTGCCGGCGTGCCCTCGAGCCGAGCCAGACACGGATCGACTATCGGCGGCATCATCGTCATCGGTATGCTTCATTGCTTCGCTGTCCGCACGGATGTTAGGCGGTGGTGGAGACATGGTGAGTTTGCGCTTGGACTTTTTGCGCTTGCCGTTTGCGGTCGACTTGGCGCCACCGTCGGGAAACTTGACATGCCGCCGACGATCCACATTAGCAAGCAAGCAATTTGATGGTGGATCGCAGGCGCAACCGCCGAAATTGGCAAGGACGTTACTGATACAGCTTGCTGCGATGTCCTGGGCGCTGTCGCTGGACTCCTGCTTGACCAGACCGTTTGTTGCTTCAAACAACTGCGGATCCAGATACCACATGGCAGTAATTTCAGTGTTGGCAGAGATGTCCTCCTTGGCAACAAAACAGAAATGATACTCCACTTCGTTGGTAATGTAGGTCTTCATTGTCACATTAGGGCGACACGAGCGCCGCACATAGCGCAACGTGCTCCCTTCGTGCCGGCTATCAATGTAGAGGGGAAGTTGAGGGTGAAAGAATACAAAGGGTTCCGGATGCCGTAGCTCCTGCCACCGGTTGTTGGGGTCGAGACAGTAGTCCCGTAAATGCCCAATCTTGCCTGTGATCTCCCCAACGATTTCATCCTTGGCCACCATGTCCTGAGTCCTGAGAGTTTTCCACATGGGACGAATCCCGTCGACTTCGACGCTGGGGTCGGTGACCGACTCGACAGATAATATCGGCCATCGAGATTTGTTGAGACCCGCATCCGCCCACGTAAAAATGTCCTGCGCAGAGCGTCCATTGGCCACGCGAGCCAAGGCCGCGGGTTCTGTCACCCATGACGCCAGGTCTGCGGCAAGAGGCAGGTTCACAAAGAGGTTACTATACATGTTGTCGGCCTGTCCGTGGTCCTGGTCATAGAGATGAAGAAACTCTCTGGAATATAGCGGAATGGAGGGTCCAGATTTGGTCGGACTCATCGAAGCGGTGGCTCGTCTGCGCCCGTCCGGTTGGAAGGCGGGGATACCGGCCAGGGAGCTGATTGAGTTGGACGAGCGATGATTGGGTTTGGTTTTCTTGGCCGGATGGTCACGACCACCCGAGTCGGAGCGATGGTGGGAGCTGCCATTCACCTTGTCCGCGGGATCCTTGCTGGCCCTTTTCCTCTGACCTTTCGAACCCGAACGTTTTGATTTTCGGTCATTGCCACCGTCACTCTGTTGTTCCCTAACAGCCCGCTGCCGTTCTATGGCGGCGAGTCGATCGATGCCACGTGGATTGCAATCTTCGCAGAAATGGATGTCGGGGACATCCACACGGTGATAGTAGCATTCGATATGCTGCCAGGTCTCGCACTTTTCGCAGAAGACCGTGTTGCCATCGTCATCATCGTAGTTGCAGATGCAACGGATGGTGTACGGCTCCTCCTCCGGGACGACAGGGTCAGCACCGGCGCCGTTGAGGGCGGGCGAGGGCAGAGGGACGGTGACCGAAGTTGGCTCCGTGGTTGAATGCGTGTTGGCGACTGAGGAGGTATCTGTCATAATCCGACAGAATACCCCCTCCGAATAACGGGCTAAAAAAAAAAGTTAAGAGAGAGGGAGGAAAAAAAAAAAAAAAAGCGCGCGTGAGCTCGCGAGGCAAAGGTGGGCTTTTGAATGGCGAAGAACCCGTCAGAGTTCAACACGCATATCAGCAGTCCAGTGACGGGCAACTTGTCTCGATCGACGTGAATTCACCAACCAGCACACACACACCAGGTAAAATCTCACGAGTAGGTCCAAGTGTCCTAAGGCCTTTTGTTGAAACCCTCGAGTCTCCTTAAACGCCCAACACGTGTATTTTCCCAAAGCACCTCCACAGAATGAAACCTCCAGGGGACGGGAGGGAAGAAGAAGATCGCACGAGGGAGTCAGAACAAAGTTCGGGCTAGTGTTTCCTCCCCTTGCTCCCAAGAGTATCTTCCACAAAAACAAGGCGTGAACAATCGAGAAGAGAGGGAGAGAGAAAAGAGAACGCGGCGAATATGGGAGGAGGGTTCGAGTCGTTGAATCGTCCGAGGTGGTCGTTGTTTAACGCGCGAGCGACCGTGGGACGGCAGAGACGAGTCGAGGACGGAAGAGCGCACGAGAGTGGGAGGTCGAGGAAACCACGAGTCGCATCGAAGAGAGAGGAGGAGACCGAGATAGAGAGAAGAGAAGAGGTGATAGAAGAGAAGAGAGAAAGAGTCAGAGGATTTGAAGAAAGAGCCGATTCGATGGCGAGGTAGAGGAACGGGTAGTCGAGAGACACGAGAGAAGAAGAGATAGAGAAGAGAAGATGCTGAATAAGATGGCGATAGAGAAGAGAAATAAGAAGAGAGAATTAAGAGAATAAAAAGAAGAAAAAAGGAAAGGGAAAGGGAGAAGAGAAGAAAGTGAAGGCAGAAGAGAGGGTAGAGGGAAGAGGGAAGAAGCGAAGAGAGAGCGAGAGAGGCTAAAGCCACGGATGGGCCATGCCGGCCAAGCAGCAGCGCAGTAGTATGAGCAGTAGCAATATCAGTATCAGCAGTTACTCTCTTTCTTACTCACTTTCTCGCTTCTTTTTTCTTTCTTCACTCTTTTCAACTGTAGAGCAGAGCTGTCCTCTCCCTGTCGATTCGCATTCCCCTGTCGAAGGCATCGAGGCATTCCTTTCTCTTTGGCCGCATCGAGAGGGGGAACGGGCCAATCAGAGGGGCTAAGTCACATGCCTTCCTGCCGGTAATCTGAGGCAGAAAACCATCCGCTTCAGGCAGGTGGAGGTGTCACGCTAGTCCTGATGCGGAATAGCCCAGACTGGTCAGGTCACATGAGAAATGACGAAGAGGGAAAGACGAGAGAAGGAAAAGAATAATAGAAGAGAGAACGATGAAGTGATAGTAGAGTGGTAGAGGACACTGTGGCTAGTGAGACCGGGTGTATCTGTAGAGCAAGGACAAATCTAAGGGTCGGTGGCCGATAGGTAAGAGTCAGTGAAAACCTGGTCGATCCCAGTGAGCACAAAAATGGACCTGAATATTCTCATTATGAGATGGAGAATCAAATGAGAACAATAGTGGTTTGATTCTCTTAGTTGAAAATGGCTGGAGAGAGGGCATTAGGGAGTGTACAGAGTATGGAGGAGAAAAGAAAGCAGCAAGGGAGTGTCTGAAAGAGTGTGGTCAGTGGAAGAAAGAGGCAAAAGAGGCATATCAGGTGAGTGCCATAGTAGTAGTAGTGTTCATCAGGTAAGAATCAGTCACATCTGAAAAAACAGAGTAGTAATAATTAAATGAAATAAACATACCAAACTAGTACTGACATTCTGCTGATTTGTTTGTTCATCACTGGCCCAGCCTCTTGGTTGCCCGACTGCCAGCTATGACTACGGGTACGTACCGACGAGATCTCTATACACTTAAGTGGACACATCACGTGGAATTCAGGCGTTCTTCAGTCTATAATGATATCTCTCTACAAGTCCTAGACAGCAATAAAAAAAACACCAAACAATTACCAACAATTAATCCTCCCTCCGTCGCTCTCCCAGCTCAATCTCCTCCATCCGCTCCGGTTGTCTCCAGAATAACATCCTTCGCAAAGGACTAGTCTGATGGTCCTGTTTATGGATGATCGAATTGATGCGATGCCCAAGATACAAGAGAACAAAGCTAATAATGCCCAGGTACGCCGAAAGCATGTTGCTGGGAACAGTGTCAGACGGAGCCGTAATCAACCCGTTCACGAATGGCAACACGCTGCAGGTCAGAATCCCAAAGTACACCCCATACGGTTGGATGCGAGTCTGGTGCGCCCGTGTAAACCCCTGCTCTTCAACCGTGCACCGAAAGTGGAGGTAGATCATGCATGATCCTAGCCACGAGATATACCCCGACGTCGTGAGGAAATGCATCAGCCAGTTAAACACCGTTGAGCTCGACGTCGCCACAGATAAATATGCAAATGCCACAAACCACGCGGATCCGATCACGGCGATGTATGGTACTCCGAATCGATTGCGACGTTTAAACACTGGGGGCGCATGGCCCTCCTCCGCCAGCGAGTAAAGAAGTCGTGATGCCAGGAAGAGAAACGAGCGTCCGGAAGCCACAGCCGAGAGAAGGACCAACATGGTCACCACGATGGGCAGAATCTGAATCCGAGAAATTAAGACGGCCACGAAGAAAGGGGACGATCCAGCACCCATGCCCTTATTCGTCAACATGGGATGGTTAGACGGACATACCAGCCCAGCAGCTATCACACTAAGGAGATACAACACCGAAAGTTGGATGCTATCAATCTGAGTCACTCGAAGTATACTTGGACGCACGGTCGCGTCGTTTTCTTCCGCTCGTTGGACAAGCAACTCCGGCACTAGTGTGAACGAAACAGTGCTGTACAGCAAACACTGCACCAACCCCAAAAACCGCCCCGTATTCCCGCTGACCTGGTATTGATTCATGAACCCCGGATCCCTCCAGTAACTGAACCCTCGCATATCGGTACCAGGAACTCCTCGAACGCCCAAGACAATCGACACGACCAAAAACCCAACAGTCGTGATAAGCTTCAGACCGGTAAACAATGCTTCGGATCTCTTGAAAATCCTCTCGGGGAGCATGTTGAAGCCCAGGATGAAAACCGTCATGATAGTGACTCGGATAGCGACGTTGGAATTCGGGATAAATAGGCCGAGATTGACGATTCCGTTTGTGATTTCGAAGGGGACAAGCATCGCCAGGGAGTACCAGCGGAGGTAACTCATCGAGAATGCGAGATGGCTTGACGAGTATCGGTAGCCGTGGTTCACCATTGTGCCGCTTTTGGTGGGCATATGGGCTGCGACTTCTGCGACCGCGGTTCCTAGGCAGTATACCAGTAGCGATAGGAACCCATAAGATATAAGTAAGGATAGCGGACCACCTGCCGCCAGGGCCTGACCAGATCCGACGAATAGGCCGGTCCCAAGTGTAGGATAGACGGCCATCACACAGGTAAGGATGTTGAAGAATGCCGCAATTAAGGTGCATCCAGGGAAAATGGAGAGCACAATATATGATGATGTTTGGAGAAAGACACCCTCACTTGCCGCAAATGGTAAGGCAGGACTATCTTGTCAGTCGTCCCTGCCTCGTTAACCACAACGACGACAGGCTCTTTCCAAAAGGGGAAATGGCGAAGTGCATCAGAAAGAACATAAATTCAACTCCGACATTAAAAATAGTTAGTTTCTCTATCCATCTCGCGGGTCAATTAATGTGTATGGGTATCACGATCATATGCAGCAAAACCAGAACAAAACGACAATATAAACCTCCCACAGTACTCATATACCAACTCAACAGATACCCACGAAACACTAGTGTTGTCACGAAGGCAGTATATAGAAAAAATCAGACAAATATAGACATGGCTACTGATATGTCATGTCAGTTTCAGCATATTCGAGCCATTCTCCTGTCAACGCTTTCTTCCAGAACCGTACAACTCCATCATCGCCAGAGGAAATAAGGCAGTCACCTTCCTATGTTAGAAGATTCTGAACGAGAATAGGGAAAGAGGATACTCACCAGCATATGAAAACTCAACCTGCCACACATCCAAATGCTTGCTGTCAACGCAGGCGACTTCCCTGTAGGAGTGTTTGAATGGCGAGACCCCTGTCGCCGGACGACTCGTCATATGTTCTGATGGACGACTGGCCAGAGCTGACCCGATTCCAGACTGCGAGGTCGCGCGAATCGACGGTGATTGTGCTGCTTTGTCTGCGTGATGATTGCTGGTGTTATCCAGCACATTGTTATCTTTGTTATTATTATTTTTGGCGACAGCCGTGTAAACCTCGAATACTCGAACAAAGCCGTCCTTACAACCACTGGCAATAAGATCATAACCCCTAACAGAACCATTGGCCCATGAAATATCCCTTATAAGTCCGCCGTGCCCGGTCAGCTCAATGGCATGATAGAAGCGACGATTGGCGTCTGTGCGATAGATCTTGACCGTGTCCATGGCGGCCACCACGAGTGACAGACCTTTACGATCCGAGCTCGGTAGAACGGAATGCGTGATATCTGTTGGGTCGTGATGAAATTGCACTTTGAAACTTGTCTCCTCTCCTCTTTGCGGCGATGTGCAGACTCTGAACTGGTCGACAGGCTGCCAATCGGCAAGCGTGTCCGGACTCACAGGTTCCATGACCATCAAGTAACCGTCCCGGGTAATGACAGCTAACCAAGTCTCAAGATCAATGTTGCGAAAATCTATAGAGACAAATGGATGTCGGTCTGGCGCCGTCATCCGGAAAATAGATCTGAACCGCCGGCCCGAATTTGGCGGCTGGGTGACATCCTCTTGCCAGATCTTGCACTTCATATCTTCACCCACACTGCCAATATGTTGACCAGTAAATGGGCCATTCCAAGTAGCCTGTCATAGTCTTAACATAAGGCCAAATCGAACATTGAAAACAGGGTTCGCGGTTTGTTTACTTACATCGCGAATTTCCGCATCATGGGCGCGCCATGTATCTACCAGCTGCCATTCACCATCCTTTTGATCCCACACCTTCATGCGATGATCAGAAGATGCAGTAACGATGCGATTTCCATAAAAATTGAACTTGGTAACGGTCACCAAGTCCCGATGTCCAGCATCGAAGTCGATGAACCCAGACATGTTCCTCTGCGGCCGGTTCGGCACGACCCCACGCTCCAGTCGACGTGTCAGATTCCGACCAGCTGTGAACTTCAACCGATTGCGCAGAGCACTGTAACATAAAAAGGGCTCACTGGTCGTAAATGCCCATGCATAGGATGGATGAGTGAAGCGACAGGAAGCGGATAATCTTAGTTGTTGCAGAAGACGGCTGACTCAGCAGAGTCTAGCCCCATCCTCCGTTTCGGGACTAGTGCGGCATTACTGGCATAAGAGGCTTGGGCGGTGAGTGCGTGTCCGGCAGAATTATTATTGCGTCGCCTTTAGCCAGATTGCAATTACGCCTCTGAAATTATATAGATATTTGGATTTGGGCCTGATATGATCATTCGGATTGTGGCATCAGGCCTATATTAGGGAGAAGTTCTGTGCACAATGACCTCTGCCGCTCTTTCCCACCGGGAGACCTGGAGTCTCTTGGCCCTTGCGGGAGTTTGTATGGGTACGATGGTAAACAGCTTCCAGGGTTACGGTGATGGTGATGGCGCGCCATTATTTGCATCCGTCGCTTTCAGTGGCGTTGCCTTTGCGATTACGTATAGCCTGATCCGGTGGCTTGGACCGGTGTTTATGAAGGCTGGGTTGAAGGGGAAGGATATGGCGAAGCCGAAGAAACCGGAGATGTATGTACTTCGTCCAGTAAAACAAAGTATTAGCGCTAATTTTTGGCTAGTCCAGAGACAATGGGAGCTGTATGCGCGATTGTATATCTGCTTGCGCTGATCTTCTTCATCCCCTTCGCATTCTATAAAGACATCGTTGCGGCTACGTCTGGAGGCGGTAATCGTGATGTTGTTTTAGAGGTTCATCATGTGGAAACTGGACGATACTTGCATCGATTCCCGCATGGGCGAGTTAGTCTTCTCTTTGCATGTTTCTGTTGCTTTTGCTGACTGGTGATAGCTCGCGTCTTATTTGTCAGGACTTCTTTCCCTGCAATGCATCGTCATCCTAGGCCTTGGGGACGATCTCCTTGATATCAGATGGCGACACAAAGTACTCATCCCTGCATTTGGTGCAATTCCAATGCTTATAGTCTACTTCGTCGACTTTGGCGTCACGCAAGTGGTAGTACCGGCACCGTTGCAGCACTACCTAGGCGACATGCTCGACCTCGGATACCTGTACTACGTCTACATGGCAGCTGTTGCAATTTTCTGCCCTAATTCCATCAACATGCTAGCAGGCATCAATGGAGTGGAAGTTGCTCAGTCTCTAGTCATCGCGCTGTTGCTGATTGCCAACGATGTGTTGTATCTGGCGCCAATTACGCCCTTCCCGCACCCGGCTATGGACTCGCATTTGTTTTCGATTTACTTCTTGCTGCCATTTGTGGGGGTTTCGGCGGCGCTGTTGTGCCATAATTGGTATCCGTCGAAGGTGTTTGTGGGGGATACTTACTGCTACTTTGCGGGGATGGTGTTTGCCGTGGTTGGCATTCTAGGGCATTTCAGCAAGACGCTATTGCTTCTCTTCGTTCCGCAGGTTTTCAACTTTCTGTACTCGACTCCACAGCTGTTCAAGTTGATCCCATGCCCGAGGCATCGGCTACCCCGGTTCAACGCTGAGACTGGACTGCTGGATGCATCGGTGACGGAATGGAAGGAAAAGCCACCATCACGGCTAATCGCGATATGTCTCGAATTCCTGCAGTTGTTACAACTAATCCGCCTGACAAAGACCAAAGACGGAAAGATAGTGGAGTCAACAAATCTGACACTTCTCAACCTGTGGTTGGTCTGGATGGGCCCAATGCGCGAGGACCGTTTGGCGTGGCATATGGTAGGCGTGCAGACTATTTGCGGGATGTTTGGGTTATTTGTGAGACACCGGTTAGCGCTGCTGGTGTTCCGGCAGGACAATCGCATCTTTAGTATATAGTAGTCTATAAATGAATCACATTTTAGAGGAACTTACATGATTGCTCCCTGATAACTAACTACTAAACGCCAATACCGTCTTCTTCTTGCCGGGCACACTGGCTATAAAGATCCACGAGTTGGTCTTCCGGAATAGACTCTCTGCGCTAAGCTCATCGCATGTTTCACACCATTGCACCATGGCATCGGTGTCCGCCTCAATCCGTGGTTTGCAGGAAGCCGCCTGGTTCGCTTGGGCGATTAGGCCCGTGATGAACTCGACCTGAACTTCGATGAGCGGCAGTAAGTTGGTGGACGGTCCGTTGGGCCCTAAGATCATCAAAAGGTCGGGGAGATCAGGCGCAGATACACCTAAAGTACAATTTGGCTCATTGTTCCAATTTTCCTTAAGCGTCTGGTCCGAGGACCCGTGGATGGGGGTCCGTTTGTAGTTGCCGTCCACGGCATCAAATCCTGTCGCGAGGATAATGATGTCCACTTCGTACGCGGTGCCATCAGCGGTGCAAACGCTGTTTCCGGTCACCTCGGTGATGGGGTTGGACTTGACATTGACAATATCCACATTGGACTGGCTGAATTTCTCATAGTAGCCGGTGTCACACAGTGGCCGGCGGGCGAACCATCCCGTCAACATCAGCTTCTGCGTCTTGATAGGATTTTCACTTTCTGCTGTATCTTTCGCCGGATAAAGTCGACAGCCGCTCGGTTGGCTTCTTCGCTGTAGGAGATGTCGCAGAATGTGCCGAACATGAAGTAGAAGCCGTTTGCTTCCTCGAAGACCCTCCCTCGCTCTTCTTCACTCACACTGAAGGTTGGTATGGCGCTCTCTCGACACCCAAGCCCGAACATGCTGTGTTTGGCCTCGCTCCAGGTCTACTCCCAGCATTGATTGAGGCGTTGTCGCGCCTCCGGGGGTACCCCCTGGTTCCCAGCCGGCACCACGTACTGCGGATTTCTTTGGAAGAATATCAGATATTTTGCCTCGCTTGCCAGAGCGGCTACCAGTTGAACACCGATTGATCAGTTTCCGATGACCCCAACTCACTTGTCGCGGAAGTCGTGAGAAGCGGGCCAGCTGCGGTCAAGGTCGTCGAAGCACACGTTCAAGACACTGAGCCTTGCCAACGCAACCGAGTTCGACTTAGCAGGCTACGTTTCCAGCGAAGATATCGGGCGCGTTATGAGAATGGCGCGAAAGCTCAAGTGCATTATGGTTGGAGTGAACACAGGCCTCATAAGTGCGGCTGAGCCACCCTTTGGCGGTGCCAAAGAGAGTGGAATGAGCAAGGAAGGGAGTATGGATAACAGGAATATTAAAGCATCAAATCTGTCACTATTAGCTATTTACAAGCTTGATCTGTCTAGAATTATGTTCAATTTATCTTTACATCATTGATGACTAACTCCGTTAAGTCCGGCTGCAGCGTCATCCCACGGTGGACCATGACGAATATCATCCCCAACAAGGCCTTCTGGCTCTGTATGGGTAACCGGAATCAGAAAGAACCATGAAAATAAAGTTGAACCTGGACGGATATAAGCTCCACCGGTCAGCAATGGGGATATATAAGAGCGAGTCCTATCTGTCTACGTTCCCTCTTCAGAACACCACCTCTATACATTTACTTTCAACTGACACAATTGACAAATCCCATCTACCAAAATGAGCCTCTTCTCACCTGCCCCCGAACCCCCCACCGAGCTGGGCCGGTACCGCATCCTCTCCTCGACCGCCGGTATCCGTGTCTCCCCCCTCCAGCTGGGCGCCATGTCCATCGGCAGCGCATGGAACGACTTCATGGGCTCCATGGACAAGGAGGCCTCCTTCAAGCTCCTCGACGCCTTCTACGAAGCTGGCGGCAACTTCATCGACACCGCCAACAACTACCAGAACGAGGAATCCGAGACCTGGATCGGCGAGTGGATGGAATCCCGCAAGAACCGCGACCAGCTTGTGCTCGCGACCAAGTTCACCACGGACTACAAGTCGTATGATTTGGGTAAGGGTCGCGCGCCGAACCACTGCGGTAACCACCGTCGGAGTCTGCACATGAGCGTGCGGGATTCGCTGAAGAAGTTGGGTACGGATTGGATCGATGTGCTGTACCTGCACTGGTGGGACCACACGACTTCGATCGAGGAGATTATGGACAGTTTACATATTTTGGTTGAGCAGGGTAAGGTGTTGTACTTGGGTATTTCGGACTCGCCCGCGTGGGTGGTCTCTGCTGCCAACACGTACGCGCGCGCGCACGGCAAGACGCCCTTCAGCATCTACCAGGGGCGTTGGAACGTGCTCCTCCGCGATTTTGAGCGCGAGATCATCCCCATGGCACGACACTTCGGCATGGCCCTAGCACCGTGGGACGTGCTTGGTAGCGGCAAGTTCCAGAGCAAGAAGGCGATCGAAGAGCGGAAGAAGAGAGGCGAAGGACTGCGGACCATGCTCGGCCCCGGTGAACAAACCGAGGAGGAAGTGCGGATGTCGGAAGCACTGGCCAAGGTGGCGGGGGAGCATGGTATTGAATCGGTGACAGCCATTGCATTGGCGTATGTGATGGCCAAGACACCCAATGTGTTCCCCTTGCTCGGTGGACGGAAGATCGAGCATTTGCACGACAACATCCAAGCGTTGAAGATCAAGCTTACTCCGCAGCAGGTCGAGTACCTGGAAACTGTGCGGCCCCTGGACCTGGGATTCCCCAATACGTTTATTGGACCGGACCCGAAGGTGACAGGACAGGCAAGCTTTTTGCTGGCGGCTAACTCGCAACTGGCGTTTGTGCGGGCTCCTAAGCCTATTGGATTGGAGTAATTCTACGCTTGTATATATGTACAGAGTACCTAAATTAGTCCATCGAATGCACGAAATAGGAATTACCAGACACTCGATCCACTCCGCTTGTACAGAGTATGTATACTCGTACCGAGAATACCCGAGCACGTGACTGGGTACAGTATAAAGGCCTTCATGTGATCCCCGCCACCGGGAGGAGCAGCCACGGCACGCTAGTTTCATAGCGCACGCCTTTATTGGCCAGAAAAAATTTTATAAAAGCTTGGCGCTGTGTCAGAAGTTAGTAAGCAGAGTCTGAATGGCTTTGTTCGTATAGGGCACTACCCCTGCATACAGCTGCATACTTGTACAAAGTACTGTACAGAGAAGCATAGAAAAGAAGAAGAATAGCGTAATGGCATCATATTGCTGGGTTGGCAAAAAGCATGGGTAGAAAGTGTCTGACATAGTAAATTTGTCACGCAATGTCCCCCCGCGGTGAAGCCATCGAAAAGGATTAATGGAACTTCTGAATGGATCGAATCTTCCACGCTTTAAAGAGGGGCTCTTTTTTTTTTTTTTTCCCCTCCGTTTATCTGCCTCACTTTCTATAAAACTTTTCCAATTCCTTTACCTCTACTCGTCGCATTCCTTCCCTCTCTGTATATACTTCCCTCCCTTTTTTTTTTTTTTTCTATACTTCATTGTTATTGTAGATAATCGCATTTGCCCAAGCATCATTCGCCGAGAGATACCGCTACTACAGCCATGGCTACCACCACGACCACCACGACCACCACCAAGTCTATGCACCCTCCCTCCCCCAATGCCTACGTCCAACTCGAAAACCCCCCGATTGTAATCCAAGAGAAACAAGAATCCCTTCAATCCTCGCCCATTCTGGACCGTCAAAGAGCCCTTTTGATTCATGCCGCCCAGCAACCCTATACCCTTGTCACCGACCACCTCGTGCCGGCAATCCTGAAAGATGGTGAAATCCTCGTCAAGGTCGTTGCAATTGGCCTCAACCCCGTCGACTGGAAGGGCCCGTATGTTCCCATTTCCCCTGCGACAGTGACGATGTAGCACTAACGACGCATAGTGCATTCAACTTCGGTCTCCCATCGCTCCCCTGGATCAACGGCCGTGATTTGACCGGCATTGTTGTCCGCGGCTCTGACCCCTCGGAGCGCGTGCGTACCGGTGATCTTGTCCTCGTCCCCTCCACGGACTACCGCGATATTCGTAAAGCAGCGTTCCAGGAATACGCCATCACCACTGCCTCCAACGCCGCCCGTATCCCCTCCACCACCTGCCCCCAGGCTGCCGCTTCGCTGGGCGTGGCATTTGTGGCCGCTGTGCTGTCGCTGGGTGTGTCGTTGGGCTTGGACCTGTCCGCGATCGATGCCCTGTCCGGGCCCGACCTTGTCAACACATTGAAGGGGGTGGACGAGAATGAGATCCCGGTGGATGTGCGGGAAGAGTGCTTCTCTGCGTCTGAGGATGCGGATCGTATCAAGAAGGGCGACTGGTTGGCTATCTGGGGCGGTATGCTTGCTTTCCCACTCCCCAATCGCGTAGGAATACATATATATACTAATAATCGCAGCCTCCACCACAACGGGCTTCATCACTCTTCAAATTGCCAAACTGGCCGGCCTCCGCGTCATCTGCGTCGCCGATGTCGCCCGCCACGGCGCCAAACTCCTCGAACTCGGCGCAGACCTCCTCGTCGACCGACAGGACCCCGAGCGTGCCGTGCAAATTATCCAGGGCATTACTAACAACAAGCTCCGCTACGCCATCGACATTGTCGGCCGGGAGACCGCTACACTCCTGCAACGCACGCTTGCGAACTCGGAGCGCGCGCACTTGCTCGGCTACGCGGGTCTGCCCAAGGAGCAGTTGGAGAACATCAAGTACCATAACATTCCCGTGAAGTTGTTTCACTCGTCACCGGCCGTCGGGGAGCAGATGGTTTGCTGGTTGGAGGGGTTGATGCAGAGCAAGTTGTTGAACTTGCCTGATATTGTGCAAGCGCAAGGTGGTCTTGGGGGTATTAATGCTGCGTTGGAGTTGTTGCGTAGTGGGAGTGTAGGGGGTAAGCGGGTGGTTGTCAACTTGGATTGATTTGTTTATGTTTTCTGTTTAAAATTGCATGTAAATAATGATAACGAGCGTATAGATTCTTTTTTTTTTTTCCCCCTGCTGAGCATCATTTCATAAAATACGTATATATAGAGGTTAATTCTTCAATGCATATGCAGGAACTTCCTCATCTTTCCTCCATACATACTTCGACCCAGGATGTTCCCTTGGAAGTCTCTTCCTCCCCTCTTCCCCATAAACATTCTCTCTAAATGTACCACCCGGCACCTTATAATCATCCCAAAACAGCCCCCTCCTCCTCAACTCCGGCACCAAAAACTCAATTATATCTTCAAATGTCTCCGGCACACTCGCATAACTAAAATTAAACCCATCTACATCACCCACCTCAACCCACCGCGCCAACTCATCAGCAACAGTCTTCGTGCTCCCGATAATCTTCGCCCCGTTCCCGCCCAGCACAAGGTACTCAGCGATAGCCCGCTTATCCCATTTCTTCCCGTTGGAGCCTGGCACTGTGCTAGCCCAGTGGTTCACCATGGATCGGACGGCGGGGGCCTCGACGAAGCGGAAGTCCTGGTCGTCGGTGTATGTCGACAGATCATAGCCGGACCACCCGCCGAAGAGGCCCAAGGCGCCTTCACGGTCGCCATAGGAGGCGAGGTGCTCGAACTTGGCGCGCGCGGCCTCGTCAGTTTCGGCGACGATGACGAGTATGCCTGCGATGATCTTGATGTCTTCGGGTTTGCGGCCAGCTGCCGCAGCTTGCGAGCGGATGCTGTCGACTGATGGCCGGACGAGCTCTGGTGTCTGTGCGTGTAGGAAAATAGCTTCCGCGTGGGTGGCTGCGAAGGCTTTCCCGGCCGTCGAAGTACCGGCCTGCAATATGAATGGTGTCCGCTGGGGACTCGGCTCACACAAATGCGGGCCGGGGATGTTAAAATACTTCCCCTTGTGATTTATCTGTCTCACGGCTTTAGGGTCCGCATATCCCTCCGCGGGGTCAGGGAGGTAGGGCTCATCCCTCCACGAACCCTCCCAGAGCTTATACGCAACATGCAAGTATTCATCCGCAATGCGATACCGCTCATCATGCTCGATCTGCGTATTCAGCCCGAAATTCCTCGCCGCAGAGTCCAAATAACTCGTAACAATATTCCACCCAACCCGTCCCCCACTCAAATGATCAACCGTGCTGAATTTCCGCGCAAGCATATACGGATTCTCATACGTCGTCGACGCCGTGATCCCAAAACTAATACTGCTCGTTGCAGCCGCCATCGCCGGCACCGCATACAGCGGGTCGTTGATCGGGAACTGCGCGCCCGCAGGAACAATGGGGTCTGTGTTCTGCGGGCCCTTGTAGACGTCGTAGGGGCCGAGGACGTCGGCAAAGAAGATAGCGTGGAATTTGGCGGCTTCGAGCTTTTTGGCGAGCTCGATCCAGTGCGAGAGGTCTTTGTAGGAGCGGCCGCGGTCTTTGGGGTAGCGGGTTAGGCCCGGATTTAGGTGGGAGGGGCTTTGCATTGCGAAGGCGTTGAGGATCAGGGATTTCATTTTGGTGGTTTATTTGTTCCCGTTCCTGTTCCTGTTCCTGGTTGTTTTTGGCTGCTGCTTTTATGGTTGGAGATGTGCTTGCGGGTTATATATTCCGCACGGTACTTTACCATATCTACACGTGCCACAGGGATGTGATGGCGTGAGATCACGAAAGATTGATCTTTACTATGATTGAATAAAATTATACCAGAAATACGATCCATTGTAAATGTCTAGCTCCTGTTGACCGGGAAAAAAGAAAAATCACTTCTTCACGTGAAGTAGCCGATAATTGTCTTTCTATACATCATTATTTCTTCAGTATCTGCTTTTCCCACGAGAAATGAAGCCATTGAGTCCATATTTAGCATATAAGTAAACTAATCAAACATCCCACCACCCCTCCAAATGCACCCTCAAATCAATCTCCTCCGGCAACCGTAAATGCGGCGTCAACTCCACCTCCTCGCCTTCCTTCGCCTCCACCTCCCGCTTCGACCACCCATTTCCAAACCACGCAAATCGATTCCCGCTCTCATTGTCGTACGTATACTCAAAGTCTTCCCATCTCGGGTCCCGTCGCACGATATTCGAAAGCGTTGCACTACCGGGGAATAACCCGTGAATCCGCCCCCCGGGTCGTCCACCGTTATACCAAGATGAACAGTTCGCAGACCACACGGTGCGCGGGTAGAATGCATCGCAGTACTGCACAAAGTCGTCCGCTGCGGCTTTGGAGGGCACGATGGTGCGGATCCCCTGCCCGCGTACCTTGCGGAGCACCTTTGCGATATAGGTGACTTGGTTCTCGACTGCGTTAGGGACGGTCCCGCTGTGTCCGCTGGAATAGGGGCCTCCGAGCCAGAGGAGGTTCGGGAAGTGTGGCGTTGCCACGCCCAGGTATGTGTAGGGAAAGCCCCAGTGGCCAGAGTGTTGCCAGTCTGTTTGGAGGTTGTAGCCGTTGGCGGTGATGGGGAAGGGAGGTGCGTGGTCTCTGTTTGCGCCGGTGGAGCAGATGACCACATCTACGTCGCGGGATTCACCGTCTTTGGTTACGATGCCTGTTTCTGTGAATCGTTCAATTGGGGTCTGGATGTATGAGACGTTCTCTTTGGTTAGGGCTTCGAGGTATCCCGGGCCCGGGGTTGGACGACGGCAGCTTGGTGGGAAGTCCGGGATGATTTTGTCGGATAGGTCAGGTTTATCGGAGACCCGTTTAAGCATGAGATCGCTCCATTGGTCGCGTTGTTGTTGGTTTTCTGGAGAGTCTTTGAAGATAGCCCCGAAGCGCTGGAAGTAGCCCTTTTCGACTCCGCGGCGATATTCTAGGTAAGTTTGCGGGTCCTTGAAGGACTCCCGTTGCTCTTCTGGGAAGATGTTTGGCTCTAATCGGCGGACACCGACTACGCCAAAGGAGTCTGCGATCCAGGTGCGGTTGCGGGCGTAGTGGTCGACATGCGCAGCAATTGGTTGGATAGATGGGAGGACTTGGAGGCCTGATGCGCCATTGCCAATCAAGGCGACTCGCTTGTCTTTTAAGTCGACGTTGTGGTCCCAGTTAGACGAGTGGAAGAGGGTTCCTTTGTATTCGTTGATTCCGGGGTAGTCGGGGAATTTCCAGGCGTTGAAGTGGCCGATGGCATTGATTACAATGTCAAGCTCTTCAACGTAGGTCTGCCACTATAAGTACTACACCGGCTGGGAGAGAATTATAGAGGTCTCACCTTGGAATTGGTTAAATCTTGCAAAATGACTTTCCACTTCGCCTTCTCAGGAACCCATTCAGCGCTTTCTACCTGTTGCTGCAGTCGCAGATACTGGTAGACGTTGTATTTCTGCGCAACGCCCTTCCAATAGTCTCGGATCTCATGGCCTTGCGCAAACTCCTCAGTCCATTGTGTATTCGGCGCAAATCCAGACTGATACACATGCGCGGGGACATCACATCGAACCCCGGGATATGTATTTTCAAACCAAGTTCCGCCCTGTCATAATCAGTCACTGCTACGGACAATCCACAGTAGCAAATGAACGTACCACATCCGCATTCTTGTCGTAAATGCGCAAATCCAAACCTGGTACCTTGGCTGGTAACAGCGCACCAGCAGTGACACCTGCCAACCCCGCACCAATGACACCCACTTTAATTGGCTTGACTTCATCAATAGGGTGCTCTTCCAGCTGGAATGCTGGCTTCGAAACCGGGGCTGGTTTTGATTCAGGTGTGGGTATAGGCTCGGAGGTGGGTGTGCTTTTGACCTCGACGGTTACTTTCTCCTTAGGGCCGAGGTTAATCGGGGGGTTGTAATCCTGCCCATGTCCATTGGAAAAGGGCTGGATGGGGATAGTAAAGCCGTCAACTGCTGCCATACTGCTTTGATTGCGATAATGGATATTGCAAAGTCAACGACACGGCCAAAGTCGTACAGCAACATCGACATAATTATACACACCTGGATGCACTGCACGCCATAGCGAGGGGATCATACACCATGCAATGCATTATGCCGGTGATTTGCTAGAGTTGAAAGGTTCAATGCTGGGATGTGGTTGCGACAGCGTCGGAGACGCACATCATTGCGGATCACGATGGTGTCAATCGCATATAGATTAAGACTTTTGTACTGTCAAGGTCAGTGCCCCGGTAGTATTATTATTGTCCTAGACATGCAAAATATCGTTCATTTGAACACCCGAAAATTTGTTCACTGTTTCTTATCAAGCATACAGGTGGGGTGAGTGAATATTCTCTATTGGTGGCATATAGTAACTATTTTCCACCCTACCCTAGTAAAGCCCAGACTCTTCCTTCTTCCCTCTCCTCACTACCGTCCTGATTCTACATAATTCTCCTGGCCAAAATGCCTTCCCCGCAGAGATTCCCAGATACTGTGAATCCAGACGAAACATTCTCCGGCTCAGCGATCCTCATGCCACCTAGTATATAGTCCCTGTTCATTAACCAGATGAAGAGAACATGGACAGAATGTTTCCTGCAGAAAATAACTGCGACAACAACTTCTATAACTTAGCTTGGATGAGAAGCTTTTCTGACGGAATCTAGTGGTACTTTGTTTCGGGGCTACTTTTATATGCATGACACCTTTTATCCCGGCGATCAAACAAAATAACACGCGATTAATTCTGCGTTGGAATTTACTCCTGGGTTTATGCACGTCGGAATGGGGCAATAAAACTTGCCAGCCTAATAATTCCAGATTGCTTGGATATGGAAGGATCCAAATCGAAACACAAGCGGCAAGCTCATACCCATAATTTGGAGACTCAATCATGTAACAAGAAGCACGGTCTAGTTTGTGGTGCGTTAGAACCCGGTATGTCTTCATATCAGTAATACGTCTGAGGGGATGTACACGACCAACAACGTTTTATATGCCCGGACACACAGTGCCAACGCACCATCTTGACATTCGGAGGGAAATGCCCGCAGCTAAGCTGTGTAGCATACAAAGACAAAAAAGCACGACTGTTTCTTGCAAGGTGAGGACAACCGAGTGTTTGAAAAGCAAACTGGATAGATTTGAATCGATGGGATAATGAAGTCTCCAAAGTTTAGCCCTTAGTATTTTCTCAACTTTAATCAGAGTCGTTCTGGTCAAATGTTTGACCAAACCCCATATTACCTATATTTTCCCACCATGAGCAGTTTCATCAACTCATCTGAACAATGAGAACACCCTATTGCCATGCTGAGTGAGATTCAACTAGTTGGGTTATTTCTTGAAGATGTCTCCTATGCAGGACAGGTCCCAAACCGCCAATCATTCAGCAATTGTGCTGGCTTACCCCTTCATGTGTATCGTAAAGTACGTTTGCTCTCCTGGAAATTCAGCTGGAACTTGAGAAAAATTATATTAGTGTACATGATGTTTATGAGGCATACTTAAAGGAATTGAAAGCCTGCGGGAAGCAGGTGCTACGGTGAAATGCCAAGAGGCAACATTGTCTTTGGAGAAGCACGGAGGGACTGGCCACCAAATGTAAAGGAACAGGAAACCTCAGCTTGGCTTTCTCATTTAGTCAATGCGTTCTGCAGCATGGTTGTCAACGAGGGTTAGATCCTAAAGGCATAGCTAATCGCAAGTTGGATGTTGACATTGTGCATAATTTGGACAAAACTAAATAGGCGACATGGCGCGACTTAGGCCGCTATGAAAGATATCTTGCGGCTCAAGTTACTTATCGGTTTTGCCTCGGGGTTATGCTCCGCGGGTCTTTTGGGAATTTGACCGTTTTGGGGTGCATTAACAGTTATCATCATGTATCGAGCGATGATTCATTGAAAAAGACGGGCAGTCCAACCATTGGAATGCGCTCAGAAAATGACCAATAGATTCTCATTGGTACACTACGATGAGAATTTTTGTTTTCCACACTACAGTCACTAGAGATGATATTTGATAATCATCCCCAGGTTCTGTTTTAGGGTAAGATGTAGTAGCGCCACCAATCAGCAAGCTTCAATTAGTCTCCGTAGTCGGCGGCAGAATCTGAAGAAGGATTACCGCGGATAAGCGCCTCAGCTAAGCCCAAAGAGGGGAGTGGTACCGGTGTCGGGGTAGTGGACCCATCAGATCTACCAATGAAGCAGTGGCAAAAGAATGCTGACCAGCCGAGATCGGAGCAGCCCCTCGAGCGACATCGCGGTGGCAGGCAGTAGTAAAGGACATTCATCTCCTCCCTCTTTTCCTCCAATCCTTACTATCTTCGTATTTTGCCATTGGTCTTGATTCTTCTTGTTAGCCTGTTCTTCTTGTATATTCATCATGCCCGCCGCCGATAAGAAGCCCAAGACTCTCTACGATAAGGTGGTTGACGCGCACATCGTCAACGAGCAGGATGATGGCACAATTCTGCTGTATATCGACAGACACCTTGTTCATGAAGTCACCTCTCCTCAAGCCTTCGAAGGCCTCAAGAATGCCAGCAGAAAGGTCCGCCGGCCGGACTGCACTCTGGTCACCGTTGACCACAACATCCCTACTTCCTCCCGCAAGAACTTCAAGAACGTTGACGCCTTCATCGAAGAAAACGACTCGCGGATTCAATGTTCGACCCTCGAAGACAACGTGAAGGATTTCAACCTCACATACTTTGGAATGGGTGACAAGCGTCAGGGTATCGTCCACATCATCGGTCCTGAGCAAGGATTCACCCTCCCCGGAACCACCGTTGTCTGCGGTGACAGTCACACTTCCACACATGGTGCCTTTGGTTCCCTTGCGTTCGGTATCGGTACCTCTGAGGTCGAGCACGTCCTCGCTACCCAGACCCTCATCTCCCGCAGAAGCAAGAACATGCGCATCCAGGTCGATGGTGAGCTGCCTGCCGGTGTCACCAGTAAGGATGTCGTTCTTCACATTATCGGTGTTATTGGTACTGCCGGTGGTACTGGTGCCGTCATTGAGTTCTGCGGTTCTGTTATCCGTGGTCTGAGCATGGAAGCCCGGATGTCCATGTGTAACATGTCCATCGAGGCTGGTGCGCGTGCTGGCATGATCGCACCCGATGAGATTACCTTTGAGTACCTCAAGGGCCGTCCCCTGGCTCCCAAGTACGGCAGTGCCCAGTGGAATAAGGCGGTCAACTACTGGTCCAGCCTGAAGTCGGATGATGGTGCCGTGTATGACAAGACCGTCCTGCTCGATGGCAAGGACATCATCCCTACCATCTCGTGGGGTACTTCTCCACAGGACGTTGCTCCCATCAATGGCGTTGTTCCAGGCCCCGATGACTTTGAGGACGAGAACCGCAAGATGTCTTGCAAGCGTGCTCTCGAGTATATGGGTCTCGAGGCCGGTACGCCCCTCAAGGATGTCCAGGTGGACAAGGTTTTCATTGGTTCTTGCACCAACGCCCGTATTGAGGATCTGCGTGCCGCTGCCAAGGTGGTGAACGGCAAGAAGATCGCCTCCAACATTAAGCGCGCCATGATTGTCCCTGGTTCCGGTCTGGTCAAGCAGCAGGCTGAAACTGAGGGTCTTGACAAGATTTTCACCGATGCTGGTTTCGAGTGGAGAGAGGCTGGTTGCTCCATGTGCTTGGGTATGAACCCTGACATTCTGTCGCCTCAGGAGCGCTGTGCCAGTACCTCCAACCGCAACTTCGAAGGCCGTCAAGGCGCTGGTGGCCGTACCCACCTAATGTCTCCCGCCATGGCTGCTACCGCCGCCATTGTCGGGAAGCTGGCTGACGTCCGCGAACACGTCATCGCCAGCCCAGTCCTGGGCAAGGCTCAGCCCAAGGTGGACGTCGAGCAGACCCACGAGGAGCCCGAATCGGAGGAGGAGTTTGACCGCATCATGGATCTCCCCGCCGACAACGAGCCCCACACCAACACCTCCGCCAATGGTGCCTCGACCAGCTCCGGTCTCCCCAAGTTCAACATCCTGAAGGGCATTGCCGCGCCCCTCGACCGTGCCAACGTCGACACCGATGCCATCATCCCCAAGCAATTTCTCAAGACCATCAAGCGCACCGGTCTTGGCAGCGCTGCCTTCTACGAACTGCGCTACCATCCCGACAACACCGAAAATCCAGATTTCATCCTGAACCAGGGTATCTACCGCAGCTCCAACATCCTGGTCGTCACGGGCCCCAACTTTGGTTGTGGTAGCTCCCGTGAGCACGCCCCCTGGGCCCTCCTCGACTTTGGCATCAAGTGCATCATCGCTCCCTCCTTCGCCGATATCTTCTTCAACAACACCTTCAAGAACGGCATGCTCCCCGTCGTCGTCTCCGACGAGGCCCTTCTCACCAAGATCGCCGACGAAGCACGTGCCGGTCGCGAACTCGAAATCGACCTCCCCAACCAGCAAATCAAGGATGCACAGGGCAACAAGCTCGCCGACTTCGAAGTCGACGGTTTCCGCAAGCACTGCCTTATCAACGGTCTTGATGACATCGGTCTCACTCTGCAGCTGGAGGACAAGATCAGTACATTCGAGACCAAACGCACCCTCGAAACCCCCTGGTTGGACGGCAGCGCCTACCTCAAGCGCGGTCCTCGTGGCGCCACCATGGTCGAGGCCGCACCCACGCCCAAGACCAACCGTGGTGACGTCAAGAACGAGCCGCTGGAGTGGTAAAGTTGTTTCACTTGACTTTATGACTTGGGCCCCATCTTCAGGGTCCGGATACTCTGATATGACCGTTTATACGAATTGCTTTGCTTTGCTTGATTTGTTTCGAAAAGTGCTCTGGTTCTCAGGGATCTGTTTCTTTGCATTGGGGTTTGTTTTGGGATCTTCCTTAGTATACCGGGTAGTTATGCATTCTAGATTTGAATATAATGATGATATACGATGTACGACTTCTTTATCTCGCAGTTCATGGTCAGACATGTTATAGGGCCTTGATGAATTATGTACGAGTTGCTTCTCTGCATCCGTATACATTGGTTCATAAATAAGCAGCAGAAGATTAAACATAGACATGAAATATATGCGAATAAATACCTCCCTATCTTTTCACAACCCAGATACAGAACAAACAATATTATACATATCACCAAATTCATCTTCACAGATGCAACAATAAATAGCCTTTCCAAGAACAGATAATAGAATAACAAAAACAAAAAAGTCTATCAAAATCGCAGATCAATGCATAAGCCGTGGATGAGAGGGTATCAAACGGCGGTAATTAACACCAATAAATGATGTGCTATACATAAGTAAAGTCGTAAATATAGTCGAGAACAAGCACGCAACAAAGCGTGCTTATGGTTTCGAGAGTTGCTCCTTGCGGAAGAAGAGGAGGAATCCAGCGCTGCAAAAATCGTTAGCACATGCATAAAGGAGGAGTCTATCACGAAAGAAGGAGGGCCTACCAAATCAACAACTGGAAGATAAGAGCAATCCAGAACCACCCATTCGCCAGAGAACTAGCACCAGCCGTGATATCCGGTGAAATCGGCCCAGGTCCGATACTATTCGGCGCAAAGGCCCTCGCGCAAATCGTCGCAATTGAACCCAGCACTTGCGAGACAATAAGTGCAAAGCAGATGTGCATCCGCGTCAGTGTCTGCAGCAGAATCATACCGAAGCCTACTCCCTGCAGTGTATCCAGAACACCGAGCCACAGCCACAGACTGCGCGAGACGAGTGCTCCGGCTGTGTAGCTGCCGGCCCAGGGGAGGTAGAGACCGGCGCCGGAGACACCCCACCAGATCTGAGCCCAGCGAGGGGCTCCGAGACCGCAGGCGAAAACGGGGAGGATCCAGGAGTGAGATTTGGAGAGGTAGCCGAGGAGGAAGAGGAAGATGGCCCAGACAGCGCCGAAGAAGACTACGCAAAGGATGCCGATTTGCCAGGCGTGCACGTGTTGGGAGCTCCAGAGAACTGTAGCTTATTAGTTTTTGTTTTTTTTTTATATGCTTTGTTGGGAAGAAGGGGCTTACAGCTCCAGTTACGGCCGTATGGTGCACTGAGGAACCAATTTTGGATGATGACGACGGCAAAGTTCCAGAGGATGATCTTGCGTCTGAAGACAGATCTGTAGAATGACGGGACCTTTCCTGGTGCTTGGCGGTAGTAGTTTGGCAGGCCGTAGAAGATAAGCAATCCAACTACCCAGAGGAAGACAGCAATCGGTAAACAGATGGCACTAAAAAACTTTCATTAGTGAGCTATTTGGGAAATGGGAAAGAGTAGAACGTACGTCATCTTCCAGGTGTTTGTGATATTTCCTTGAGGATTTACGATCCCATCGGCAGTCGCCTTGGTAAGGGTTGATCCCCAATACCACAGGCCAATGATATAGGCCTGCTGAGTACCCTGAATGACACAAGCACGGAATACCCATTCCTTTACAGGAGCACCGCTTTCATCACCAAAGTTGAGAGCGAAGAAGATGGAACCACTGGATGATGCAGCGGCATATACACCACTGGCGACGTTTTGAATCCAACCGCGATTAAACTCATTGCCCTCCCAGTGAGCCACACCGATCAGAATGAAGGCCAGACCGTAGAAGAACCAAGGAAGTGATAGTGTAACCACGGACTTGAAGTATCGGAACATGAACCACCAGATGATCGAAGTGACCAGGTAAACAGTCGCGATACCATAGAGCTTCTCGGCCGTTTGACCGATTTCACCAGTAAGTAGCGTTATCTGGTACGAGTTCGCCGCGATTATCTGTCCCAAACCAAGGAAAAGCGAGTAGACGGGCCAATCGCCAATGCGAAGCTGCATCCATTTCCTGAGACCAGTCGGAGGGACGTAGTCCTTTCCAAGCAAGAATTCATCGGCTTCCTTGTTCTCCTCGCCACCACTAACGCGCGAGGCCGAATCGTCGTTGGAGATTGAACCAGCTGGTGAAACAGCACGCTTACCCCGGAAAATAGAAGGAGCCGGAGAATGATTGCGTCCCAGTCTTGCATCTCTAAACTTGTCGAACCACTTCTTCTCACTCTTCACCAAGAACTCCTCAATGCAGAGCTGAGTCTCAGAGTTAGAGCCATTGAGATCCTGGAGTCGGCTCTCGAACACTCGGTAGTATTCACCAGAGCTGTCAGTAAAAAACGGATCGACTTTTTGCAGCTTGAAGTCCTTCTTGTCACCAACAACTGAGTCAACGGAAAGCACAGAGGAGCTGCTAAGACGGTTCCCAGGCTCAGCAAAAGGTCTGATAGGGGCCAAAAGATTGTCATCGAATGCTCCAGGCGTCGTTGAGGCGACAGATTGTCTTGTTGCAGTCGAACCTTGGCTGAAATGTCGGTTTTGCGCAGGAATGGCGGCATGGAATGGCGATAATCCAACGTGAGTAGCGGCCTGTTGCTGCTGTTGAAGTTCCATCCGACGACCTTCTTCTGCTTGTTCAGGAGTGAGTGTGTATTCATCTTCTCCGTAGTAGCTGGGGATATTGTCGTCGTCGCTTTCCTCTTCCGCATCGGTAATGACATGGGTCGAATTCTCCTCGACTACTGGGACGTTGCTCTTTCTCAATCTCTGGCGATGAGAATGACCAGGGCCAGAGCGGACACCAAGTGAAAGCTGTCGACTGAGCCCGGATTTGGGTTTTTCATTGGCGCTGGGACTGGGGGTTGGGTCAGTGCTGTAAACAATTGTGTTCCGTTGCTGCGGGCCAAGGGTGCTGAGACGGTTGGTATTGCTGTAGCTGCTTTCCCTCGAGTGCACAATGGGTGGTGTCTGCAATCCGGTCGGAGTCATCGCTCCAGGAGAAGAGATAGGCGAGGCTAATAAACCAGTGCCCGCGGTTGGCGTGCTATAACCTGATGGAGTATAAGGCTGTCCGTGAGACTTGACCAGTTCCTTGTTGTGAACGCGAATAGAGGTCGCCTGCAAGATTTCCAAGTCCTCAACCCATTGGGCGACGGGGAACCGTTGCTTGGCAGATCGTGCACGCATCATTGCGCGGACTTCAAGCTTCGAGTTAAGGGCACTGTCGATGGCGACCTTGAACTGGTGCAGAAGATGGGCAGTAGTCGTGGATTCGACGTTATACCACCAGCCAGGCATTTGACCGAGACCACCAACACGGGCACCGATACCAAGAGCACCTTTACGACCGAACTCGACGGCAACAAGACCGAACGGCTCATCACGAGAAGGAATCAGAGCGAATTCAGCACCAGAGAAAATGAAGGGTGGGAGCGCGGTGAACTGGGGTCGAGAGAAGACACGTCCGGGGTAGATCTTCATCATATGTTCAAGCTTTAATGCCGCGAACTTTCCGTACAAATCGATGACTGGACCAACACAGATCAACTGGACATTGGGGTGAGCTTCAAGAACGGCAGGCATCACATCAGCGATGAGGTCGACACCTTTTTGCATCGACCATCGTCCAACGAACACCAGAAGATCCGCGTCAGGATTTTGCTCGAGACCGGCCCATTCCTGCGCTTGGCGCTTGAATTCGCCCCTGTTCAGTTCATAATCGGGGTCAACATGAATGTCGCTTTCCTTGGGCAGCTCCTTGTTCCATTCTCCAGTATCCGAGGGGTCGGGGTTAGGCAAGTTGCCAACCTTCTTCAACCCCCAGAAGATGGGGTAACGAGCATAAGACCGTTTCCCGTACTTTTTAGACACACCGACTGCACCGAATCCTTGCTGGTGAACACGGAGGTAGCTTGCACCCGCATGAAGCAGGTTGAAAACCTCACCGAACTGAACGTAGCGACTCACGGTGTCCATATCGAGGTTGAAGACAGAGCAGACTTCGTCTTTCTCCTTCTGGGTACGCATAGGCCACAGACCCTGGAACTCAGCATTGTGGAGAGAAAGACACACAGGAACTGTTTGAGGAAGAAGGTAAAGCGGAGCAACGGAGCCGTGGTAGTCGTTGATGTGGTACAGATCAATGGGGAATCGCTTAATCGCATGCGCAATACACTGATTCCACGCGGAGTAGTAAATGGCACTGTCCAAGTCGTCCATGCGGGCCGGGTAGGGCTCAGCCTTGGTTTGCTGGCGGAACACAGGGGCGTCCAAAAGGACGTAAGTGATGTTATTCAACGTGTGGTACTGGACTTTGACTTCGTATGGATTGCCCAGAACGGTGACGAACATGGATTCGGCTGGACGATCTTCGGGATAATCGACACCTCCAACACAAGGAACAACCCAGATGAGATCCTGGTGGCCAAGGTGTTTTCCCATCAACTGAGCCATCACACCGAGACCACCGATCTTGATCTTGATAGCCCAGTCTTCAATGTCGTACTCCATGGTGGCAATGAGGGCCATTTTTCGGCGGTCCTTGCCCGCCACACCAAATGCGGATGTGCTCTGGAGGAAACCGGACTTGTTGGCGAGACGCATTAAGGGATTCATCGCTTCGCCCTCTTCAGGATTGCGCCTCTTCAACTTCCGGCGGAGGGCAAGAGGAAGGAGTCCTCTTTTTTCGCTGACACCAATCTGGTTGAACTTGATCTGGTAGAACGATTTCATAAACACGTACACACATGCGGCCGCTGTCACGATTGGCATCAGCCAAAATAGGAAGTACATGGCCATCTGGGCATACTTCGATCCCACAGGGATAAGCTCGAACTTCATGGTAGCGTCATTAACGTGGAATCTCCACGCCAGGTAAGGAGAGGGAGGATGGTCCGTGACATTGACAAGAGTTGCACTGAGTGAGGATGGCGGCAGACGATCCAGAATCGCATCACCATCAGCATCTCCGTACACGTAGCTTTCGTCAGGTTTGCCATCCGGATTTATGCCCCAGATGTTGAATTGACCTTGAGCAGGCCACTCGGACACAAATCGGTACTTCCACAGCCCGTCCTTATCCTGTTCAGCCACGTTGTGCAAGCCAGCATCGTATCCGTACTGATTGTAGGGACCGTTGAAGAAAAGGTGGGGGAATCGTCGCTCGCCTTTGCCGTCCCAATCGGTGTCACCCTCTTGAGCATAGTCGCTGCTACCGGTCCATTTATTCCAGTACTCGACACGGATATGCTTGCCTTGCCACCTTTGCTTCTTGGTTCCTGACCATTCCAATTCTTCGATAGTGTCGTTTCCACCGGTGTACGGAATCCACTTCGAAAATGTGCTACCCCAGTTTGTCGAATAGCGGTACTTGTCGGCCCCAGCCGCGTGATGTTGGATGAACAAGGTTCCGTTGTCCATCCGGTGAAGCAAACTGCTGGAATAGTTGGCCGAAGGAAACAACATCGGATTATCACGCTGTCCAATGCGGATGAGGAAGTGGTCGACGGCATCCGTGAAAGCTCCATCGGTGGTAGTTGCGTTTTTCACTGTCAAACGGTGGACGCCATTGTAGACACCCTTTACTGTTGCCGACCAATACCATGCACTTGGAATCTGACCAGGCCAGGAAGTCTTGTCAGCAGCGATTGAACTGCAATTGACACTGTTAGTATCGAAAGAAGCAGTCTTATCGGCCTCGGTGGATGAATTGAACGAAATCGACTTGGTGACAGAATCGCAGTCCATTTCGGTGGAGAAATAGATTTTGACATCGACATCTTCATAGGTGTTGGGGAGCACTGTAGATAGTAGGGGCGCGTCATGACCAGGCTCAAACTTGGTGATCATGGGACGAGGCGAAGAGAACTGAGTTTTGGGGACGTAGGCCCTAAATTCATACGCACTCAATGTCAAGCTGTCTAAACATCCGTTGGTCTCTGTGGAGCCGTTTAAACCAAGCTTTTTCGGGCCATCCTTCAGAACCTTTTCGTCATGTGGGTAAAACAAGTTCTTCACCGTGGTCCCGCTGGGGAAAGGAGAGATTAATGCCGTGTCATTGTCGCTGCAGTCGAACTGGTACTCCAGGGTGTGGTTGTCGTTTTGATACACTAGCCAAACTGGCTGGTTGTCCGCATCGGATCCCAGATCCTGGTGCTCCCCGTACACGTCTCGGAGAATGGACCACATGCCTGTCTCCGTCGCGGTGCCGTTGGAACCGGGCAGGTAAATGTCTCGTGTCCGGTTAGATAGCTTCTGAACAAGCCATCCATCGTTCAGCACAGGATATTGCTGGCGCATTTGGTACATGTGCTTGATGACGTTTCGCACAGGGTGCGAGGGATCCCGGTGATCGTATGTGACTGTTTCGTCGTGGCAACCTTCTAACGCTGCTTCGAGGGGCCATTGATAGTACTGAGACGACTTGAGACTGAAGCAACCATGCGTTTTCCATGCGGTGGCGGGAGACATCGACTGACGTCCATAGATATAATTAGAAGCTGTCGCATCCAAGATATAGAACGCTTGTTCTTCTCCCCACAAAAGCAGCGGAATACCGGGGAGATGCAGGGTCGTGATGAATAAAGCCAAGAGTTGTCGCTCGATACCGTATTGGATGGCGGGCCAACGGAAAACATCCTGGTTTGTTGCGCCATACATATGCCTGGGGTCGAATTTACCTGTGTTTGCGTTGATCATGTCGTTAGACACAAGCATCAGGTTCCAGGCATCGGTCCAGTCAACCGGCGTATCATAACCCGCAGCCAGGTTACCGTCCATCCCCAGGAACCGAGTAAGGGAACGATACACTGAATAGTGGAAAGCTGCCGCATCGATAGCCTCGTGGCCATGCTCTCGCAAGAAGTATTGCTGGGCCGACATATTGTTCATGGTAACAGCCATTTCAGCACTCTCGGGATACTGGTTGGGCTGCCTGCCACGGCCGAGATAGATGGAACCAAAGGTGTTTCCGCCTGTGATTTCACCAGCGATAAAGAAGTTTTCTTTACCAACTTCCCGGGCACACTCTCTGTAAGCGCTGGACATGTCGCCCAAGGCATCCACGGTGGCCTGTGTGGCTTTGTCGTAACGGAAACCGTCGATATCGAAGGCGCGGATAATCATGCAGGAGTGTCGGATCAGTCGCTCTCTAACGCTGGGGTTCCATTCACGGAGACGGTCCTGAACGGATGCGAATTTTGCCAGCTGACGTTGCCAGTCAGGGAAAACACCAAAGGCCTCGCGGTCACCGTATTGGTCAAAGTCACTGTCATAACAGCCTTTCAGTTGATCCGTCACAGACGACTCGACTGGGTAACCGTCCTCGAACCAGAATCGAGGATAATCGCAAGTTTGGTTGTAGGTGTTTCCGATATCGAAGTCAGCATAACGACGGTCAGACTTCCAGAGAACTTCGTGCTCCTTGACTGAGAACGGCGTTGTCTCGTTCAAGTGGCCCTGGAAGCCAATCAGGTCACCCATACTATATATCTAGTCAGTATTGATGGGTCCTCGCTATACTAACCGACAGAGAAAGATCAACTTACGTTGCGATGGTATTGTCAAAAATGACGTACATACCACGATTGTGAATCTCGGTGATTGCCTTTCTCCATGTGTCAATGTTGCCAAAGTGCTGATCCAACAGAGTAGTATCCAAAGCCGAATAACCATCCGAGCCCCATGGCTGGTTCATCAAAACCGTTCCTGCAAGGTAAATGGTCTGTTCGTGTTAGCTTTGTTTCGCTATAACAAGCGAAAAGAAGATGAAAGCTCACCTTGATACCCATTCCTTGTAGGTAATCCAACGTATCAACCAATCCAGCGACATCACCACCATGACGCATTTGATTTGACTTCAAGTCGTGCTCGAAGAGAGTACCATTGATGTTATCATTCTCAGGGTCGCCGTTGACGAACCGGTCCAGGAAGAGGGTATATACAGGGGACCGCCAGTTATCCGGCGAGGGAAAATATGTGTGATCTGGCCAGTCAATCCAGTAATCTGCAGGGTTGGTCGCTGTCTTGTTCTGGTTAAGGTTGTATTGGAGGAAGGACTCATCGTAGGGCCAGCCCACTACTGCTGTTGTGAACAACGCAAGAAACCCACTTGGAGACCCCCACCTCATGTTGGCGGCAGCTCGGTTGTACCGTGTTTATCGTTCTATGCGTCAGTCATGTGTCGTAATCGAAGGCAGTGGTAAGAAATGTAAGAGAAGCGAGTGGAAGAGACAGTAGTGAGAGGTCGAGTGAGGCGTGATTATAATATATCCCAGGATCCCGCACTCCGGTTGTGGCGATTCTGAAGAAGCTCAACACGAGTTCGAAAGTTAAATAAAAAACGAACGAAAAGAAAACGAGCTGTTGAAATATAGAGACAGAAACGATAGATAGTAAGATGGAGAAATAAATAAAGAGGGAAAAAAGTTTCAACAGAAGAGATGCAAGCCTAAGAAGATCGATCACTTGCAGGAAGAGACACATAGAAGAGAAAAAGGAAGACGGACGATTAAGAGCGGTGAATGATAACTTCCGGGGACCAGGCAGCGAGGGACTGATTGACCTTAGCTCGTCTTTGCTGAGCCTCTTTTCTTGCTCTGGTTCTGCTTCTAGCAAAAGCTTTGGTCCGTAGGGATATGAGGAACCCTTCGGAGCATTGTGGAGATGGTCCATCTCGTTGGACACTAACGGCTCATGATGACCTGATTTGGTTCTTTTTATTCTATCCATTTCTATTCCAAGACAGGATCCAAACTTAATGCTGGGGGAAGGGCAAATTAATCCATATCGAAGCAAGACAGCCGAGGAAGAGAAAAAAAAAAAAAAATACGTGATATTCGATCTGGTACGCTATTTACGGTACATGTGGGTCCGGTGGACCCAGTTTGTCTGGTATTTTACACGGCGTTACCGACATTGGATGTATCCAAAGTTCGGACAATGTATTGTTTATCAGAATTGAAGAGCGGTGGAAGATGAACTGAGATATGATGGTGGTGTATCAAATCTAGCAACATGCTGGAATGTTTGAAAGCACAACTGACACTGATGTCTTCAAGTCTCCCTAACGTGCTTTTATGTCAGGCAACGCAAATGACAATAAGCCCAAATTAGCATGCTGCTGCTGCAGTTGTCATTGTCTTGCTATCCGGCATCTGTGTGGTGCTGCTTCCGTAGGGGTTATTCTTATCGCATCGTACTTGGCAGGGCTAACTATGAAACCCGGCGAGTCAGCGTCGGCCAACCCACTTGCCGGATTGATTAGTTTTGCCATTTGTCTTGCATCCCTATCTAAGCGAGATATTAAATCTCCGGTCCAATATAATACAGTTCAGAGACAATCGATAAAAGTACTATCTCGCCACAAAACGATAGTTCCACGTTTTAGGGGGAGAGAAAAAAAGAGAGAGAGAGAGAAAAGCTGTGCACCGATCCGACTCTCGGATATAGAAACGCTATGGAATGCATGGACGAACATGCGGGAGATAACCTGTCTAGGTCAACAAGCCGAGCCCTACAGAACGCGAACTGATGGAACTACAGATGGTAAACCAATCGGGTTCTCGGGAACTCAATTAGCGGTAACACTGGGCAAGGGTCCAAGAACGGGTATAATTACACAACCAAAATCTGGCTCCTTGCCGGGATAATTTGGGGGGAACTAGAATTAGCCGTTTTAAAGTGCTTCGGAAGGGGCTCTATTATCAGTAAATAATTTCTTCAATGAGGCTGTAGGTGGCTGTAAGGCACTCGGTGCTTTCCCGGGTGCTGTTCTCTTTGCTTCAGATGAACGTGCTTCTACGCCGCATAATTTTTTTTTTGCTGTACTATTGCATTTGCAGTGTGCGCTCCCTTGAGTTTTGTATAACCGCATTTGAAATTTCCGTATTCCTCGAGAGACATCATCCGGTTGGAGCAAAAGAGATCAAATGAGTAGGAGACCATGGAGCGAAATCACTCGATGATGATATTTATTATGGCGATCCCCGACGATCCGGGGATACCATCCAGCTTTATAAGTCATTCGAGTCCGTACTTGATCGCCCATTGCCTGGAAATTTCGATTTGGCAACAAATGGATCCCTTGCTTATACGGTAGCCACATCGATTTTTGCCTATGCATTGAATTGAATAGTGTTTTCCGGCTTGTACACGGCACGACTGCAATTTCAATCCAGTCTATTTTCTAAAGATCAATACACTAAGCTTTATACTCCGTACTGAGTACAGAGTACTATGTAGAGATATCAATCTGCGTAAATTACAAGGTAATACTAAATACAGAAAGTAAAAAATAAACCACGCCAAGTGGGCTTGACACCAACGCTAAGCCTAACTTGGCGACGATCCAGGCGCCAGGGACCGATTTCGCCGAGACAATCCTCGGTTAGCGCCCGACTAGCGCGGCTCTCGATTCGGCAACAGCGCCGTGTGGCTTTAGCGCACTCCACTTAACCGGCAAATCGGTTCCTAAAGGGACTTTGACAGCCAGCCCTTCGTGATCACTTGATGATCTGGATGATCACTTGGGGACGAACACCTTATCTTGCTGTGTCTTAGTCGGTGTTATTTACCACCCTACTGTAATGTAACCAGCTCGCAAATAACTTTCTTTGACCATTATACCTTCACACCCGGACTCTGCCAATCTACCAAACCAGGAAAATGCTTTCGCTGGCGGCTTGTTCCGGCCGAGCTATAGCCGTTTTAGTACTTCTGGCACCATCGTGGCACTCTGGAAGTGAGACCAGTTTTTCCTATCAGACCCACTTGAAACCACTGGAAAAACTCGGCGTTTTGAACCTGGCCAATCATGTATGGAGGGATTCTAAAAACAGAGCATCAAGAAGAAGCTAAACTCAGAAGGGTACTTACGAAGTATATTTTCGGAGTAAAGCTCGACATAGTCAATACCGATATGGCCATGTCAACGACTGGGAAAGTCAAACAATTACTACTCTTCTAACTTTCCATATCCGAAAGACTGCGCCACCGGACTTAACTTTGTGAGATATGCATCACAGTTCAGCAGCTCATGCATTCGCACATGGCAGTCGGATGTGCTGTGTCAATTGATGTTCCGTACACGGCATGGCATTCAAAGGAACAGATGACTGATATGATACTTGACATTAGATAGCCAACTTGTCAACGGACCATCCCGGGCTATCATTTCAACTGGCATGAAATATAGCACTGCATGCAGAGTTCACAAGTACAGAAATATGTAAATCTACTCCGTTCCTATGCATACTAAGATCCTAATCTAAAGCAAAAATGGGCTTCCCCAATGTTAGCAGTTGGTATATTTTACAGGTCTTTTCAAAATATATTTCAATTGCATTTCGAATGGTATATAAAGAAACCGGAATGAAGTGGATTGCTTATATCCAGTCCGGATCTTTGGATCGGGGCATACAGCGTTTCAGCACAACGTTATTGCTATATTTAGCTTCTTTGAAAGCACTCTGATCAGCATCCATCCAAGCCCACTTGTCTACGAACCCACACGAGGTACATCTAGACAAAGTACCATGTGCATGCAAAAGCTTGGGAGATAGGACCTATCACTATCTCGAAAACTACTTTGTCTTTTGAACATGACAATATGAAAGTATGCGATTCGTTGGTATCATTTTCTTGATCATCCTCAGAGACACGTAGAGAGTAGTAACGGAGTTTACTCCGCTCCATAACGAGCCCGGTAGTCCTTCAACCGCTGAACCTCGCCCTCTCCAATCTGATCACCCAATTTCTCAATCAAGTCGTGGAGACCAATGACCGCGCGGATGGGGATGTTTTCACCCAGGTCCCTCTGGGCAACACCAACGGCGCTCTTGGACTCAGCATCACTGACTCTCTCCTCCCGATCCAGCAGGATGACAACGCCCGACACAATACCGCCCTCCTTCTCAATGATACCCACGGCCTCGCGCAGCGCAGTACCCGCGGTGATAACATCGTCGACGATAACCACCCGCTTGCCCTTCAACGGAGCACCGACAATGTTTCCTCCCTCGCCATGCGCCTTGGCCTCTTTGCGGTTGAAAGAGTAGCTGACGTTATCCCAGGTTCCCTTGGGCGAGGGGGCCAGCGAGTCCCGTACGGCCAACTCGTTCACCACGGCAGCGCAAATCGGAACACCCTTGTAGGCAGGGCCGAAGACGATATCAAAGTTCGGGGTCTTGGTGCCGTCAGTAGCGGTGCTAACGAAGGGTTCGGCAGCCAGGACGCTGGCGTAGGCGGCGGAGGTCGCGCGGAGCAACGGGGCCGTATGCAGGAGCGACGAGGTGAAGAAGTAGGGAGATTCGCGGCCGGACTTCAGCACGTAGGATCCGAAGGAAAGGACATTGTTGGACATCAGGAGCGGGAGCAGCGTCGCCTTGTAGTCCTGGTCCGCGGCGGGGGGAGGGATGGTTGCGGCCGACATGGTGTGAGCTTTGTCTTTTCGTAGACGGGGAGCTTCCGGTCGTTTCTCAAGAAAAAGGCCAAGGGCGAATTAGGAGTATAGCAATCAAGGTGGTTGTGGGGGTACAGAGGTGACAATGGTGAATTGAAGATCAAGAGGCAGTTTCGTGAGATTTTTTCTGGATTTCCCCATCCGGTATCGCAAAGAAATGAGGGGCTTTGCGACGCTCTTCGCCATCAGCACGGTATGTATATGCGCATTCTCTCTATATTCAAGTAAGGGTTCCAGCTACGCGAATTAGATCATAAGCATTCTGAATTTCTGCTAAATGCCTGAATTCGCTGGAAAACCTGCTGCTATGTAACACTGCATCGGAGGCCGAGACCAGTCACGTGAACAACCCCTCCGCTCTCCGCTCGAGGACATTCTTTCCGTCTCCTTCGCTCATCTCACTTGCTCAATTCCTCTTTATTGTGCCCAGACCCCGTTTTTCTTCGTGGGCTATCCTTATTGTTTGTTATATCGTTCTATTTCTCGCCTGTGCAGTGCGGAGATTCTTGTCAGCACGTTCTTAGCACGGCTCGGACCGGAGAATTGCCAAAGCTCAGGCTATCCTGGATTTTTTTTCCCAGCAAGTTATTTTGGTAAGCTTTGAGATATATACGCTCGAATTGATGTTTTAATTTGCTTCAATCGCTGACTTACGCGGGAAATAGTTAGTCATTGGAAATGCACGTCAAGGAAAAGCTCGCCCAGAATGAGGCCAACGGGAAGACGGGCATCTCGTTCGAATTCTTCCCTCCGAAGACGGCCCAAGGTGTGCAGAACCTCTACGACAGAATGGATCGCATGCACTCTCTTGGTCCCGAGTTCATAGATATCACCTGGGGCGCCGGTGGTCGACTGTCCGACTTGACCTGCGAAATGGTGAATGTTGCTCAATCGGTGTATGGACTGGAGACATGTATGCACCTTACCTGCACAGATATGCCGCGTGAGAAAGTGGATGCTGCTCTTCATGCTGCCTACAAGGCTGGGTGTACCAACATCTTGGCTCTGCGCGGTGACCCACCTCGTGACAAGGAGCAGTGGGAAGTAGTTGACGGAGGATTTCGCTATGCGAAAGATCTTGTCAAGTACATCCGGGACAAATATGGCAATCACTTCGATATTGGCGTAGGAGGTTATCCGGAAGGTGCGGACGACAACCCGGATGTTGATGTCTTGATCGATCACTTGAAGGAGAAGATTGATGCAGGAAGTTCATTTGTGATTACACAAATGTTCTACGACACGGACATCTTCATCAGCTGGGTTAAAAAGTGCCGGGCCAAGGGCATCACCGTTCCAATTCTCCCGGGTATAATGCCCATCCAAACGTACGCGGCATTCCTCCGACGTGCGAACTGGACAAAGGCTCGTATTCCTCAAGACTGGCTTGACGCCCTTGAGCCCGTGAAGAATGATGATGCCGCCGTAAGGGATATCGGAAAGAGTCTGATTGCTAACATGTGCCGGCGACTTCTCGATTCTGGGTTCATCAAGCATCTTCATTTGTGAGTCTTGCCATCGCATGTCCATACGAAGAAATAAAGAAGGGGAAAACTAACAGGAATGAAATAGCTACACGATGAACCTCCAACAAGCGACACAACTGGTCCTTGAAGAATTGAATCTCGTCCCATCGGAAGAGACACCGCTCCCCAAACCTCTCCCATGGCGACCGTCGCTTGGTCTCAAGCGGCGCGGAGAGGATGTTCGCCCTATCTTTTGGCGGAACAGGAACTCGTCCTACATTGCGCGTACCCAGACTTGGGACGAGTACCCGAACGGCCGTTGGACCGACTCCAGATCACCTGCATTTGGTGAGCTTGATGCCTATGGTGTAGGCCTGAAGGGCACGAACGAGCAGAACATCAAGTTGTGGGGCGAACCCAAGTCTGTGCAAGACATTACGACCATTTTCGTTCGCTATTTGAAGGGCCAGCTGGCACGACTGCCATGGAGTGACACCGCCATCTCAGGGGAGGCCGATGCCATCATGGAAAACCTGATCAACCTCAACAGTAGAGGCTTCCTTACAATCAACTCGCAGCCTGCTGTCAATGGTGCCAAGTCCTCTCACCCAGTGCACGGATGGGGCCCAAAGAACGGCTACGTCTACCAGAAAGCATACCTTGAGCTGTTGGTGCCCAACGACGTAGTTGATGAGCTGATTTCGCGCATCGAGAAGAACGCGGACCTGACCTACCACGCCGTTTCGAAGACCGGCGAGCTAAGAACGAACACTCTTGACAGCCCGAATGCGCTGACATGGGGTATCTTTGCTGGACGCGAGGTCATCCAACCCACGATTGTGGAAACGGTCAGTTTCTTGGCCTGGAAGGACGAGGCCTATCGTCTAGGCGAGGACTGGGCCAAATGCCACGACGCCGCCAGCCCAAGTAGGAAGTTGATCCAGAACCTCGTGGACAACTGGTCTCTCGTTAACATTGGTATGTGCTCCCTGGCATTTTTAAATGCCGTATAGATGCTAACTTGGAACAGTCAACAACGATTTCCACAACACTTATGATATCTATAAGTTGTTTGATGGCTTGAATGTCAAGGATCTTGACGTTGTAGTCTCCGGGGATGCACCAGTATCTCAACAGAACGGAGCATCGGCTGAGGCTGCCGCAGCCAAGTAAATGACTTGCGGAACTCCGACCCTCGGACAGCATTCGGTACTCGATATGAATGCCTTTGACCGGGAAATTCCTACCTTCAACCACTAATGCTATGCTAATTCAACATCTATCTCAACGATATTACGCGGATTTCCAGGCATTGCAACGTGTTTATGGTGACATGACTGAAGACCTCTCAACGATTTCTTCTTAGCGAGCGATTTGACTTCAACAACATATACCCCCGCATTATTTTTCTTTAACGATTACATTCAACATAATTATTCTTTTTCTTCTCTTCCGATAGACGGAAACGGATTGCGAAAAGGGCTGGTTTATTCAACACTATGGATTCGACGGAGTTGGGCTGCAAATGTGCATGGTGCTTCAAAAAGTGTGATCCTCTTCAACACGGGATATGGAGTCTCTGTTTGGATGGTTCGATGTATTTTCTTCGATGCATCTTTTGTTTCTTGGTTATGTATATTGTCTATTTCGGAAAGACTACTGGTAAGGTGTGATGTGGTGGACAGCAGGGGCGATGGAAATCTGTATTACAGATACCTTTGAATAAGATACTTATAGAAAACAACTAAAGAACATAAGCTTTTATTTATCTTTATTGATTCTTGAAAGTGTTGGGGCCGCATTCAATCGTGCATTCTCTTTTCCGTATTTTCATGTGCGTCCTTGCAAATCCTCCATATCTTCAGCACCTTCAACCATCGACTCTCTGCAAAAGCTATTAACCGTTGAAGTGAATTTCTATAGGAAAGAGCTTCTCATCACAGCTCTCAACTGGTTCAATGGGTTTTTGAAGTGTGGGCTGTCTTCTATTGCTACCTTGCATGGATCAATCAGGCTGTCAGCCTTGTGAACACCGCGTCTATGTGGATAATAACCGAAACGAACTAGACCAGGCTTAGAAGTATGTCTCTAATGGTGGCTCCATTGGGTGTTTTGCTATTATTATAACCGTGTTTCCGTCCTGAGAAATCTCAACGAGTGATCTGTGTGGAGGGGAAAGCTCCTCACAGCCTTTTCTGAGGCTTCCGCTTTACTCATAAATACTACTGCATACGTCCATTAGGGCCCTACTCCCCCGATAGACGCTACTACTCTACAAACCGGAATATGCCCCCCAGAAAAGTGAACATCTTCGAGCTCATCTCCCTGCGGCGGAATCATGATCAGCTGGCAGACCATGACAAGGATGCCAATCTAATCTAGCCTTAGCCTCTAGCGCGTAGATTCAGAGGCAGCCTGGGAAATTGGAAAGCCAGTCTCTATATGAATTCGACATTATGTTTTGTGGTTCTCTGTGTCAACGTGGGGTTCTTTTCATGGGCGAATTCGGCCCACGACGAATCGGTTCTGTACACCGGAGACTGCGACAAGGCGAAGCGGATGGGCACAGGTGTTCATTTGGTGATCAATATCCTAAGCACACTTATGCTGGCTGCAAGTAATTTTTACAATGGTACTTTGATAAGATGCGTTCTGTGAAGGGCGTACAAAACCTGCTGACGCTGATTACAGCAATGTCTTTGTGCGCCTACCAGAGAGGATTTGGACCATGCCCATCGAAGCAACCGCTGGCTTGATATCGGAGTTCCCAGCATACGGAACCTCCGAAGTATATCCAAATTGAAACTCTTGCTTTGGAGCTGTCTTGTTTTTTCATCCCTCCCGTTGCATTTATTGTAGGGTTTGCATTCTCATCTCCCGCGTGTTGATAGGAAACTGACGGTGGAAAAGCTACAACTCAACAGTTTACTCAACAATCTCTGGAAACTCATATGAAGTATATGCGGGAAATTCTACCTTCTCTTCCATCGGAAGTACTCAAGGTCTCTCCCCCAACTTCGTTCCGGATCCAGTCTCCAGACTGGTGCAGGAGTCGGTAAATGGTAACCTGAAGAAATTGCAACCGAACGACTGCATTTCTGCATACACCACGTATTACTAGACAAAATACGGCAGTTTAATATTGATCACGGACAGCGTGAACGTAACTAGTGGTTATTTGCAACGGTTGACTGCCGAACAGGTGATGGATACTTCTGACCAAAATTTGCCCTATGCATGGATGTGTGTCCCTTACCCATCAACTTTTATCGAGAAGAATCGTTGTTCCTCGAGGATGTCCGAAATGCAATCCCATTCCGGTGATGTGGTGCTGGATGGATACAAGATTGACTACTGCTTGGCTGAAATGCCGCCTCAGACGTGTACGCTCGAGTTTAGCTTTCCTTTGGCACTGATAGTTATTATCGCCAACTTTGTCAGGTGATTGTGATTGGTGTGACTGCATCTTATCTCAAGTGTGCTCCTCTTTTGACGACCGGGGATGCAGTGGCTTCGTTTATAAAGCGACCTGATGAAGTTACAAAGGGCAAGTGCTTGCTCTCAAGAAAATCTGCATCGGTACCGTGGTCCAGAGACAACCAACTCTGATATGACGAGAAGCCAAACCAGTGGTGGTCATCTTTATCAGCTCAACGATGGGTCGCCTGTCTTTTATCGTATGTATTTCTTCCGTGGATAGAACCCTTCCATATTACGGCTTATACTCATTAGTCAAATTGATAGGTACTTAAATTCGATAGCCGTTTGTCTCGGCCTTCTGGATTATGGGCATGCCGTAGATGGAAAGATGAAAATTCGGATGGCAGCTGGTTCGCTGGTTTGGCAGCAATCAAGCCCACAACCTTCATCAAAGGCGATGACTGGCCGGGGACAGTAGTCCCAAACATACTGATTGCGAATGTCCCTCAACTCATTTTCTCAATTCTATACTTTATAGCAAACAGCGTATGGACCAGCATGGCCCTGGTCGCTGAGTGGAACAGTTACTCTGTGCACCGGAAAGGTCTACGCGTCTCGACCTTCCTCCGCGGTCACCAACGAAGTACTTACTTTCTATCTCTTCCATACCGCTACGCTCTTCCGCTCATTTCGTGCTCCGGTCTCCTCCACTGGCTGATATCGCAGAGTCTTTACGTCGTTATTATCCGGGCTCGCGGCGTCAATCATGAGAGATCCTGCTTTGGATTCAGCTACATGTGCCTACTCACCCGTTGGGATCATCAGCAGTGTGCCGGTGGGTGCCTTTATGCTGGCCTGTCTTATTGGCATTGGTTGTCGACGGTTCAAATCGGGAATGCCAGTTGCCGGAAGTTGTAGTCTAGCTATTGCTGCTGCATGTCATTCTTCGTACGTGCAAAAAGAAGATGACGTTAATGATGAAAATGACGATGCAGAGAAGCTAGGAGCAGAGTATCTCCCATTGAAGTGGGGAGTTGAAACTCTTTCCGGGAGAAATTGAGGTTGAGATTGGACATTGCACATTTTCTAGTGGGGAGGTGGAAATGCCGCAGAATGCAACAGTTTACTTATGACGAAAACCCTCCAAGGGCTGTTTTTAAATGCATGAGGTTCTTTAGTACGGGGCATTGTGCAAACTTTCGAGAGAAGCTTTCTTAATCCTAATTCTTTGTTACTCAAACGGGACTATACGACAAGAGGGATCTGTTAATGCTATGCAACCTAACTATAATCAACTGATAATACAATCTTAAGAAGACGACTATAGAAAGCAACACATAAGCAGATAACCAACCAACAAGGTTCACCAAGTTTCATAAGCCTTCCTCGTCTCATGTTGCCGAATCACGGTACAAGCGCTCTAGCCACCAACCCAAGCGCCCACCCAAAAGGTTTCGCCATCCATACCACCCAGCTCCCAACTATAACCACATATCCAGCAGCCCGACCGATGATAATCATCATGAACCCCAGCGAAATAAGATAAACAGCGGCCTGCACTATATCTGTGAGGAAATCACAAAGATCCCCATTGCCCGATCTTGGCCAGGATCCCGTGGATCTGTACGTGGAGAAGGCGAGGGAGACGTGTCTGCTGACATGGGCACAGTGCTCGAGCATCTTCACGACGCTTTGCAAGATCACCTGTGGGTATTCGTTGCCAAAGAGCTCGCTGGAAAAGCGTTGGATATATGCGATGGAGAGGATTAGGATGTCGAAGAGAAGGGCTAGTGTCAAGGGGTATGCTGCGTCTTCGTTGTCACAGTTCTCAACAGCATCTTGCGCTGTTTGTTTGAACTCCCCATCGGGTTTGGCGTCCACAATTCTCGTGCTCGGGCCTTTGTCGTTTTCTTCTGGAATAATCGATGAGACTGGAGACACGCTCCTACGAGACGGCTCAGAATTGACCAGAGACGGGCCGGAAATACTTCTCTTTTCCCCGCTGCTTCCTTTGCTCATTGGAACCGGCATCGACGACTGGCGTTTATTCGTGCTCGTGCTTTGCTCTGTGGATGGCTTCCCCATCCCCGGAAAGCGCATGATCCCACGGATTCCTCGTGGAGAGTCAGAGTTCCGCTCGATTTTTCCGCGAGTTTTGTTAATAGAAATGTTTGTGATATTTGACGGGGACTTGGAGGGAGTATTTTGGTTGTCATCGTTCTTTTCGCGTAGTTTTGGTGTTCCTCGCCGTAGCCTAGACGGTGGTGACCTTGATATAGGTTCCTGAGATGTTCGCGCCGAGTCGCCAGTGGTTCGAGGGTTTGACTGTGGCAGCTGCGAGGAGGATGATCTCTTATATCTTGTCTTACCACTAGCCGTGATCGGAGCGCGCGAGACAGTTGCCGTGTTCAAGAAAATATCGTCCTCTTTTGGGTTGTTCTTGCTATCTGCTGTGAGTGAGTTCCGCGAATTCTCCTTCCCAGAGGTTTTTGGCGCCTGGCCTTTCCCCTGCATCTGGCACACGGGCTCTTGACACATGGTCTTGGGAGCCTGCTTCGAACGCTGACCATTCATCAAGTTATCGGAGAGAGACCTCCATTCCCTGTACGCCATGATATTGTCATCCATATCTCCAGGCACACGACGACCAGTCGGTTTCGTCTTTGCTCTTGGCTTCCTTGAGATTGGTGATGAAATGTCGACGACTTTTGGGCGCTCAGTCGTTGTCGAGAAGAACAAGATCTCATCTGGGTTCTTCTCCCCTGGACCCATCTCTTTGCATCCCAAGAAGGAACCATCCGGAGTAGTGTCGGGGCTTTTTTGCTTTGCTTTTGAAGGAGCCTCCTCCCATATTGTACTACAGCGTTTCTTTCCGATTTCTTCGGGCGAATAGTACCTTCCAGGCTGTAGAGGGCCGGTGCTATTGGCGTTTGTCTTGTCTTGCTTTTTGTTTTCTGAGTTAAAATCGTCACGTTCAGATGTCTTCTTTGACGAATCGGTCTTGCCTTCGGGTGTCGTAGTACGCGGGCTGGGGCAAGTATCGGGATGAACCATATCTCCTCCCTCTCGTCGCACCTTCTCCATGCTCTTCTGGAATTCAACAATTTGCTGAGCTGTCAGGAATGGTGGGTTTGGTTCTGTAGCCGATGGCATATTGACCACGAACTTATCCTCCCACTCAGTATTCGAGCTAGCACGGCCTGAGACTGATGAGGTAGAGATTTGTGAATAGGCGGATGAATCGGTATTGTTATCGGCGATCTCAGATGGCTGTCGGGGAGGAGATTTCTTAATCTGGAGAGGAGCCGGATGCTCATCTTTTTGTTGCTGTTGCTGTTGTTGATGTTGCTGTTTCTTCTGCTTCGGAGGCTGACGGATAGCCGGTGCACGAGTGATACCCCCAGAGGCGCTCCGAGCCCGATTGCTAGGACTAGGAATACCTGTTGTTCCTGGGGTAGGAAGCTTGGTGTCTCTCATGTTGACTTCACCATACTTTTTTTTATTAGGCGTTTCGTTTCGTGGGCCGTTCGCAAATGATTTGATCTTCTGGTAAGCCCCTTGGTAGTATTCCTTCTGCTTCTCTTTGCTCTTCTGTAGCAACGGCGAGTCCTTATCGAGCTTGCCGCGGATCTTGCTCCAATGGTGATCATGATTCTTCTCTGTCGACTTTTCCAGGGTGTTTTCAGATATCGTAGGCGTCATATCTGACTTGTGGCATGGCTTGGACTTTGGCCTCTCATCCTTCTCCTCCTCATCTTCTACATATGGCTGTTTGTCCTTCCATTTGCCTCTGCATTTGCCCTTATCCATGAAGCCCTTGGGCAACGGCAGCTTCGTAGCTAGCCCGGATGGACTGGTCTGCGGCATCTTGTTAGGATCCAGCCGCGTAGAAGTCTTTCCTTCAGTCCCGTTCGAAGGCACTCGCTCTTGAATCTGCGGCAGTCTTGAATCAATAGTAATGGGAGGTTGTTGATTTGATTTGCTGTTATTACGAGGCCGCGGGTTCAAGTTGAGAAGATGTCCGTTGGGTAGTTGAAAATCCTCCATAGTGTCAATTATTTTGGAAAGAGTAACTGTGACTATCGATAGTTCAGACCCTCAGGAGAGAATAAGACTCTGGGCCAGCCCATACCGCCCGAACAGGAGGTTGGGGATGGTGCTGAATTGCCTGGTTTGAAGTGGCTGTAGAATGGTTACGTCGTTGGAAGTACCATATGGGGAACGGGTTAAGGAAAGGAGTGGTGGGAAAACACAGAATTACATTGCAGCCGTGCGCTGCTTTGCTCGTGCTCATTGGTAATTAAGTGCACATGTAATGAGGGGCGTTGGAATGTTATGCCACTTAAACTGGCCATGCTCAGGAATGTACCGGGTGCACAAGGTCGGGGACGCCGGGAATGCAAGCCAACGCTTCGTATGCTGTAGTCGGTATGTCGACATTACGATATTCGGTCATTGTATCAGGTCATATGCATATCATTCTGCTTCTAGTCGGTGACATTTAGTAAGAGTCAAATGACAAGCCGGGAGACATTATGGCCGAGGCACTTCTTATCCTTTCCCATAGACATGTCCATTGACTGGCTGGCAAGGGGTATGACATGGTTTGATAGATAATGCACTGTTCTTTCATCTTGAAGGGTTATATGCAATAGGTGGTTGTTTCATGACGATTTCCTGTTTGAATGATATTACTAAGCGAGATTCAGACACAAGCCCTACCCCTGGGGTACCAATTTCCAACAAGATCTTAGGTGGGAGTTGCAAAGATAGTTGCGTTTGCAATGATGCCTTCTGTTTATACAGAAAATATGTTATATAGAACTGGTTCCAACAAACCAAGTGGTTGCCCTCAAGAACAGAAACAATAGTAAAGACAGGATTATAGAATCAAAAAGCCCCGAAACGCCACGCCACGCCCAATGCTATGATAATACTAAAAGACCATGCTCCCCAGGAACTCCCCAATGATCCATATATACTACCTCAAGAAATTGCACCCATTACCTTCTAAAATCGTCCAGTATCACGACGAGAACTGTATTGACCTGCTGAACTGGCATCACCAGGTACAATGCTCCTTTTCAAAGGACTCGACGATCTCTTCAACGGAGTCCCACGTTCCTTGTAGTAGAAGTCTCCGCTTTTCTGGATGCGGCGTTCAGGATTTGTCGATGTGGCTTTCCGAAGAGGCGAGTTGGCATGAGAATAAATACCGAGACTACCTCCATCGCCGGTGCTGGTCGCGGCAGGCCTGAACTGCGGTTGTCGCATAGAAGTGACAGAGGGACGTACGGCAGGCGAGGCATCACGCAAGTGGCTGGGTGTCTTATAAGATGTAGTTGTCGGGGTTGTGAAAGGTTGACGTCTGGGAGTGACTCCTTCGGGGTCGACATGGCTAACGTAGTTTGGATGGGGACTGGTCTTGAAACCGCGCTGAATGACGAATGTCGGGGTAAATGTATCAACCCGATTGGATTTTTCTTCCTCTTCAGAGAACTGGGTGCCAACGTCTCTCATCAAAGGCTGCGTACGGGGGTGTACGTATTTGTTGTCATACTCTCGAAGGACTTCCTTGTGTACCAACGCAGAGTCCTTTGCTTGTCGAGTAAACGATAAAGACAGGAAAGACATTTGCACCGATAGCAGAGCCGTCAAGAACAACGTAGTGACGATAGTGACGCTGGGTCGAGGATCAGACATCTGAGTAGGCAAGAAGAACCAATAAACCAGAACATGGCCCGGGCTGAACATGCCAAACATCCGAACGCAAATCGGCAATGGATCCCAGACTGCAAGCTCCCAGACATCTCGCTGCGCATCGGGATGCGCCCTCGACTCGGCTGACCCCGAAATCGCATTCGCAAAGTACCGCAACGGGGAGGCTGCCATGGGGGTCGAATCCACACGCACTCGTTGAGCAGAAGGGGTTGCCGGGGCTTGGTCGATCGACGCTTCGAACATGCGGTAGTGGCGTCTGCGATAGAAGGTATAGAATGCATTAAAGCTGGAGAAACCGGCCAGCAGGTGAACAACGAAGGACGCCTAAGCAACAAACTTCTGTTAGCCATGCGAGCTTCTCCCAACAATCCAAACCAATTCTCCAAACGACACTAGGTTCTTCGGAAGACGTACAAACCAACTCAGCCAGGGAACTCCGCCATCATCACCGAAGACGTCATCCACGGCTTCGCTGCCACTTGGTCGGCTATTCGCTCTCGCAATCGCAAACACCACGTTCAACGCTATCCCAACAGGCAGAGCCCAGTCCTTCTCAAACTGATCCCAGTCATTCGCATCAATTTCTCCCGAAAGCCACAAGAGAAAGTCCAGCGGATTCAAATAAGACATGATGCGCTCCCCCAACGGTTGGCGGCGTACAAGCCGGGGCATGATGAATGCGATGCGATGCGAAAAGGAGGAAGCAGGAGAGGATATTGAGCTGGCAGCTGAGAAAACCAACTTAATCTGCGCTTGTTTGGCGGGCTCAGGAGATCGCAGAGTCCAAGTTGTGAGAAGAGTCTGGCCTAAGAACAATTAAGGGAAAAGATCCAGACAGCTCTTCCGTAGCGATGGTGTAAACACAGAAAAGCGGCGGCCCGGAGATCGGCTTACATAATCAAGTCTCCGACAGCTAGTTAATGACGACGTCCAGTCGAGGACAGCAGTTGGAATACTTTTATTTCCTCGTTACTTTGTTTTATAGCTGCTAGGTCTGAGGAGGCTTTTGTGAAACGAATACTGATTACTTGAAATATTTCCCGCGACGCTCTTCCCTTCACTTCTCCCATAATGACGGCTCAGGTGCGTCCAACATCCATATCACTGAAACCAGAAGACTGACTGGAATACCAGGGTCGACAATTCCTTGCGGTTATCGGTGATGAAGAGTAATGCAACCTGCGATATTGAGGACTGATTCTTTACTGACAATGTGTCCCCGTTATCAGCTCCGTAACGGGTCTTCTCCTTGCGGGCATTGGGGTAAGTACAAAAGGACAAGGAACGATCCGATATCAAAGCATTGTACACTAACATAGTCCTGTCTCTAAATAGCATGTCACAGATGGGCCAGAGGCCCAACGAAACTTCCTAGTCGTCGACTCCAAGACCGAGACATCCACAATCGAGAAAGCGTTTAACGACTTCACGAAGGAGAGACAAGACATTGCCATCGTTCTGATCAACCAACATGTGCGTCTCGTCCGTCTACCTCCCAGTTTGTCGCATACTGATAAAGTGGATGTCATAGATTGCGGAACGCATCAGGGCAAGTGTCGACTCATTCGCCGAACCATTCCCCGCCGTGCTCGAGATCCCGAGTAAAGACCATCCATACGACCCAGAAAAGGATAGTGTGTTGAAGCGGGTGCGACGGCTATTTGGAGAGTAAATTACGGTGCTTTTATGCTTCCTGGTTGCTTCTTTCAGTTGTTGGTCTATCTATGCTATCGGGTGCTTGGGGAGCAAATACGATAACGCATTATCACGAATCGATATAGTGGGGAAGGGGCTTAAAGCAGAAGAGAAGAGATACCCAAACTCGTCCTGCAAATGAAAAACCTGCATATATGAACGAGGCGACTATCCATCGGTCATTTATACGATAATGATATATGCAATGTTATTACGCTGTTGCAACGTGCAAGCTAGCTAACATGCAGTTAATTGTGACAGACCTTAGCAAATTCCAGAAACGCCCAGAAGTCATAACACCATGAGGGGTCTAGTAGCGTCTACTCCGTACTGCAAACGGAAGAGCGTAGGGTTATTGGCACATTATGGGATCTCGTAAAAGACAGACAATATCGCTGGGAAAAGCAAAAAGCATCAGGAGTGCAAATATAACACCAATCTCAGCGCATCGTTAACCAAGGCAGGCGACAACAATGATCCGTATTCGACATGACCATGAAGGGGAGGGGGTATAAATTTAGCGTCCGAACTTGAATTCAATGTTCTGAGCTTCGAGGCAGGTAACCTGTTTCCCGTCGTTGTTGTAGACATCGGCGTGAACAGAGTATTTACCCTAATTAGACGAATTAGCTTGCGCTATTGTAAATATTCGTGTTTTATAGCCACATACCGGCGGGATCTGCTTGGGCAAATCGACCTGTGTCTTCAGAGTCATGTCACCCTTCTCCAACGGGCAGTGGAGGTCGACGTTTTCAATTTGCTCGCAGAGATCGGCGGTTTGTCTGATAAGGGTGATCAGGCCATACTTGACCTCCAAGAGCACGGTAGCACCCTTCTCGATCTTTTCGTGCAAGGTACCCGCAGCCTCGATGACAAGGGTTTGACCACTAGACAGACATAAGCATTAGATTATGGACAGTTATTCGTATCGTTTAGGAGTATCGATAACATACGGAAGAGGGGGGTTCGGCGTCAAGTCGACCGATTTGATATCCAAGCTGTAGCTCGACGGGTCGGCGCAGTAAGTCAAGGGGTTGTTTCCATTCACAGGAGCACCAGCAGTAGTCTTGATCGGCGTCTGGGAGATGTCAAAAAATGCGGGAGCACGAGCTGCGAGGGATCCAGCAGCGGAAACGGGGGCGAGAAGGCCGAACAAGGCAGCGGTAGCTGATAAGAGCTTCATTGTCGCGGAATGGTGAACTGCCGTTGTCTTTCTCTCGCGGAGTTAATAGAAGCCAGGAAATAATAGCAGAGTCTGGAGTAGATTGCTAGTTAAGAATCTTGTGCTAGGAGAGATTCAGCGATGGCGAGATGGAGAGAAAGAGGTGCATTGGAGATCGTTGCGGATGAGGAGAAGCGGTGATGGTCGCACGTGATGTACCACGCACCTGACCACGGCATATCGCAGGATTCGGCTCTTTTTTTCTTAGTATGCAGTTTTGTCTATATCATGATCCTGATTACGACTCAACGTTCTACAATGCAGCAACACAGCACTCAGATCTATCTCAGCATACCCTCAACAATGCGTATCGGGTGACCCACTGATCTTATCACCGTAGCGATATCGGATGTCGATAGTAGTACAAGCAGAGACAAAGATCTCAAACTCATCATTAATATAATTACATTCATAAGTTTATAACAGCATATATAGTTCTAGTGCTCGGAAACAAAGATACCAGCCATACCCATGCCTGTGCCAACACACATCGAGGTCACTGCAACTCTCTTGTCCTGTCGCCGCAACTCAGAGAGAGCAGTAACAACCTGGCGTGCACCAGTGCAACCCAGCGGGTGACCAAGGGCACTTGAAAGATCGGTCAGCCACCAGTCATATACAATAGGGAAAGTAGTCACTTACATGGCACCACCACGCGGGTTGACCTTGGCGAGATCGAGTCCTAGCTTGTTAACACAGTAGACACCCTGGGTTACATTAGCGGTTTGTTTCTTGTTTTCAAGATTAAATTGCACTTACCATAGACGCAAAAGCTTCGTTGATCTCGAAGACATCGATGTCTTCCTTGCCCAGGTTGAACTTGGAGAGTATCTTAGGGATAGCGAGGGACGGCCCGATACCCATGATACGGGGTTCCAGACCTGCAACGGTAGCTCCGCAGAACTTGGCCACAATGGGCTGTCCCAGAGCCTGCGCGCGCGATCTCTTCATAAGAAGAAGACCAGCTGCACCATCGGTGATCTGACTGGCATTTCCACCTGTCGTAGCACTGGGCTTCCACTGGGGGAATGCGGAGCGGACCTTGCCCAGCGACTCCGGTGTAGTACCATAGCGAATACCGTCATCCCGGTTGACAACCACGTCCTTGACCTCACCGGTCTTAGGGTCCTTGATCTTAGTCTGGACAGGGACAATCTCGTCAGTCGTCCAGCCGGACTTCTGCGCGTGTTCGGCCTTCTGGAAGCTCTTGGCAGCAAACTGGTCATGCGCTTCACGGGGAATGTTGAACTGAGCGGCGACGTTCTCCGAAGTCTGACCCATAGGCTGCTGGTTCTGCGACGCAATTGGATGCGATAAGATCTTCTCCGACATCTCTGGTGCGCCGCCGTCGGGGGTGGTGCTCATGCTCTCAGCGCCCACCGCAATACCAACGTCAATCGAGCCAGCGATGATCTGGTTGGCGATGTTCTGAACTGAGAGCAAACCGGAGGAGCAGAATCGGTTCGCGATGGATGCAGCAGCTGTCACGGGGTATCCTGCGGCGAGAACGGCGGAACGAGCGACATAGGCAGAGCCAGGAGCAAGGACGTTGCCGACACAGACATCCTCCACGAGGTTGGGGTCGAGGTTCGACTTTTCGCGGATGGTCTATATACAAAATGATTGTCAGATACGGCGCTAGCCATGATAAGGCATCGATGAGGCATACCGTCAGGAGCGAGATGAGCAAGTCATCAATGGAGGTGTCCTTCAATCCACCCTTCCGGGACTTGGTGAGAGGAGTGCGCGCAGCGTATGTGATGACCTATAACAGATTCTTAGCCTCAGTCCCAGAAAGAATCACCATGTCGCCTTCTACTTACCACATCATCAGGGTTCTTGGACAGGAGTTGTTGTCTGGCGGCACCTCCAGACACCTGGTTTGTGATAGAAGACAAGCGTTGCTGTGGCGAAGACATGATCGCAAATGATAATCGTCTTGTTTGAATAGGAGAATGTAATAGGAATGACAGAGCAACTTAAAAGAGTGTCGAGAATCAATTCAAGCCCCCAAGCCAGTATTTTGTACTACGGAGTCCGGGGCATTGTCCATATTTGCCCGTACGGACCGCGGCATCTGGGACCTCAAGATATTAAGCCGAACCGAAGGTCACTTTACTCCGGGGTACTTCTGTACAGTGACTTGCCACGCCCAATGATCGCCGGATCCATACACATGATAATGATCCGAGGATACTAGCAATTCGTAGATTCTCATAAATGACAATTTCCTTCTCTTGCCTCCTGGCGAGAACCGATATACAATGCCGTCCATAATTACAGGATCCTATACGATACCGTCACAACGGACGCCTCGGTTCTCGGCGCTGCGTATCCAGCCACGATTATTGGTCGACAGCGGTTTGGCAGCATGTATCAGGGTAACAAGACGATTCGGTGGAGATAAATGGCTATGGACGATAAGACATCCAGAATCAGTGTCTTGATACGGACTTCATACAGTATGGGGACAGAATGGAGAAGGAAGCTGGTCTTCGTATTGGCCATGATGTTGCACCAGTGGCACGCAGCACGTCATTATGCCTGAACCCGGAGTATGGAGTACGCAGATACGAATTGCTAGTTTGGATTGAGGTCCACGGCAAAGACACTAACCGGGGAAACGAGTACCAGGGGAGTGCAGTACGGAGTACCCCATACGCATTCCTGCTGGCGCAGGGGCCGGCAAATCGCGCAGCTAGCGGACCCCGCGTCCAGACTCCGGTTTGAGGCCTCTATCGAACTGACCAGATATAACTTCGAGATATTACCAACTGCGTAGTTTGGTGAACCGTTGAGGACGCAGGGGCTACCGTTGCTTGAACCAAACCAGAACATTGCCAAAGAGGCGATTACACGCAACGATTCAGATACTACAGAATACTCTTATGATCTATACCAACTAACTAGTGTCGCATAAGATTATCATCGGAGCTCATGGATATCCTCTCCAACATCAGCACGCCATCCATGGCGATGGCATCGGTCCTTGCGGTGACAGCAGGGGCCTATCTCGATGCAAAACTCGGGGTTTCCACGGACATTTCATCAATTAGGAACGATCGTTCCTGGATGAAGCGATTGGGCCAGCGTATTGCCGACTTGGGAGACTCGACGACAATTTACAGGATGCTGGAGCGTGCAGTGGATGTGGATGGACATGGCTCAAGGGAGGCACTATGGTTTGAACACAAGACCTGGACCTATTACCAATTGAAGGATCGTGAGTGTATCCCTGTACAATTGCTTCCGCGCGGAGTATACTGATGGGAACGTGCAGTGGTCGACCGAATGGCAGCTTTACTTCATGCCAGGGGCTTCCAATCCGGCGACGCGGTTGCCGTATTCATGACCAATTCCCCCGAGATGGTTGTTATGTCGTATGCTTGTGCAAAGCTGGGTGTCGTGGTTGCACTTATCAACACAAGTCTGCGAGGTATATATCGATGTTCCCGTGAGCATCACTCAACAGAAAGAACTAACATGCGTCCTATCTAAAACAGATGACACGTTCATACACTGTCTCAATGTTTCCCAATCAAAATCGATCATCTCAACACCGGACTTGTCGCAGTTTGTATGCTCTGACTTGCCTCATTTTGCGCTAAGTCTGTCATCCTTCGAGGGAGTCTCACCCGGGCCGGTCGAGCTTGTCACGCCAGCCGACTTACAAGAATACTCGTTCCCCGGAATCGCAGTGGCTAAGCGGTCCCCCAGCGACATCGTTGCGCTCATTTACACCTCCGGCACGACAGGGAAGCCCAAAGCTTGTGCTATCCGGAATATGCTATCATTGGTCACATCCACCCCTCAGACCGTCGATGTTGACAATCCCTCCAAATACTACCCCTTGCGCACTTACTCTCCTCTTCCGCTCTTCCACGGCACTGCATTCTTCACTGGTCTATGCTACTCGGTTGGCAATGCATCCACATTGTGTCTGCGCCGCAAATTCTCCGCCTCACAATTCTGGAAAGATGTCCACGATTCGAGAGCCACCAGAATCCTTTACATCGGAGAACTCTGCCGTTACCTTCTAGGAACTCCTTCATCCCCCTATGACAAAGACCATTCGTGCACTGTAGCCGTCGGAAATGGTCTACGAGAAGACATCTGGGAAGCCTTCCGCCAGCGCTTCGCAGTTCCCGAAATCCGAGAATTCTACCGTTCCACAGAAGGAGTAGCCCGGTTCGACAACTGGGGCGTTGGCACATGGGGCGCCGGAAAGATCGGGTTCTCAGGCGCCATCAAGCGATATCTCGAGGATGAGGTCTTCATCGTCAAATATGACACCGAGACGGAAATGCCCTATCGTGACCCTCGGACGGGATTTTGTGTCAAGGCTGCGCTTGGAGAGGAAGGAGAGGCCATTGGACGGGTTAGGGACCGTGGTATGCTTATCGAGTATCTTCACAATGAAGACGCGACGGAGAAGAAACTGCTCCGCGACGTGTTCGAGAAGGGAGATATCTTCCAGCGCTCTGGGGATTTGGTTGTCCGGGACAGCGCTGGATGGGTGAAGTTTCAGGACCGAGTGGGCGATACTTTCCGCTGGAAGGGCGAGAACGTCAGCGCGGGAGAGGTTCGCGATCATATCTGTTCCATCCCGGGTGTTTATGATGCTGTGGTTTATGGTGTGAGGCTGAATGGGTAAGTTGCACACCCTCATTCAAAACTCAATAGTCAACTAACCCTCCGATTACAGGTACGACGGCCAAGCCGGCGCCGCAGGAGTCACACTGCAAGATGCATCCGCAGCCACAGAAAACGAATTCATAAGTGACCTCCATCGTCAACTCAGAACGAAGGGCGTACCAGCGTACGCCGTCCCACGCCTCGTGCGACTAGTCGAGAAGTACGTCACTAACTACTCTCACGATCACATGCCAAATAACGATTCGCTAACATGTGTTCTAGGGTCGCAACCAGCGCTACCTTCAAGCAAGCTAAAGGTGATCTGGTCAAGAAAGGATGGGATCCTGTCGACACCAAAGGCGATAAGCTGTACTGGCTGAATGGGACAAAATATGAGAAACTTGATGTGCAGAGTTGGTCGTCGATAGCGAGTGGGCAAGCTAAGCTGTAATCAATAGGGGACTCTGGTGTATTTGGTTGTATTTTGGCCATTTGGAATGTTTGCATATAGGTTTGGATATACCTTACTAGGACTTATAGGGCTCTGCAAATGTAATACCAACACTTTATTAGATGAAACTCCACTTGCTAGCTGGAAAGTGAGAGTGATGTCCTATTCTGTGCAAAGTGTTACGAATGCTCATGATGAGTAGATGCGCTCCATACATATATATATTTTCGAAAAAAGACAGCCTGCCTGGTATTTGAGATAGATATCAACATTGTAAATAATCCAATCCACAGTTTTTGTTTTGAAAAGTACAGAAAGAGTAGAAAAGAACTCCAGCCCATGCTATGCCTAAGCGCCTCGAGAAAAAGAAGAAACCATTTAGGAACAACATAATTATACCATTCAGTCTTCTGCATCTTCTGCAGATTTGCTCTTCTTCTTCTTCTTTTCCTTCTTTTCGGAGTTCTCGACGTCTGGCTCGGCTTCGGACTCGCGCTTTCTCTTCTTCTCCTTCTCCTTCTTCTCCTTCTTCTCCTTTTTCTCCTTCTTTTCCTTCTTTTCCTCCTTCTTCTTCGCGGCAGCATCTTGCTCCTCGGGCGCAATGAAAGCCTTTTCGCGTTCCTTCATCTTTTCCTCGCGCTTCTGGCGCTGCTTCTCCATAACCTCCTCCTTATGCGTGCGGTCCTTGGCCTCCTTAGACAAGAAGTACTCGCCTGACTCGATCTGCAAGTCCACCTTGCTCTTCTCCGGTGCAGGAGGGAAAGGAGTATACACCTTCTTGGACTTGTCGGTGACCTTGGCCGGCTTGTGACGCTTCGAGAGAGTGCGCTTCTTGAAGTTGGGTAGAAATCGGTCCCAGGATTCATTGACAAGAGTAGGGTCCTTGGCGAGTTCTCGCTTGATCATGAGCTCTTTGATATGGTAGATCGGGTGGATGTTGGCCATGCAGTCGTTTACGATACGGCGAACTTCCTTCAATCCTTTGAAGGGGCCCATGGCGGAGACGGTGTTTCCTTGGACGAGGATGTAGGTGCTGGTGAGGAGCTCTAGGGCTTTCAGGGTGGAACCTTGGGGACCCAGGATACGTTGACGACGTTTGACGAATCTTTCCTTGTTGCGAACTTGGCTGCGGATCTTGATGATGTCGCATGCACATCCGTCTTCGAGGATTTTGAGGGCCTAGCGATCGGGCGATGTCAGTCTCAAGCAAACCACACGAGGAAAATAAACGCCACTGACCTGTTGCACAGGCACGCTTCTCGAAAGCAATTTGATAAGGTCACGCGCCTTTAGAATTGCAGCAGGGTCGAAAGTCTTCCGGGTCGTCTTGACAGTCATACTACCCTCAACCAAGTCCAGAGTGCACGCGATTCCAAGCTTCTCCAATGCTCTTGTGATAACTGGCCATGCTTCCTTCAAGTAGACTTCACGATATTTGGGGAAAAGTGTAGCAAAAGACGATTCCTCTGCAAAACTTCCACCAAGGTTGTCATCAGCTTTGAATGCTTCCTCCTGTTGTCGCAAATTTGCGGATTAGCAAAAGCAAGAAAAAAAAAATCATTTGAAACCTGGAAAAAATCCTTATGCTGCAGACGCACCTTCCACTTGTCAATATCGTCCGTGTCCCACGGCTTCTCTCTTTTATATGTCGAGGGCATTTTGAGGTCTGTGTTGTAGCTGACCGGAAGAGTCGAATGGAATGGATGGTTTTCTTGACGACCAACTTTTTTTCTGCCCGCCGGCCGCTTACCCGATTGAGACACTACTTGTAGCCTTGAAACCAAGGCGTTTAAAGAGCACTCTTAAGGCATCAACATCTGAATCTTGCGCCGTAAGCGCCCAAGCGCGTCTATAGAGGACGTCGAGAGCAAAGAATGGCCCGTGTCATCTTTATTGTTCTTTCTCTATGCTATTTGCTGGTGATAAAGGGTCACTGCTTCTTGGAATATTCAAAGTATGAGATTACCGCATGCCGACAGAGACGTGACATATATGCCAGCCAACTTAAAATAGTCCTTGCTACTCAACGCTTGGTAATATCTTGCATCCTTTGAGACCCGGCCATGAGAAAGTGTACTATGCTACTTTTCAGTTATCAGAAATAGACTATGAGAGCTTCGGGGGTATTTTGGTAGTCTCTTGACATCCGCCCATTTCAGTTTGCCTACATGAGCTCTTCTATTTAGTCTTACATGATCAGTCCCGACATTGAAACGAATTGCAAATCAGAGCCTCTGTTTATGCAGAGCTTTTTTCACTCAATCTCGTTGGGGGGGATGTAGTCGGACAGGAGTGTCAATTAGGGACCATAGTCCAGACAAGGCGCCATGGAAGCAGTATAGTGACGATTGTTTGCCGTAAATTGTAGACAAAGAGCAATAAATAAACATTCCTGCTTTCATTATACGGTAGTGGCCAATGCTGAGGTTCAATGTTGGGCATCAACTGGTGTTCGTATTCCTGTCCCAGCAGTTTGGTTCCGTACCCGCGACGGCGCTTCTCTTCCCCCTGCTGGACTTCTCTTCCTCAACTTCATTCTCCTTTCCTTTCCAACATCCCAATCTCTGGCATTGATTTCATCTCTTCCACATCGTGATCCGTCCAGATTGTCCTCTGAAGCCCCAGAGATGACTTTCTGGTCATTATCATTAGCCCAATCTCCGTGAGATCGGGCTTGCACTCTCACAGAGCTTCTCGTCTAAGCTCTTCTATAACAGATGGCCTAGCAGCATTTCCAGAACCATTATGACCCGCCATCTGTACTTCGATCTGCAATGATAGGTTGATTTCGAAAGATGAGACGTCCTGATGGTGCACTTCTACTGCAATAGAGGTGCGTTGTCCACTCCCTGCATTCATACTTGGAAATTATCACTAACTCCGGATAATTTCCTGTCATTCTAGCAGTCGAGAAACTTATTTGACTCCTTCGAGATTGCAAAATTCCTCGAGCTACGATATTCTGCACTGTTGTTCCGTGTCAGCCCGGTGTTCGCTTGATCCACACGCCGTCCGATCCCCGAAGCTAGTCCATTCTAAGGCCTTGTGGTGCTTCCCCATCCGGGCGTAGATCATGGGTAAGACATACCGATTTTAGTATATATCTTGATGGAAGTATCAGCGACGCACAATTTCGAAATGCTGGGACAGTTTGTTTGGCGGAATGATTATTGCTATAGACAAAAATGCTCAAAGGCGCAGAGTAAGGAGGCATCAAGAAAAAAGTCTAAACTGACCATTCGTTTTGCTCGTTACTTTAATCGTGAAACCGAGGAAAAGATATCTAACATGATAGTGGCACCGGGATTTCGCTACCTAAGCCAATTTGCAACCTCCCTCGTGTGAGAACCTGCTTGGCAAGTGAATCCACCGAACAAAATCCAACGCGCCTGTCCTCACAATCCTTATACTTATGGTTTTCGTCCAATACAGACATATCTAGGTTGTCAGAAGATTGGTTTCCAGATCATGTTATGAGTGGACCGTCACCTACACGGGAAAATATGCCTTGATCCTGGGGTTGTCAGCTTCATGCGCAGCCTTGGTCACCAGTGCTTGGAATTCATCCTGAGGCATACGCTGCCGTTGTGTCAAAGGGTAATGTGCCAACGCTGAAAATAAGCGCTTGGCGTTTTCTCGATTTGCCATGCCAATTTCTCGCATTCGTGGATCTGAAGCAGTGTCAGAAAAATTGCGGCGATAGTAAGCAGAAGAAATGAAATAGTGCACTTACCACCCGACCATGCACTGAGTGGCAGTGGGATCATCCTGACGTCGACGTCTACCAACCCTGCCCCCATCATGAGCGCTTTTAGCCGCGTTCCCACACGGAGGTCCTTGGTGTCTTCCAGTGATCTCATGAACCTCGCGCTCCACTGCCTTAGGCCATGTTCTTCGGTGATCGAGCCATTGTCGGATTGAACGTTGAAATATATTTCGACTACTTGTACCCAACCACCCGGTTTCAGAACCCTAGGAGTACCCGTGTCATATTAGAATGCGGTGATTGATGGGATTTGACAGTAGCTATCCTAATCAAAAGTCGTACCTTTTGATGTCTTGAAAATATGACTGCCACCTTGAACGGTTGAGCCCGGTTGCGAGGAGTCTCGAGTGGACAAGATCGAACCAATTCGAATCGAAAGTGAACGAGCGGTTCAGATCATCGACCTACATAAGATTTGGTCAGTATCATTTCTTGCACAAATCCTGCTTATAACCTTGGAACAAATGGCGGGCTCTGGTGAAGCAAGCAAGAAGAACGACAGATCTCTTCTAGGAAGTCGATTTTTCAATACCCGGAAGATAACGCTTGGAACCAAAACATTCTCAAGGACCAGTGCGTGAAACACCCACCTGTAACCACAAATTGTCTGGCATGTCGTCTGGATTCATGTGCGGCGATATATCGACCCCAGTTACCTTTTGACAACTGACGGTCAGTGGGCTTGTGGTGAAGCAAAAGGCCTTTTAATTTTTCACCTCGCAATATGGATATCGCTCAGCAGCTTCGACAGCCCATGATCCCGCACCGTATCCGCAGTCAAGCACTCTTCGCGGCCGAGAGACCGGTGGAAAAATAAGTCGGTCGTCGAACACCCTTTGGAAAACGCGATGTTGGATCTCGAGACGTTCTACTTCTTCCTGTCAAGCAGATTATTGTCAGCTGAGAGCTACAATCGACCGGATGCTGTCATACCTCATCAACAGGGGCAAACGATATGCGATGATCGATCGAATATTTCTGGTACTGGCGATCTTGGACAGTTATGGTCTCCAATAGTTGCTGGTCCAGAGATTCTGTTTGCGAATCTGGGCTCCTTGATATCCGCAGAAAGGTCAGTCAGTCAAGTAGTTTTGTACGAATGCTTCGGTGAGGCCTGGTACGTCATCCTAATTCCTTGGACTTTTGTCTACCTAGGATCGTTTCGGCACGAATCTTCTTCGCAAACTGGCTCAGGGGCGGCAAGAGAGTATCGTCACAAGTTATACGGTTCGTTTATTGTCACAATTCGTGGGCTGGTATACAGTCAAATTATGGTGAAAGCGATCGGCGTGGCATGAAAGATACTTCGGCATTGATGTCAAACAGTATATGTATGGTGCGTGCTTCTTGGAAACGGCATGGAAGATTACTACGCGAGACACTGTATTCGTACCAAAATGTACGGACGGTTGGAAAATCCGCACAATCCCTCTCCGCTCAGCCCGGAGGCGTGGACTACAGAGGCTCTGCTTGCTTCAAGGGATAGAGCGAATCATTTGCGACGATTGCCTAAGACTCCCCTCCTGAAAGACAGAATACGACAAATGGTAATTACTCCTTGGGCAGCGCCTTATGGTAACAAAAGAAATATGACCGTTCATTTTCCAAGAGGAAAAAACAATTATCTACCTGTTAAACTTGGCATAAGGTCCGGACTTTGGGTCCATATGCCCAAGCCAGATCACAAGGAAAGGAGGGGCCGTTGATGGGCTCCGGAGGGTCACCGGTGCCGACAATTCTAAAACGCAAGGATGGCCGAAGAGTGATTGTTCTTTACGGTGCTGGTATGGCTGAGCCACACGGCTTGGAAAGAGAAATAATGGCAAAGCTAGATTGATCTTTCATCAGCACACCATTTTGACCTGAGGATTTAGGGCGGTTTGAATGTGTGAAATTTCGGATATGGAAATGAATTGATACTAGATTCGCAGTAAGTCTAATTACAAGGCGCACTGGTCTTATCCGACGGCGGTACCTTAATGGTCACAAGCCCTAAGGGTGTGCACGGCCACAGGTGTTACAGGGGTATTCAGCAAATAATGGACAGCCAGGCCCCGGCCAATGTTCCTACTGAGATCGAATGACAAATCCAGCCAATCACAAGAGGGGCCGAAAATAAGGCAACAGGGATGGAAACGAAGAACTACGATTCTGGGCTAACGGGGAAAAGAAACAGCACCCGAATATGAGCTGCATGCTCGAAAATGGAAGTGGCTGTGTGTTCGAAGCAAACTGAGGGGATGTTCCAACCTTAGCCATTATATGGGCCCTTTGCAGGTTTACTGCAAAACGTCCACTACGTTCTTTCCCTTTACACATTGGGAAACGACCCCAGCGTTCACATCTTATCTGTGAGGAATACTATTGGCAAAACCACCGAACAGCGAAATGACGACATAGGTGCTCAAGTGTAGTGGGGAAGTTGGTTCTAAGGGCGGCCTGAGGATCAGCAGGAGACGAGGGAACAGACAGTATGATCTCGCTTCCCAGCAGCCTCGTTACGGACGGTCCCCTTTCCCGGCCTCACCGCTCCTTCCGTTATTGCCTATGCTCAGCTTGAAACTGAGACTCGTATTGAATGGATTACGATCCATATTACGACGGCGAGCAGTCGTGGATATGCCGCTGTTTTGTCCAAAGGCCAAGCCTGCCTTAGCGTGTGCTCAATGGGTTCGAGCGGCCAACGGTGCACGCAGGGCTCAAGCAATAATGGGATAACTGGCGCCTTCATGAAACTGTCAGGGACACCATTGCTTTTGCCCAGCATAGTCATTTATGTTGGTACTATTTCCGTGGAATTTGCCATTTTCTGCTTGGAAACCCCAAGGATTACGGCAATCACGCATGCTGCATGTGCATTTTCCTTATTCGTCATTCTAAAGTTCCGGTTTGATGTTTTGGATCCAGAAAAAACAAATGAAATATAACCGGCATAGTCATTACACGACTCGACATGCATGGCTATGTAGATGTTTAGGGGCTACATTACCCTATCATTACCGGTTACTGGCATGTTTAGGCCCTCGGGAAGTCCCTAGCCTCAAAACTGAGATGGACTGAACGTGAATCGGCGGTCAGCAGCGCTTTCGACGCAATGCATGCATATCCGGGAACGCATGCGTGTCAGCATGGTCTGCCAGGATTGGAAAAGACAGCATCCAAGCCGCCGGGTCTCATTGTCAAAAAAGATACCTCTAGAGGCAGGGTTGGCAACGATTCCAGCGCCATGGTTCGCATTCTCGGGAAGCGAGAGTGTATTCGGAGGCTAACGATGGCGGTTAGTCCCGTTAGTGTGGCCCACGATAATTCCCAGAATTTGAAGATATGACGATATTTCTTGCCCCTCTGCCAGCATGTTCTCTTCAGACTTTGCTTTTCTCTGTATCAGGGGGCGAAACTGTTTAAACGAGATACGGAGGCCATGAAATATGGAGCAGGTAGGTGGGCCGGTCTCAATTTATCGGCCATTGCAAACGAGCCTTGAATATTTGCTTCTGCCGCGCTATCGCAAAATTCAGGCATTTCTTTCCCGAAACAATTCCAACTGCAACATCTAACATTAGAGTAACGGGATTACCATAGGAACTAGACATTGACTACTGTCCTCTTTCCTTTTTTTTTTTTTTCTCACATTCTGCAGAATAGCAGAGGACCCATTGGGGGGGCTTAGTCGGTGAGGACTCAGCATCTCCAATTCTCCAGTGTCTCCATAGCCTCTATGGAGTATGTACGGAGTACCTCTTGGGCCCATTGGATGTCCCCATATGACAGACAACTCAGCACGAGAATATTCGGAGAAAGAAACCCGCACCGAATACCGGCTGCTAACAGGCCATCTGGTGCTTCTAGTTGACTTCGACAGCCAGTTCATCATTTCTCTTATCAAGATCTACTTGCAGAAAGTTGTTCGAGTCATGGATGCAAGATAGTAATCGCAGGGACTTTTAACTACCTTTACGAAATAAAATCTTCAGTAATTAATTTCACTGTCTCCACCGCGTAACGACCATACTCAGATGTAGATTTAGTTGGTATTGATTGGGGCAAGTGTGATGCTACTGATTCCGTAGTAGTCCTGTTCATCTTTCATCCACTACCATGCACATACATGGAGTCAGTAGGCCAAGATACTCTTTAACTGCCATTCATTTGCGAACCATTCCACCGTAGAAAGAGAGCATGTTAATCTCTCTTTCTCTCTCTCTTTTTTTTTTTTTTTTTTGCTGGGTATGCGCGATTCCGTAGGTCCTAATTACGCCGCATGAAGAACAGGAGCTGAACAGGGAACATGGATTTGTCAATAATCCGTGCCAGGGTATTTTAAGAAACCAGAAGACATTGCCTTCCTCGCATTGAACTCCTAGCAAACTGCCTCCCGACGAAAGCCGTCGCACAGAGAGAAACTCCTGCTTGAATCGAGTCTCATAAGCCACAAAGGAAAAGGTCGTCTGCCATTCGACTCCGGAGTTGTTCGCGAAGGGGTCCCTTCAGACGAGTGGAATAAGAAAGAGGCGTGTCATGATATCGTGAGGGAGGGATTGCAGTTATTGTCGTTGGAGGAACAGTATGGCAAATGGTCGAGGAAAGCTATGAAGCTGGTCCGGGATTCGTCGCTCTGATGTGCTCATGCACAAAGGATAGCGACACACCCGTCTGAACCATGTCTTCGGATTGTACTCTGGACGGTTGAATGCCAATGCGACAAGCTGTTATAATGTCAAGCTGCCGGACCGTGTGCCGGCTCAATCCTCTTTACCGATAGAGCTCAAGGCATGGGCAAGCTTCAAGAGGACAACGCTCTCAGTTGCAGCGAAATAGTTCAGACTGTCATAACGGTTAGAATCGCACATGGGATATCAATCAGTGGTTCATATCTTACCTGTCCATCAGGATCCGCAGATGTCGGTTAAAATGATCTTCGTATCTCTTCAGCGTATCCTCCAGCTTGCCAATTCGCGATGGATCATAGCCTTTCGCATCCGGGTTAGGGTTTTTGGAAGATAAATCTAGGTCCGCTGAACTCAGCGCCCGTGATAACGATGCTGCGGTCCAAGACGCGAACATGGTGCAACATGTCATGAGTTTGGAATGAATCTTTGCTCAAGTCAGCGAACCTTGCCCACCAAAAGCGCGTTAATACAAGAGTTCAGTACACTAACCTTCAACAACTTCGCCTGCGTCAGCATGCACTCCTTGAGACATGTATCCAAAAAATCGACATGGTCTTGCATTAACTCATCGACCGTTCGGTTCACCTGTTTCGTGCCGTTGACAGTCACTTCCGAGCCGTCTGCATCCGTACCGTTTACCCTGTCCATCAGATTCTGCCAATTCTGTTCAATGACTTCGGAAGTGCAAAAGTAGAGCAGTTGCTGGACGAATACCAGCATCTTCGAACGCAGGTTCCATGCTCGTCGCTTCCATAATTCTAACCGTCGATCTGAGGATTTGTGCCGCCAGCTCACGACCTTGCTTTGGTCTAGCCAAGAAGTCACCAGCAGGTCCTCCAAGTGGCGGAGAGACAGAAGATGGCGGAATATCAATTGATAACGAAGAACGGTCTTGCGGCTGATGACAAGAGATAGAGGGAAAGGTACTGAGTAGTCTAATTCGAGAGCATCGTATCCAACGATATCTTTGTCGTCCTCTGTACCTTGCGTCGGAGGCGCTTGGTATTTCTCAATCGCGGCCTCAGGGTTATCTTGGTCGATCCCAGAGACGCTCACGACTTGCATAAGCCACTTTGTGAGTCCAATTTTATTCATCCGCACCTTGACGTCCTCCTTGAAAGGATCCTGGGCTGCGATACTACCCGGCTGGCGCAGTACCAAATCGAGAAGCGATTGTAGCTTGCTTTCATTAACAATCTTCGCTGGTTTGCGCAATTCCGACGCACCCAGCTCGAGGAAGTACGAGAAGAAATCGGAGCGATCGAGGAAGAAGTAATGTTTGAGAGAACGGAAACGGGTTGTAAGCGAGTTCTTCGTCAACAGGAGATTCAGCAACGACGCATTCGCATAGGTATACGCCCCATTGACGTTCTCCAAGAATCGGGGATCATCGAGGGTCTTGGGGACATCCTTGACTGCTTTGCTGATATCGACGCCGCCACATTCACGGACAACGTTGAGGTATTTTCCGGCTAAAAGAACCTTCTCCTTGACGCTTTCAAGCTGTGGTGGAACCTCATTTTCGCGTATTGTGTATCGTTTTTCCCAGTATTCGTCTGTGTAGTCTTCCTCGAGCTTCTCCCGCTTGATCCATTTCTGTTCTTTGACTAAAAACTCTGCATGGGGATCCTTGATTCCTCCATGGTGCAACCATTCATTAAGCATCATCATATATGGTCGACTAGCCTCGCGAAGTAGAGTCTCCAAGAGTATTTTGGCAGTCGGGTCTCCTGAAAGTGTTGCCAACCGCTCAGTCAACAACCGGAGAACATTGCCTCCTTTGCAGATTTTCTTGCTAGACATGGCACCAGGGACAAGGTCTCCGCCTTCTTTGAGTTGCTCAAGAATGTTATCCACATCGTCAAAGTCATCGATCGATTCGTCAAGGTCTTGGTCAAGCAGTCCATTCCGTCGAAGAAGTTCCTGGCCAAGCGAGTATAGCTGAGCTAGACATTGGGCTGTAGGCATTGTATGTATGTGAAGGACATGTAGGGTGAAATTGTGATTGTTCAACAGCTGGTTCTCGAGCTGAGCGATGAGGATCAAGTAATCTTTCAGTAGTTTCCGGATGACCGCACACATAGCATGGCTAACCGCCCCATATTCCGCGCGACTCTGTACCTCCACAAACGCCTCCAATGCATTGTAGTGAGTCGCCATTTTCAGCATAGACAGGGCGAGGTCTTTTAGTGTCGGATCTAGCCCTGATGCCAATTGAAACGCGGGACCGGTCAGACGGTCCATTTCGACGGACGGGTCGTATGGAGTGTGGTAGTGGATGTATTGCCCTTCGAAGCCCATAAAGACAAATAGAAGATCCTCGAGGATCGCGCGTTCTTGATCATCTGCGGAGAGCTCGCGAAGGGATTTGGGTTGCAGTGATTGTGGTAATGCTGAAGCCAAAGGGGGGACGGAGACACGAGATGCTAACGGCGCAGTAGAATGAGGGATCAACGACGCTTGCGGATTCCATGGTACTGTGAGATCGAAAGAATCCAGGTCAGCATTGTGAGCAGGCTCAATGGCCGTAGATTAAAAGGGCTCGGGGGTTATTTTGTGACTGACCCTCCGCAGGCTCCTTCTCTTTCTTCCGCACATTGGGACTACTGGCCCTCTTCGACCGACTTCTTTCCAGGTTGCCCCGATTCCCCGCACTGCCAGTGTCTTGCACCGAGTTTCTCGTTCGGCTTGGGGCTTTCTCTCGTGCGCTGACGGCGGATCGCTCAGTACGCTTTTCGCTGGTAGAAATCTGGTCGCGCGGCATCCTGGTTTTATGGCTAACTGCACTGCCGCGCATATGCTCCATATTATTATCCGTTTGTAAAGGAGGTAATCCGTTTCGTAAAGCCGCAGCTTTCTCAGGGTCACTGTTGCGATTTGAGGGGACGCGGGGTCGCGGTGCGCTCATATAGCTGGCAGCGCGACGGTCATTGACGGACATGATCCCGCGAGACGGAAGGGATAGTAGGGTGGTGATTTATGCAGCATGGAACAATGACATGCAGAAAATTGATCGGTAAATGAAAGGAGAAATTGAGAAATTGAGTATGTAGCAGGAATCAAACCAAGCCGCGACACGTCGGGCGACAGTATCGTCCATCAACAGTCAGGGCAATAATGGAAAGTAGCTCTTGTTGATGTCGTTGTTGCCTCAGGCAGAAACTGGGTACAAGGCAGTAAGGCAGCTACTTGCGTAGGCGCAGACCGACCTGGAGAGCTTCACGTCAAGCTTCCCCGAACAAGCTCCCACCTTTGCTCTCTAAACCCTTCTGCCTGCGATCTTATCATCTCTCTTTCTCCTTTCTTCTTGACTCAAATATCGATCCCTTCCATCTCCTTTCAAACACGCCGAAATGTTCATCGCGCGATCAGAATATGGTAGGTTGATGTGACATCTTCTCCCCGCCAACAAATGTGGTCAATCCAATCTAACATGCTTACTCTCCAATAGACCGTGGAATCAAGTACGGACCATATTATACCTCGTTGACCCCTTCGTTCAAATTCTGACAATGATTTCACCACAGCACCTTCTCTCCGGAAGGCCGTTTATTCCAGGTCGAATACTCTCTCGAAGCTATCAAACTTGGTTCGACAGCGATCGGTGTATGTTCCAACCTTCATCCAAAGGGATCCTTGATACCAAGGGTCATGGATGTTCATTTTTGTTGGTGCAGAGCGAAGGATAGATTCTGACATTGTCATCAGGTCGCAACATCGGAGGGTGTTATTTTGGGTGTTGAGAAGCGTGTCACATCCACTCTGCTCGAGGCCTCGTCCGTCGAGAAGATTGTCATGATTGACCAGCATATTGGTTGCGCTATGTCTGGTTTGCAGGCAGATGCCCGGAACTTGGTCGAACACGCTCGTGTCGAAAGCCAGAACCACGCCTTCCACTACGCCGAGCCTCTGCGGGTAGAGAGCTGCACTCAGGCCATTTGCGATCTTGCCCTCCGGTTCGGAGAAACTGGTGACGATGAGGAATCCGTTATGAGTAGACCTTTTGGTGTTGCTTTGTTAATTGCTGGTTACGATGAGGATGGGCCGCAGCTGTACGTATAACCAGCTTCATATCGCTTGCCACAGGACTTGAAGTCCATGCTAACCGTTGATTTTTCTAGATACCATGCCGAGCCGTCGGGTACATTTTACAGATACGATGCGAAGGCCATCGGTTCCGGAAGCGAGGGTGCGCAGGCGGAGTTGCAGAACGAATATCACCGTTCTTTGACACTGCCCGAGGCCGAGACTTTGGTTTTGAAGACCTTGAAGCAGGTGATGGAGGAGAAGCTGGATTCAAAGAACGTTCAGCTTGCCAGTGTTACAAAGGACAAGGGATTCCGTATTTACGATGATGAAGATATGGGCAAGGCTGTGGCGCAATTGGACAGCAATCAATAAACTATGAATAACTGCACGACTGTCTGGGGAGTGGAAATGATCTACGTCAAGCATGGTACAATTTGTCACCTTTACAATGGATGAAATAGAAAAGGATAATGTTGGTTCTAATGCTATGAATCTTCACATAAATTGCTTTTCTTGGCCCATGTTCAACTATTACGGGGCCTGTCTATGTACAAATGGCTTCAAATGCTACCGAAGTTTATAGACACAGGGTTTAAGAGTGCTAGCCTCCTCTTCAGGAGACAGGTCCAGCTCTTGCGGCTTCTCAATGAACTTCTTTTTGCCGGCACCGGCGCCGGCACCAGTGACAGATGCATGTTTGCCCTTGCTAGGCGCACCACCCTGCTTCACAAATTCCATCTTCACGAACATCTTGTTTGACTTGTCCACCGATTCGGGCTTGAGAGCAAATCCTCGTGTCCGGAACACTTCGATGAATGACGAGATATCTGTCTCGTCATTTTCGGTTGGGCGGGCATCTTCAGCGTAGACCTCAGCATCATCCAAATCCGAGCCTGCCTCCTCCGCGTCGGCTTGCTTCTTCTTAAGCTTCTTCTTCTCGGACTTGCTGAGTGGCTTCTTGGTGCCGATCGAGCCCTTCTTGCGGACTACTTTTCCGAAGCGGCTCTTGACCTCACTCACCCAACATTCACCCTTGCCATCACCGCGCAGCACTCTCCATGCCTCTTCAACAAAAGATACCCAGTTGGTTCCCATCAAACTTAGACAAAAGATGGCGATATCGACCGAACCATCCTTGACAGGTAGGTTGCTGACGTCTGCTTTGGTAATGTATTCGTTGGCGTTGTGCAAATCGTAACTGAAGAGCTTGAGCTTGAGCTTGTCCGCCGACGGGGTAAGCGAGCGGGCGAGCTGGGCATCACCACAGCCCATGTCAGCAATCGTGCTAGTTCCATTTGGACGGCGAGGAAGAGGAGGCCCTTGTTGAGCCCGTTTCTTGTCGAATTTGCCTCTCTTGTCAGACATGCCTCCTCTGGCCCGGATTGCTTTGATATATCCGTCAACCGGGTTGGAGGGCCAGGATTCTTGTACTTGGCGAGAGAATCCGGCGTGGTACTCATTGAAAAGTTCGGGGTTCGAGGAGAAAAGTTCCAAGGCTTGAGCAGACGGAGTCGTGTAAAGGGTCTCGTTCAGATGGCGGAAGCGCGAAGAAATCAACTTTTGCCGCATGGCTTGCTGGAGAGGTGTAAGCTTCGCTTCCGTCACCGGCGGTGCCACGGGCAGGGATTCAGCTGCCACGGGAGTCTTATTCGAAATGGCTTTCTTATCGATATTTTCTTGAAGTTGCTCGGGCTTGTTCTTGTTGTTCTTCTTTTGCTTCTTATTGGGCTTGGTTCCCTCGTTTCCATCTGGCCCCTTTGCTTCGTCCACGCCGGATTTTTGCTGTGGCTTCTTTTCCTTGGCCTCATTAGGTTCTTTCTTGTCCTCTGCTTGCTGCTCCGGCACATTGGAAGCATCTCCGTTTTGCGATTTCTGTTCCTGATTTCTGTTCTTCTTCTCGGTTTTCTTTTTTACAGGAGCTCTCTTGCGACCTTCAATGTGCTGACGGTACATCGCATCAACATTTTTCTTGGTGACATGGTCATTTCCTCGCTTGCGCTTGTTGTCGGACTTGTCATCGGACTTGGGCTTAGGCTGCTCAGATTGAGTCTTCAGAGCATCGTTCGAGATGGACCACCCTGGGACGGCGAACATGGTGAAGTGCTGCTCAAAACTGCGTTCCTCTTGCAAGAATTAATCCTTCTTTTGTTTGCTTTTGTTTTGAAATCAAAGCACCTCAAAGCAAAGAAACCATGTATCAACGGCGCAGAAAAAATTTTGGCGGTGAACCAGGCGGCAACCCCATATCAAAGGCACGTGACTTCATACAACTTTGGTTCTAGTTCCCGGGTTTAATTTTTGGGTGACTTGGCTTCCATAGTTGCTGATGGATAGGAACGGGGATTGCTTTTTCTCTTTCTTTTTTCCAGCTAGTGCTGCCAACGATCTGGATGATTCTGTTGCTAAGGAAGTAATCCTACGAGCCTCAGGCTGATCATTCGGGTAGACGGACTGCATTTTCTACGGTTGTCGTTTTGCTTGGCTGCCTCCAGGCTTTTGACATGCGCGATTCCAACCAAGTTTCATAGTGGCTATGGGATTGCTTTGTGGGCAGTCAGATGTCGATAGTATACTGTCATGAGAAAGCCAGCTACCGAGAATGATTCTCCCGATAAGACGGATGCTGCTCCATCCGGAGAGCAGTCAGACACTACAAAAGGCCAATTTACGACGAAAAATGCGCCACCCCATAGAGTGGTCAAGCGGCGCACGAAAACGGGATGCTTGAGTATGTAGATAATTTGAACCGACCAAGGGAACATCCATCACTGACTTTCGAACTAGCATGTCGACAACGACGCATCAAATGTGGCGAGGAGAAGCCTGTTTGCAACAACTGTGTTAAATCAAAACGAGAATGCAAAGGTTATGCTCAGCGCGTTGTATTCAAAGATCCTATGGGAATCACTGGAGCCTTTGATAATGAGCAGGTTCCCTCCATGAGGGCATCGTTTCCCAGCGGATATGAACGCCGTGCCTCTCATTTAGATCGGACACCGTCAGGACTGATCAATGCCTCAGCAAACCAGTCCTCTGTGATTGGAATTATTGACAATTTGACTGTTCAAAATGATGGAACCAGCACGGCTCCATTGCAGTATTTGCCAGCTCAGGTATCGCATGCGTCGCATCACGAGGCACCGAATGTGACTCATCCTGCCTTCAATTCCATTCCATTATATCACCAGCCGGCATCTTGGAGTAGTGATTCATATAGCTCGCCTGAAAGCGCTTCAAGCTTGGGACTCTCGACTCAGGACCCTGCGCGTCGACCAAGTAGTCAAGTTGACAGTACTCAATCTGTACCAATCATACCTCTCCGCGGGCCGGTATATACTGTGGACCATCTGCCTCTCACTGCTTCAGTATCACAGGTATGATGGCATTCTATTCAGTCACAAATTTCCTCGCTTCTTATGCTAAACTTGCAATTAGCCGCTTGGGCCCCAGTCTTGGTGTCCAAACAGCGGGCGTACTCAAGAGCAGCATTCATCTCATTATCCGCGCACACATAGTTTACCATGGCCTGGCATTAGAAAATCATGCTCCGACACTGAGAGTTACTCTATTTTTCATACATGCTCTATGGATGAGACATGGCAAGATGCCAGTATGACAACAGCAAATCGTAGTGAGCTTCAACTTGGGTCTCTTACCACTCATCTGAACGAGCCGAACAGTTTATCTTCCTATCGTCCGACGTTAGACTCATCTCCGTTGAACGACCCCAAGGTGGCAAAAGTCTTTATTCATTTCATTCATTCAATCGGCCCATTTCTTTCCGTCTTTGAACGACACCCGGTGGATTCCCCAATCCCTTTAGGAGCTTCTGTTCCTGCGGCCCAGCAAGGCCTATGGACGTACACATTACCTTTCCAGGCCCTAGAGCATCAGGCATTACTACAAGCCATGCTGGCTATCAGCAGCTTGCACATATCCTTTTTGCAACAAGCACCACAGACAGTCTCGCTGAAGCATTACCATTATGCATTAAAGAGAGTGGGAAGTGCAGTAAGCCTTCCCACGCGACGCCAACAATATGGCACCTTGGCTGCCACGCTGCTCCTTGGGTACTATGAGGTTGTGGCCGCTGATCACACAAAGTGGAATAGCCATGTCGCAGGCTCAGCCCAGTTAGTCCGTGAGATTGACTACGCCGGCCTAGCACGTGACCTTCGAGCACATCGGCGTCGAATGCGAGGCCATATGATTCAAGCAAATTGGTGGCTTGCGAACAGCCCCCATGCTGTTTCTGGAGATGATCCATTCGCTGAGAAAGAGGCATCCATTGATCAAGATTTTATTGGGACAATCTTCGGCCGAGCCATCAATTATGATGAATATAGACAGGTCGAAAATGGTTCGAGTCAACCCTACCAGAAGCATTTCACTCAGAGGGATATCGAAAACTTTCGAATTCAATGTGATCTTTACTGGTGGTACTGTAAGCAGGATACCATTCAGAGTATCATCAGTGGCAACCAACTATTGTTAGTCCTATACACTCAGCTTTTCAATTCGATTTCCTTGTCAAAGATGCTAACTATTCCAACTAGTATGCCGTATTATCGATGGGCACAATGCCCACCGCGTGCAGGCATGGGACGCCTAGATGCCGTATATGGGTCAGCAGATCACCTGTGGCTCTTACTCGGTCGTTTAACGGACTTCGGTTATCGCGACCGAAAACGAAAACTCAAGGCGGCAAAGATATCTAGGATAGACTGGAAACCAAACCCTGGTTTTTTCAAATTCATGGCCCGGTTTGCCGGCGGCAACTCGAGCATGCGTGGTCCACCACCTCGTGGACCACCTGGTCCTGTTCAGGATACTTCAGGACCTAATCCTTCCCCATTGTCTAGCAATAATTCTTCACCAAATGAAGGGAGTCCTCCAATGTATGGCATGGTTCCCCCGCGCAAGCCTGTGCAGTTACCCTTGGCTTTTCAGAACAGTGCTCCGCATCCAAAGAGCTCGCCAAGCCAGGATCATGAGGATGACGAAGATACAACATACGGTGATGCAGAAGATGAGTGGGAGCGTATAATGGCAGCGTTTGATGCATTTGCATATACCCTTGGTCAAGATTTCATGCCTTTATCTGATATGACTCCGCCAACTTTTACACCTTTCGGACGGGGCCTACAGTACCGCACACAACCAATTGCAGTATTATGGGGCTTTTACTACACTGGACGCATTCTTCTTCTTCGACTACATCCGTCAATGCCACCTGCCATGATGGTAGCTGCCGGTGTTGCAGCTCCAGCTACGGCCGCATATGCACAGACCATTGGGAAAATCGCAGCAAATGTCTATGATCCACAATTGCTCACTATTGGAGCGGACAGTTTGAGCCCGACTCAAGGGTGTTACATGACGGAAATGACAGTTCCGGTTTTCTTTTCTGCGGTACAGTATACTGATCCCGGCCAACGCGAATGGACAGTTGTCAATCTGCGTAATGTATCCCGCCTCACAGGCTGGAAGTCATCGGATGCCATTGCAAGTGGATGCGAGAGATCTTGGATCGTTGCAGGGAAACAGGGGAGAGGTCCTCCATATCAACCAACAAGTGAGGCACGACGGCAGCCCACAACGGACCTATCGCCTCAGCAAGGCCCGTACCATAGCACAGAAAGACGGTTTGTCACTGTGAGCAAATCAAATCGCCTTCATTGGGCCATGGGCATATTGAGCTTGGAAGACGATGTCGAGGTATAGGCAGCTCTGAGCAGTCAGGTCTATAAAATACTACATCAATGAATAATGCTGAATGCAGTGCCAGCGCGTAACGCGCGTGAGCTTATTAGATGGGAATCGCCCGCTATTGTGCATTCACTTCCATCGTGAATATTTGTTGTGATCTGGATCGGGATGACCGGTCTATTTCTGCTCTGTGCGGCCCGCCTTTTCTTAATATACTTCATGCATGTCATGCAGGTACACCTCATCCGGAAAACACAGGCACATACCCTACTCGTTCTTTTGCAGAGGGTCCAAGTGTTTTCGTTGGTCAGATCCATCCGCTGTGCTCTGATTTGTACACGACGGTGCAGAAGCCTCTGGTTGTGGTTATCTGCCACGGCTTTGTCGGATCCGATTCCGGATTATATCCGAGAGTTTGAAGCAATAGTACCTATACAACTATACCTAGACAGCCCCGGGATCGTTCTCGGATAGGCAGGAGCTTGCTGTTGGGACGGCCTGCAGCAACTAGATTGTTCTCGACCAGCAATTAAAGGGTCCTGGAGAATGGTGGAGACCGCGGGTTGGGCACCGGTTTGCCTGGATTGAAATGCATAGAGGAAGAGGAACACTCTTTGGGCGGTTGTGGAAAATGATTCCGAAATGATTGCTTATTGCGCAGGGACAAAGAGAAGTAGCAAACTGCATTGTGCACAGGCTGTTTCTTTGTATCTTCGTGGCGGATGAGGCTCAATCAGCCGCATGACGTGTATTTACGCTGATATAACCGGCTGAGGCGCAATTTGTGTGGGACAGCGTGGCTGAGGGTCCGCATGCCACTGTAAAATACGGTAACGCTTGGTCCTCCACATAGTGTCATGAGCCGGGGAACTCGCTAAGCCCAAAAGGGGAGGATGAGCGGCGGTCGTTGTTGTCGCGAATCGCTTCAATTTTCTGACTGCATCTCTTTCTCTTCTGCCTGCGTGTGCACTTTGTGTGTATATATACCCCCAGCATTCTCGCTGGATATTGTGTTGGCCTTCTCCGCTTCCTGTTCCTTCGTCCACGGTTCCTACTTCCCGGCTTGAGTATCAAGTGAGCGACCCGCCGAGTCAGCGGCTAGCATCCACGGTTCGCAGTCAGCATTATCTAGTGATACTCCTGTTATTGTTTGTTCAAGTTCCACATGGCCCCATACGACGACTACCGCTTATCTTCGAGTATCTTGGAGAGTCCACGCGATGGACCCCGTCACTCCAGAGAACACATGCATTCTCGTGGTCCTCCGGTACGCGAACGACCACGCCCGGCCTTCGATGATGATGATGAGCGCTTTGAGTCACGCCTGCATGCGGCTGACCGATATGGTCCTCCTGCCCGCCGGCCAGAAAGGTTTTACGATGATGCGGACTCGTTTGTCTCGTCTGAGCGCCCTGAACGCCGCCGGGGAGTGAGCCCTCCTCCTCGACCCCGCCTTCTGCGACGACAATCTTCCCTGGATACCTTTGATCGCATCCCATCACGCAAATTGGAAGAGATGTACTACCGGGGCCCTTCTCCCCGACTTTCACCGCCTCCGAGATCAAGGTACTCTCCTTCTCCGCGGCCCCATATAGATGACCTCTATTACGAGGATATTCGCATCGCAGAGCCGGACTACTATGGAGACGAAGAGTTTAGAGGATTTCGCGAGCGGGATCAGTATCCAACTCGCCCTCGTCGCTCCAGTAGCCGTTTCCAGGAGAGGATTATCGAAGAACGCATTGAGAGACCCTACCCCCGAAAGGGCAAAACTCGCATGCCCAAGAAACTGGTCCATCCTCGGGCCATCCTCGACAAGGGCTATCCTTTTGAGGAAGAAGACAAAGCGGTCATGATTCAGGTAGCTCTCTCCAAGGAGCAGATTGATGAGCTTGTCACTATCAGCCGGGAGATTAGGCGGGTAAACGAAAGTAGGCTAAACACTCGTCTTGGGTTTTTGGAAAGCCATATCATGCTAACTTCCTGATTCCTCACAGCCCGAATTGTACGCACTTCCCCGTCACCCATTCGTATGGAACGGCTTAGTATCGCAGATAGTCCACCTCGAGCAAGCCACGATACGCTGATTGTTGAGCGATCACCACCTCGGTCACACTCGCGCCATCACCGCCACCGTCGTGGGCACAGCGAGAGGAATTTGAGCGTTTCCCGAACCAGATCTCGATCAATATCGGTTCAGAGTCGTCGTCGCCGTCGGTCATCGCCTGGACGCCGCGAGGCCAATCGAGATGAGACTGGTCCTCTGGCCATCATGGTGCGCCCCCGAGACAGTGACGATGATCTAAAACTCGTCGGACCACTGGAACGCCGCAGTGGTGACCTAATCGAGGACGAAGAAGTTCATGAAGTGAAAAAGGAGCGCAAATGTAAGATAATCTGCGGTATAATTAAAGTAATGGCACAGTGCTAACTTGTCTACAGCTCCCAATTCTCGACTTATTCGCGCGATGATGGCCACTCTAACTTAACCCTGATCGGCACCCCTACGCTTTCCCTTTTTAATTCCCCTTTCCCTTCAATTCCATTTTTTTATTTTTGTGTTCACTTCTTTTTTAAATACCATACTGGAATATGGGCAGAATGTAATGGCTGGAGGGCATATACTTGACACATACGACGCCGCATGTTTACGATACATATGAACATAATAATGACTATAATTCCATACTTGTCTTTCTTGTAGTTGTATTTGTACCTGAATGCTCTAGCTGTATATGAAACTGCGTGGTGCGACGGAGGCGGTGACGGCCCGCGTGGCCTTGACATCCAGAATCTCACTTCCCCTCCGTGACATTTTCCATCGCAATTCATCCCCTCTCCAGAGAATAATTTCTAAGAATATTCTAATATTATATCGAATATTCCTCTGCTAAATTAGCCATATTGCCTACCATCATGGACCGAGTGCAGGCGTTCGGAAAGAACCTCAGGTAATAAACCCCTCTTCCCCGGATCCAGTGCATTGCTTGTTTTGGTAGAGCTGTCATGTCGCATTAGACCACTGTGATCGTTGAAGAAAACCTTGCCTGCTGACATGATCTGTTCTTGCTATTTATTGCGGCTAGTGCGAACTTCACGCCCTTTGCTGCGCGCACGCAGCAGATGCTCAAGGAGCAATTTGGCCAGGTTGAGGACAAGACTCAGCTCCCCGACGAGTACATCGAACTCGAGAAGCGTATTGATGCGTTGAAACTGGTTCACCAGAAGCTTCTGCAAGTGACGTGAGTGTCTTCCCTTGTCATCCTGTGGCTTAAGAACTCAGCCCCTCTCCGATCCAGCTTTCACATGAATGTACTCGATACTGACGAGTTGTTCTTCCCCACCCTCCAGCTCACAGTACTCCAATGAAGCCTACGATTATCCCCCCAACATCCGCGAGTCCTTCAATGACCTTGGCCGTACCATCCAAGAAAAGGTCCAGCTCCTCTCCCAGGCCGCCTCCCCCGCGGAGGCCCAGGCTGCCCTGACTGCCCCGCCGGCCGCAAAGCCCCAGCCCAAGACCTTCAACCATGCCATTGCTCGCGCCTCCCTTTCCGGATCGCAGACTCTGGCCCAGAGTGCTAGCGGCGAGGACCCCTTGGGAGGTGCCTTGGAGAAGTATGCCCTCGCCTCGGAGAAGGTGGGCGAGGCCCGTCTGGCACAGGACGCCCAGATTCAGTCGCGGTTCCTGGCTGGATGGAACACAACGCTTAACACGAATCTGATGTTTGCTGCTAAGGCGCGCAGAAATGTTGAAAATGCTCGTCTCATGTTGGACTCGGTGAAGGCTAGCAAGAAGGCTGCTGCCCGGGGTGACCTTGACAACTTGAGCGAGGAGGCCCGTGCCGAGATTGAGCAGGCGGAGGATGAATTTGTCGGACAGACTGAGGAGGCTGTGAGCGTCATGAAAAATGTAAGTTTACCCTTTGTTGTCAGTGCGAGAGAACCCACTCTAACCGTGTCCCCACCAGGTCCTCGACACCCCCGAGCCCTTGAGAAACCTGGCAGACTTGATTGCAGCACAACTGGAGTTTCACAAGCGGTCGTACGAGATTCTTAGCGAACTGGCTCCTGTCGTCGACGGTCTACAAGTTGAGCAAGAGGTACGTATATCTACATCCTTTCCCAGTCCGGTCTATGTTCCATTCTCTGACTATGGCTTTTAGGCTAACTATCGTAAGAGCCGTGAGGGAGCGTAAATGATATCATGATTTTCTATCTTGTCGTGGTCTTTGTTTGTTCTCGATGTCCCAGCTTGTGTTTCTTAACCACCCCATCACTGTACTGCTTTTGTGCTCGGGATGAGCTTTCCGTATACTTATATGCTTGAGCCTGAAATGAATTCCCCATCGAATGATGCTTGATGATCAATTAAAAACGTTTCAATGATCCGAACATTCGCAGTAGTCTCGTAGGTGCACATGGCGCGTCTACCGCGGTAAAATCACGAAGCGCAGCCGCCACTTTCTTATAGCCTCAGGCATCAATGTCACAGCTGGCCGCTCCGCAATCCGCCCATTCCAGACCGATCACTATCAAACGGCTCCTGTCAAGTCATTTCCTCGAAGACTAGACGTGTGCTTTTCCTGTGATCACGAACCGAAATCGCCGATTTACGCGGTCCAGAATACGATCGATAAGGGCGGCAACAACACGGCCAATTCACATTTCATAGCGGGAAGCTAGCTAGCTACGTCCGGCCCCGGAATCGAGAATCGCAATCGAGCAAACGAACAAAGCATTGAGACCATCACCGGATCTATCTGCACGCACTACTGGAGATAAATATACGGCGTCCACGCGGATTACTAGCAAAGACGATCAATCGTGTTGGGTTTTGGGCTGGTCCTGAATCTGATTGCTCCGTCTTGATTGATCCTTCCGTCGTCACCTCTGAGGAAAGGAAGTCCGTTATTGATTGCGAAGCTCTCTACGCTACATTGCAAAAGAAGGAAAACATATAAGCAAAATGGCATCTGGGTATGTTGCACTTCGAACTATCAATGTCACCCTCATAAGACGAGGGGTATACTGACCAGTGACTCTCCAAACAGCGCAAGTCTAATCATCGGCCTTATCATCGTCGTGCTCGCCTCCATCGTCGCGTGGGTGTTTAGTCCTAAGGGTGATAACCAGACGTTCGTCTCCCTTCCTCTGCCCCCTGCCATCCTATGGGAGTATAAGTGTGCTGGCTGACTGACTGACTGGGTTCTAGGCTCTGGCGGAGTACGCTGATTCTCTCGTTTATTTCGTGTTTCCTTATGTGGGGTAAGTAGCTCTACAGTTCAAGATGTGGATGTGGATGGCTGACTTGGCTTGAATAGCGATTATCTTCATGGCGCAATGGCATCCTCTTATCGCACCCAAAAGATCGGATATTCGACCTGATCGTGTACCGCAGTAAACACTTTTTCTGCGCTCGTGGAATCGGGTTTGAGCTGGCTGGCTGGTTAGGATGATGAATGGGATAATGGATCTTGTATAGCTACCCTTTTTTTTTTTTTTTAATATTGTTATAGCGGAATATCAGAGATTCTTCATACATATATTACAACTATAAATGCAATTCTATTGTAGACAGATTAACCAACTCCTACGGCTCCTAACACCACTCGCTGAACCGCCCATCGAGCCATTAAACCTACTACCGCCAACGCCACAGCGCGCAAATATCCACATCCAAGTAAGATATACAACGCTTCAATATTACTCAACAACACCAAATGCGTATCCGCCGCCCCCAGCGACAAGAGCGAACCTATTGACTCCAAGAACAAAGCCAAATACTGATTCGCGGGAGCAGAAACAGGCACCATCGAGGCTAGTTTGGCAATCCAGCTCTCGGGCAACGGAGGCATTGGCCACGACCCGGGTAATGACGAAGTAAATGATGAAGTAGCAGGCGACAACCCAGACGTAGGCGCAGGGATTAGTGTCGCGATTGGTGTCGGGACACCCTGCTGTCGAGCGATTATGATGTCTGTTGGTTTCTGGATGTAGGTTTCGGAGGAGGCATTGTTCCCGCCGCTGCCATCTGGACCCCAAATGACGAGGAGAATGGGGAAGAGCTTTGCGCAGCTGCTGACTAGCAGAGCGGTGCTGATGGCCGTTGGGCTTGCGGGTGCCGGAGGCGGGAGGGGTTGGACGTTTGTGATAGGAGCTATGGATGCTCGTCTCAAAGGAGGTGCGGCAGAAGGAGGGGGTGGTGGAAGGGGAGAAGTAAGGTTTCCGGAGGCGCTATTGGTGCGAACGAGAGATGGCGATGACAGCGAGGCTGGATCATGTTGCGGCAGTTTCGGTGGACTTGTCGCTGGCGGATTCGCGGCAGCTGTATGTGGTTGCGCTTGCGGAGCCTTAGGCTGGACACTGGAAGACGAGCAGGTTGGAGGAGAAGGGTGAGATGTAGAGGGTTGGTCCGTCAAGGTGCCATCATTCGCGCTCCCTCCGCTGATTTTATCAGTGCCACTATCGGCGGGACGACATCTAGGGACCAACACGGACGCCAATAAACGAACGGTAAGATGATGCGCAAGCGTCGCGAGAGCATTTAGAGTGAGGAAAAAGAAGTATTGGAGAATAATCGGGGTGTGAATGAGGAAGCTGGAGGTCACGGATTGCGATTTTTCGATGCGCGCCCAGGTCAGGTAAACGTCGAAGAGGAGAAGGAGGATACCAAGGCGGATTATGGAGCGCTAAAGAAACATTCAATGTTAGATTTGGATTGGATAGGTAGAAGACTGCGTCTCACATCGAATTGGTTATCATCTCTTCCGAGCCGGTTGAAAAGGAGATGCCGGTACACCTGTCAAGTTAGGTTAGTTATTACTCTTCCACCTTTGAACAAAAGAATATATACACACCTGCGGCTTGATCAAAACCAGGTCGATAAACAGTACGACAAAGTCATACTCGACGTATTTGTCCGCAAAGTGCTGGCAGCGCGGACATTGTGTCAAGCGCACGCCTTTGCCCAGCGATCGATCATCGGCACGGCTGTAAGTGCTGTACAGGTGGGAAACCGGATAGGAGCATTCGATGCAGATGGGCATCGTGTCATTGGCGCATAGTTATCGGGTCCATGGTACAGAGAAAAAAATTGGCCGGGAGAAGGTGCATCTACAGATGGTCGGGGTTGAAGCTCGCCCGAAGGCGGTAAAATATGTCAATATATTCCAGTCTTTAGATCTATGTTCGACATCCAAATATATACAAGAACCTAATCAATCACACCAGTATTATCTGCCCAGCTCGGTTCGATAGTCCGACAAACAGCCTCGTAATCCTGAAGCTTTTGCGCATCGTCAGGTAGACCCGGAGTCGTCCAGAACATCGTCCAATTAGTATCCGCCAACTTCCACGTCCCACGAGACCGCTCAAAGTACCATTTATTAACCGGATTGTCCTTGCGACTGCGCCAGCAGAGTCCATTGGGGAAGCATGTGCGCACCATCGCGTTGAAGACCATGTCCGCCACACCTCCTGCTCCTTGGCTACGTTTCAAAACGGCGAACTTGTCAAGGTAGGGGACCATTCGCGCGCGGCTGGCCTCGCTGTCGTCGTCTGGGACGCCAGGGGGTGTTTCCCAGGTGAGGATGGCACCGCCTTCATACTCGCCTGCGATGATTACACCTGCTAGGCGGTCGTTGACTCGTTTCAAGTAGTCCTGGACGTCGAGTTTGTGGTTAAAGGAGTCTTCGATCAAATAGACCAAACGAGGCAGGTCAATGCATGGATCAGTCAGCTTCACGCGGCCCTCTTTATTGGGAGCCCACACATGGACTCGCGTATCAGGAAGGACCGTCAGCGGCATGCCGCGTTTGACAAAGGTCGTGTGAGAGACAGGCGGGTTGAATGTGTTGTTGCCATCAAGGGCACTGCGCCGACTCATGGGCAGGGAAGATGAAAGCAATGGTTTATCAGTAAGCAGATTGTGAATGAGCGGGTTCCTTTGTCGTCGCGTTCCCACGGCAGACACGTCCGAAGCAGCAGTTTGCGGCGTCTGGGCTGAATTGGCTATATCCGTTGGCGATGAGATGATGCCGGATGATGTGGCAGGCAACATGGCAAGGGCCTTTTCAGACAGTCGGAGGTTTTCGATATGTCCATCAATCGCTTCTATCCCAGATTTTGCTTGGTTTGTTTGGTACACTTGACCGGACGGCGTCGAGGCGACTTCCGAATTGACAAACTCCGTGAGGGGGTTACTATTTTCAATGGAAGTTTCCCCTTCGTCAATTTTTGCGGCTTCAGGTGCCAGCAATGACTGTCCCACCTGCAGCAGTTCGTCTTCGATATCCTCAACCTCCTGTTCCATGTTGATGAAGACATGCGATGTCTGCGGTCCACTATAGGCCGGGATTCCCCCCAGCGGATCCAACAGGATAACCCGGTCTAAGGATACCTCTTTCTGCAAGCCCTTTATCCTATCAGCAGTGACCAATGGATCCTCATCAGGATCATGAGGGTATGCCAGCCCTGCCAACTCCTTAGTCAGAGCAAGTACGGCGTCGTTCGCAGGGATTAAAACTGCCCGGGGCGTATCCATAGTATATCCAATTGGAGGTACAATCACAGTGTGTGCATCACGCAACGGGTTCAGCAGCAGCTTTCGTGAGAACACCATGGGTTCCGTAGCAGCTGATGTAATGGAGAACCCCGAATCTAAGCGGACGGACTTAGAATCAGGCTGTGCATCAATCGCGCTGGAAATGCGATCTGCTTGGTCTATGGCGATTTTCCGCAGCACATTAGGATCATCTTTTGTCCCCGGATCAACTACAACACAACAGGGCAATCCCAGACGGCTCAGCTGGGCTAGGGTTTTGGCGACGCCATTGATAATGGGGGTCTCGAGAAACTGAGGTGTTGTGATCTTCACAAGAGCCAAGTGAAGCTTCTCTTCCACTACATCCTGTGGTTGAACTGCAGGAGTCGCATGCTGACGGAAGACGGGACTAGCGTAGACGGATCGCGAGGCACCATAAAATGAGCTGCCGGAAGATGACGGCTGAGGTGTCAAAGCTGCTGCATTCGCCGTCGCCTGCGAAATCTCCGGTTCGGCTTTAAGTGTTGTAGGAGGGTTGTAATCTGTCTTTGGTTGCTGCTTGATTCGCGCCAGATATGATTTGGCTTCTCGCTTGGTTGGGGCCGAGCTCAACAGACTGAGGAAGAATTCCTAGCGACAACTATCAGCACATATTCCTATGGTGTATAAAGCACCCAGGCGTCATACCCGATCAAGCAGCTTTTCCTTGGCCCGTCGGCCCAATCGATCATTATTCTTACTATAACTGGAAAACTCGGCGCTCTGGTGGACTGGCCGGTCGGCACTGGAAGGAAAGGACCGGCACCATGGTCGAGGAAGGGGGTCGTGTTTAAGCAAACGATTATTCTGCTGCTGGATTTAATTAGTATATAGGAATTAAATGCCGTACACAAGTATTGCGACGAATGAGGGAATGTATTTACCTGAAGCAATGAAGACTGAGCAGAGCGCGGCCACTTCAACGTGGAGGCGCTCATGTTTCATTATGGTCGCTCGAGTGAGGAACCAATGCCAAGAGGAGATGCATAGGAAAGAAAGAAAAGAAGAGGAAAAGAGTCAATTGAAGAGTTGGAGAAAAGAAAAAGCGTGGGGAGTCAAATTGATCTGAGTCGATGTGGGATAATGACGCATTGCCGCTTTCGGCCGTTCGGCGCCGATCCCGCTCTACTATGGAACAAAAACATGAAGATATTTCATTCATCTACTGAGCTATACAGCTACAATCGGCTGTTCTATCTGTCTGGAGTCGGCGGAATTCCAAGGAGAATGCGGTTTTCCTTGCTTTGCAGTCTCTCCAGCGTCACCTCGAATAACCGCGGAAGGCCGGTGTTGCCATACTCTGTGCCCTCGACTATCATCTGTGCAATCCACAATGCTGACAGAAATATCTGGGGCATCCCATGACCGTTGAACCCGGCAATCACAATCTGTCCAGGCTTCCCGGGTATAGGTCCGATATGTGGGAGGAAATCCGTTGTATATCCCATGACTGTACTCTCGGTTAGAACTATATATCCGACAAGGTCAAGAGGGATTTGAAAGAGACATACTCCCCGTCCAGACTCGATCTGTATATGCCCCCGTACTCTCCCATCCACGAAAGTACCGTTGCATGTAACCGTCAAAGTACTGTGCGGCCGATTCAATCAACCTGCTGTCATCTGTAACGTTGTACCAATTCCCCTGCTCACTTAGATACATTGACCGCGCCCCTCCAACGACGATACTTCCATCTGGCCGAGGAATCAGATAGTCATAATCCCAGTTGTTAAACCGTAATGTGTAAGAGCTGTCCAACGGCTTGCTGGGCGGGCTGGGAACAACGATACGACTGCAGATGCCTCGTACCGGAATGATACGGTTCTGGAACTCCGGGACTAGGCCTGGCGTATAAGCGTTACAAGCATACACAACGTGTTTTGCACGGATTGAGCCCCGGTCTGTCGTTACTGTCCAACGTCCGTGTTTGTCTGGGGTATCGGATACTTGCAGGACGGGTGTGTATGTCTGCAGATTTGCCCCGCTGGCTATTGCTCTTTTGAGGAGGTGTATGATAAGCTTGTATGGCCAGAGTCGTCCTGCTTCGTAGCTGAAGCAGCCTCGTGCGCCCTTGACACTTGAGAACTGGCTATTGTAAGTATATATTTATCTACAACCGTTGCAGTTGGAGATAAACGCACAGCCTCTGCCTTTTCTCCAGCCCTCATCTGAACAAGCTCACTCGCTTTCGATCCATTCATCACCAGTGATTCTAATCCGCTTTTGAGTTTGGCAAAGTGAGCATCATCAAGCTGAACATCGATGGCATGAGCCACCCTCAAATCGCACTCGATCTTCTCCTTCTCGACAAAAGACTGGACAGCCCGGAGATTCTGCATTTCGAACGAAGCTACTTCAGCTGCTGCTTCAATGCCGTGGTCATTTGCTAGGATGCTGATGCCATTGTAGACGTCGGGTTTGAGGTGGCCTCCTATTGTGTAGAAGCGTGATTAATAGGTCACTTTCTCCTTTCATCCTACAAGTCAAAAGATTTAAGGGAAGCGGATGCAATGAGAGAAGTAACCTCACCATTTCTCCCCGTCGCTCCTGAGCAAGCCTGTCGAGCTTCTAGAATCACGATAGATGGCTTCTCCTTCCCTATGCTCTGACTCTGATCAAGACAATGGTACGCCGTTGCTGCCCCTGTATATCCAGCACCGATAATGACGATATCGCTGGTTTCGGGCAGCGTTTCGGTTGACCGATGGTTGTCCAAGACATCTGGCTGGGAGCGCCAGTAAGAGGTCATGCCTCCGTCGACGGGGAAGGGCTTGGTCATGGCTTGGTAGTCAATGTCCAACGTTGATGGTTCGGTGTAATAGTTGAATTACCACTGTAAATGACGTTGTACACGTACTTATCATGTACTATATACGTCCGTCTCGTCAGTGATTGGTTAAGACTGCTGACATTGGAGATGAAGATGCGGAGTAGATAATCTATCTATACAGAGCACGTCTGAAGATAAGCAAGGGTTTGTATGTACTTATATGAACTTCATCTATTTGGCAGGAGATAGACTGATATCGGCCATTACAGTCTTAATATCTTTACCCCTCAGATGCAATAATCCCTGCTGCCATCTCCGGCAAGCTCTCAGCAGTCACCTCCATCTCCCCAAACAACTCCGGAAGTGCCTGCTTCTCATACACAGTACAGTACGCTCCTTTAAATCTACACCAAATTAGCTTATCACCCTTATCATGAGACTTATAAAAAGAAAATTAAGACATACCCCGTGCGCCTCGCCGCAGAAACATCCCACATATGCGCTGCCGCAAACCACGGCTTCTCTCCACCCTCTATCTTCAACCTCTCCAACAACGGCCGATACGCTCCAGGATCCGGCTTCCCAACACCAGCTGTATCGCACGATAGGAGATTTTCCGAGGGCATCTCAACACCCGCATTGCGCAGATACGCACCGACCCTGTTCAAATCGCCAGCCGTGAGCGCCCAAACCGTAAACCCGGCCTCGCGGAGTTTTTGCACGCATTCCAGCGCTCCAGGGCGGAGGTCAAGATTTGCATATTCTTGCATGATATACGCGAGGTCTTCGTCTGTGCCGACGGTTGCGGGGTCTGCAATACCTGCTTGGTAAAGCATGCGGTGGAATATCTTTTCAAAAATGGTGGCATAGGGTGTATAGGCGCCCGAGACGCTGAGGTAAGTGTATTCGCGCTCGGCGACTTCGACCCAGGTGTAGCCTAGGAAGGATGGTTGGACGCCGTGTTCGCGGAGTTTGGGGCCTAGGCGGGTGTCGATGGCGCTGTAGATGCGGTCGTAGGAGACGAGAGTCCCTACGACGTCGAACACGACATTTCTGTTGGCTGGCATTGTGATAATTGATGAACCGATTGTTATCTGGTTGGACAGGATAGATTCGATTGATACAATTATGGTTGGCAGTCAATTTATATAGGGCTCAGCCATTGTCCTGAGTCATTTCCCCGCCGGCTTATCTTGTGTGATTCGGAGAAGATCCGTAATGGTTACATCGGAGGATGTACTTTTGAATGCATATACCACAGGCTAAATGAAAAATAATATAAGAACAAGGTATTCAGGAATGGGGTTGACCTTATCTGGACTTGATGGACCTGACTGTATCGGCCAAGATCACTGTCCAGTCTAAATGTATACAGATATCACACTTATCAGATAGACCGGAGTCCAAGACAAGATGAATATTCTTCTTTTCCACCAGAATGTATATAGAAGCCTAAGGATTCATTTACATTCCTGAGAATCGTCTCTTATAACCATAACCAAATTAACATGGCAATCCAACAGAATATCTCAAAGTTATCCAAAGATATACCCAAAACCTCTGATGTCGAAAAAGAAGCAACGGACATCAGCAATGGCACGACGGTGGTGTTGGGAACGGCCATTGACAATGCCGGATATCACCGAAGACTCGGAAGAAGGCAGATCATGATGATGACTTTCGGAGCAGGCGTAGGTACTGGCTTGTAAGTTGTGCTGGTTGAAAACATCATCTTGTTCTAACCAAGCACAGGTGGGTAGGAACGGGAACAGCCTTGAAATTTGGTAAGCCCTGGGGAGAGCGACTGTTCACAGTTTGGAAAGCTAAGCCTTCATAGCGGGCCCTGCGGGAACTGCTGTTGCATATACTATCACTGCGTGAGAGCTGTTCGAACCATGTCCGAAGAAGTAGACTAACTGTGAAACAGCATGATTGTGTATTTGCAATTCACGTCCATTGGTGAAATGACTACATACAAGCCTGTTCATGGTGGCTTTATTCGCCAGTGTGTCGAATATGTCGAGCCGGCATTTGGTTTTGCAATTGGCATCAATTTTTGGTTTAGTGTGAGTCTGAACAAACCACCATCTTGACGTATCTTCAACATGAGCACAAAGCAATAGCTAACCTACTGCCATAGTGGGTTATATGCATCCCAGCCGAAATCACCGCCGCCGTATCAGTGCTTGAGTTCTGGCCGCAGACCACTTCGATACCGTTGGCAGCGTATATCACTATCTTTCTGGTAGCAATCTCCCTCGCAAACGTTTTTGGGGTTCGTCTATATGGACACGTTGAATACACGATGTCGTTCATCAAATGCCTGGCCATTTTTGCAGTCATCTTCTTCATGTTCATCATGACATCTGGCGGTATTCCTGCTACGAACGGGCCTATCGAATTCCGCTACTGGAAGAATCCTGGTGCATTCAACAATGGCATCAAAGGAGTCGCCAAGGCGTTTGTCCAAGCTCTCTTCAGCTTTGGAGGAGGTGAGTACTAGCAACGATGCTTTGTCGATCCAATTCCAAGTTGCTAAGCATCTGACTAGGTGAGCACATTGCTATTATCGCCGGTGAGGCGAAGGAGCCGAGAAAGACGGTCCGCAGCGCCATCAACCCTATATTTTGGCGGATGGCCACCTTTTTCGTGGTCAATATCTGGCTTGTCGGAATGTGCGTACCGTACGATGATGAAAACCTCATCAGTGGTAGTGGCACCTTGGGAAGCCCCTTCGTCATCGCCATTGAACGGGCTGGTGTGATGTGGTTTGCTCATGTCATCAATGGTTTCATCTTCCTCACTGTCATCAGCTGTGGGATCACAAGCGCCTATATCGCCACTCGTAGTCTGGCTGCTTTGGCTGACCTGTCTATTATCCATCCATTTTTTGGCCAGAAGGATACAATGGGTCGACCGTATGTGGCCTTGGCAATCAGTATAGTTCTGGGAGGAGGGCTCTGTTACCTCAACTGTAGCAACCAGGGGGCTGTTGTATACGAATGGTTTTCAGATTTGGTATGTTTCCATTGCTGTAGACGCAATAAAGCCGAAGCTAACCATTGTCTAGGTGGGCATATCGACGCTCTTCCAGTGGGCAGGTATCTTTATCTCTCACATCCGGTTTCGAAGGGGCTTGAAAGCCCAAGGCATTGATTACCGCTCCCTCCCCTTCCGCGATTCCGTGGCACCATATGCTCAATACCTGGCATTGGTAGTCATCGTATTCATTGCCGGCTGCGAGTTCTATCTTGCCTGTTTCCCATTTGGCGAGAAAGGGTCGGCCAAGAGCTTCTTCTCATCGTACATTGCAGCGCCTCTCTTTTTTGTTGATTATTTCGCATACAAGGTGAGTTTCTGCACCGCGTTTTTAAAGCGAAGCATTGCATGGCTAACAAAAGTCATTGTCTTCCACAGTTCTATTTCAAATCCAAGATTGTTCCAGCATCGGAGATGGACTTCAAGGAAGCCTTTGCATTTGACGAAGAAGATCGACTAAGAGCCGCAATGACGGACCAGAATAGCCAGGACGGTCCGAAATCGAAACTGATGAAGAGACTCAAATATTTCACGCTTGGATGATCTGGGTTTCAAGTTGAGGTGTCATGAGCTGTCAACTGCCACACATATGTCCGGTGCAAAGCAAGGACCAACCCTGATGTCAATCCGTCAGAACCTTATTGTAACCTCCATATAGATGTATGCTATTCCAGTCAGTTAATCAATCTATGTCTCAGTCTTTTTCCGATTGTGGTCAAGACTGCCCAGCTCGGCCAAGCACAGTATAGTGGGCCAGTAAATCGGACAGAAGGATCCTTGATCTCTGTCTCGGATACTTGTGGCATAAGCGACTGGAAACGAAGACTCGACGTCATTTAGAGAGTGCCTTCCTCTGCAAATATGAGAACTGCTGTTGTAGTCGTGATGGTGAACGAGGAACTGCATTCCGTCGCTGTGCTGACTCAGCCGTAGTCCCGGGCGGGCGATCTCGGCGTTATGATAGTGGGAGGACGAAGTATGGCTGCCCCGCGATTCACTTTGCTCTCTTCTTTAGAATTCTGCTGGAAGATTGCATTGTCCGAGTTGAATCTTGCATAGATCTCAAGTTAGAGTACATACTACTGTTTCAATCCAACGCTGTACGCCTCCTCCATACTGAACATCCCCGCACTCTTACCCGACGGTCGCAAATTCTTCGCCTCTGGGTCAAGCCTTTGATCCCTTGCACGTTCCTGAACGTCCCGAGAGCCCTGTGGCCAGGGTCAGAACTTTTTCTCTACCGTAACCTACTTTCTCATTCACTGCTTTTAGACCATAATAACACATCAAATCGCATATTGAAGGTGGGATTGCACCCTCTACCTGGTCTGTTCTCTCTTATCTTACCCGCATTAAGCTAACTGAGGCTCCCCACCGTTCCATTTCTTCTAGGCTCTCTTTTCGAATCTCCGTGCAATTTTCAACTTCGCCGGCCCTTTTTCCATTGAACGCTCAGAACTCTCGATAATCTACATAACCCCTCTTTCCGAAAGGCGCATACTCGCATAAGAACAGAAACAAGAAGAGAAGGGTAAAAAGAGCGAAAACCCTTATCTACGGAAAATCCATCGAAATCGATCAGATCGCTGCAACCATGGCAGACCACACGGACAGACCAGCAGAGCCCATTTCCGAGGTCGAACCCACCGATTTCAAGCCCATGTCGAATGTGGAGGAATTTTCGTTGCCGATGACCGCTGATGATATCGCTCGAATGGATCCGCGTCTCGGAGCCGCCATGGCCTCGGGCCTACCTCTCGAAGACATTGATGACGACGATGAGGAAGATATGGACGAGGGCTACGTTGCTGTCGACCATGATGATACCAGTGATTTCTCCTATTGGTTCCGCCGTCCACCAGTGCACCAGCGCACCCAGTTGGATGAACTGCACCCGTTCGTGCAGGTCCTCTCCGTATCCAACGTCGACGATTGTGTCCAAGTGGAGAATGCCCTTCCGGAACCCGAGCGCTGCTCTCGCGAAAAAGTATGTTGAAATCGGACCTTGTTCCATTGCTGCGGAAAGGATGCGAGTTTTGTTTTTTTTTTTTTTTTCCCTCCTTTTTTCTTTTTTCTTTTTTGCCCCGGAAATTTTCATTTTGTGCCTATGGGACCCGTTTGGCTTTTTTTTTTTGTGACCAGAGGCATCGCCGTGCATCATTACTCTTACTGACTGGATTCTTTCTCGTCTTAAGTTTCTATACCGTCTTAACAAATGCCCCGAACTTTCCTTAGGTCTCTTCACACTTCCTGTTATCCCGGAGGGAGAGCCGAAACCTCGCCCGACATTGGTGGGACATGTTGTCGCCGCTCGGTCTTCTGCTCCTCGTGTGACAGACCACTCCATGCAGATGCCCGCCAACTGGAGGAATGAACGGTCGACCGTTGAGAATGGAGAGACAATTGGTCATGATGAATACAGCAACACCATTGCTGTGCACTCGCTTGCGGTGCTTCCAGAGCACCAAAACAAGCAAGTCGGTACTACTCTGATGAAGTCCTACATTCAGCGGATCAAAGAAGCCGCCATTGCCGATCGCATTGTCCTCATTGCACACGACCACCTGGTGCCCTTCTACGAAGTATTGGGGTTTGAGAACCGTGGACCTAGCGAGTGCAAGCATGGAGGCGGTGGTTGGTATGATATGGTAAGACTTTAACTCTCCCTCCTTTTGTAACTGAATGAAGACTGATGGATATAGTCGCTGGAACTCATGGATGAGTGATACGTTTTCTATCTTCTTAAACGGCTGCTTATTTCGTTCTGCATCGCCTGGTGGTATGGACATTGTCGGTTGCATTACCCTTTTCTGTCTCGTACTTTGTCCTTTTGTCTTCTCTTTTTCGTTTATTTGCGGTTTGGTTTTACAGGGCTGGTCCAAGGAATCTAAGAGCAACGGAGTTTCGTGCTGGGCTATGACGACTAACTCTATGATGTCCCGGGTTAAGCAAGGTGGTTATCTGGTGTATCATAGTGCACGGTAGTAGCAATGTACATGATGATATGAATGATTCTTGCTATAGCACAAAGCGTTGAATTGTACTCTGTAGACTGAACTTTAGTGTAACAGTACTATCTTCTGCGGAATTAGGTTAGTAACACACTCACCGCCAGGCAGAACAGCCCACCGCCCAGCAATTTTTTTCCCGCTCATCCAACTTTTTTTGTCCTCACAACAACAATCAGCATTCAAGAGTCGTTTTACAGTAATTTCGACTCGGCCCATCATGAAGACAACGTGGAAAGATGTGAGTTTTTGCTTGCTATTATATGCGTTAACTTGAAAGGCGAGTCGTAGTGATGACGGTGTACTAACTGTGAATTTTTCACCGCTCGATTAGATCGCACCTGTGCCCACCAGCCAGGAATTCCTGGACATTGTCCTGAGTCGCACGCAGCGACAGCTTCCTACGCAGATTCGTGCTGGATTCAAGATCAGCCGTATTCGAGGTATTTGGCGACCTAATTCGTTGCGTTAAAAACCGTGGCGGATGCGATAAAATCCTGGGTTGAAAATCGGTCGCTGATAAAAAAAATCTTTTTTCTGCCATGCAGGTTTCTATACTAGGAAGGTCAAGTACACACAGGAAACTTTCTGCGAGAAGTTCCAAGGGATTCTCGATGGATTCCCGAGATTGCAGGATATTCATCCTTTCCGTAAGGCACCTGGGACTATCAGGTTTTGTTGATTGGGCATTTTCTGACCAATTGCCTCCAGACAAGGATTTGATGAACACTCTTTACGATGCCGACCATTTCAAGATCGCCCTGGGTCAGGTCTCAACCGCCAAGCACCTCATCGAAACCGTTTCTCGCGACTACGTCCGTTTGATTAAATATGCGCAGTCTTTGTTCCAGTGCAAACAGCTTAAGCGCGCTGCGCTGGGTCGTATGGCCACCATTTGCAGACGTCTGAAAGATCCCCTCGTCTACTTGGAGCAGGTCCGCCAGCATTTGGGTCGTCTGCCGTCGATTGATCCCAACACTCGGACTCTGTTGATTTGCGGTTACCCTAACGTCGGAAAGTCCAGCTTCCTGCGCAGCGTTACCCGCGCCGATGTCGATGTTCAGCCTTATGCTTTCACCACCAAGAGTTTGTTCGTCGGACATTTCGATTACAAGTACCTGCGATTCCAGGCCATTGACACCCCTGGTATCCTGGACCACCCTCTGGAGGAAATGAACACCATTGAAATGCAGTCCATTACCGCAGTTGCTCACCTTCGTTCCGCCATTATGTACTTCATGGATCTGTCCGAGCAGTGTGGATACTCCGTTGCCGATCAGATCAAGCTCTTCCACAGCATTCGACCCCTTTTTGCCAACAAGATCGTGTTCCTCGTGATCAACAAGATTGATGTCAGACGGCCAGAGGACTTGGAGCCCGAATACCAGCAGGAGATCCAGAACATCCTCAACTCCGGAGATGTTGAAATCTTGCAGGTGTCATGCACCACTACCGAAGGTGTGACTGGTGTGAAGAATGCTGCTTGCGACAAGCTTTTGGCTGAGAGAGTTTCGCAGAAACTCAAGTCTGGTTCCAACAGCGCTGGTACCCCTGGTGGAAGACTTGGTGATGTCCTTTCTCGTATCCACGTCGCCCAGCCTACGGGTGGTGTGCAGCGTGAGACCTTCATTCCCGATGCTGTGAAGAATTTGAGGAAATACGACAAGGACGACCCGGAGCGCAAGAAGCTCGAGCGGGACATCGAAGAAGAGAACGGTGGTGCTGGTGTCTACAACATCGACCTCAAAAAGACCTACGACCTGGCAGATGAAGAGTGGAAACACGACAAGATCCCCGAAGTCTGGAACGGCAAGAACGTCTACGATTTTGTGGATCCGGATATCGAGGCCAAGCTCGCTACTCTGGAAGAGGAAGAAGAGAAACTGGAGCAGGACGGTTACTACGAGTCCGACGAGAGTGTCGAAGACGTAGAGGAGGCGGACACCCGCATGAAGGCGGACCTTATCCGCGAGAAGCGCGTACTGATGCGCAACGAGGCCAAGATGCGCAAATCCCTCAAGAACCGCGCCCAGATCCCCCGTACTGCCAAGTCCAAGAAGCTCTCCCATATGGAGAAAGCCCTGGACTCTGCCGGATACGATGTCGACGCTGCCGCTGCCCGTGCCCGTTCGCAGAGCCAGAGTCGCGGCCGCCCGCTTACTCGCGACACGGACGACAACAACGACGGCGACGCTATGGATGTCGATGCGGATCCCCGCCAGGCGATTGCCAAGGCCAAGGCTCGCGCTCGCAGCCAGGCTGCCACGAACCGTTTGGAGGATGGTGTTCAAGACGCAGAGCAGCGCACCAAGGCCGACCGTCTCAAGAAACTGGGACAGAAGAAGATGAACCGGATGGCGAGAGCAGGAGAAGCAGACAGACACACGACGGCATCGCTGCCGAAGCACTTGGTATGTTTCCTTCACTTGCTTCTTCTGATACTTGTTCGTATACTAACTACATTACAGTTCGCCGGAAAGCGCACAATCGGCAAGACACAACGTCGTTAAGGACTTGGGTAGGGACGTTGACGAAGCGACGAAGTCCGATCTTAATATTGTTCTTATTGATATTGGAATTCCGGGTATTCAAAAACTGGCGTTTGGGTTGACCTTTCTCGCTCTTCGTGCTTTTTGTTCGTTTGGTACTACATTATCTTGACAATACCTCATGGATGAATATTAACACAACTGTTGTCTGTGATACGATCTCTATGACATGTTGATGTGACTTTGCAATGTTGAGTGTTGTATATAGAAAAGAAGTTGTTGAGTTCTATGTTCATGAAAAATTGCAAGATTTGATCATATTAATTCGTATGCCGCATTTACATCATCCAAGCCTACATTACACCTTAAAACCAAACAAAACCAAAAAAAAAAGAAAAAAAAAACTATAATGGTACAAACCCCTCCATCCGCTTTCTATCCTCCTGCTCCTCTTTCTTCAACCGATCAGACCTCTTCCTCTCGTAAACAGCCCGAACAACCCTCTTCATCTGCTCCTCGCCCTGCGCAAAATTCGCCTTCGCCAGCCCAACCACCGAATCAATCTGCTCTGGTGTATACACAAAGTTCCACGTCGACAAAAAATCGTCAACATCGGGATCAATAGACCCCGGATGCGGCGCCATTGGCCGTGCAGGATCAGAAATCTCTTTGGCAACGGTTGAATTCTGCAACGTGCGTGTTGGAGCTGGAGATCGCGACATGGCTGATCCCTGCGGTAACTCGGGTGCGGAGGTGTTGGGGAGGAGAGGGAAGTAGACAACCGCGATACCTGCATCGGGACGCATGAGGTGGAAGTCTGATTCGGCGTGGTTTTCGTGCTGTGGGTGGAAGAGGCGTTTTGAAGGTGGTGGCTCATCTCCCGAGACACGCTCTTGCATCGTGCCCACCCAGATATTGCAGTAGGTGAGGTCTGTGTCTGAGGTGGCGGGGCGGTCTCCTGCTGGGTTTGTTTCGTTGTTGGACTCGGTTGTGCGGGGGATTTTGAGGTTGCGGCCGTGCATGTGTTTGTCTCCACGTTGGGCGCGGGCCATCTTGGAGTCTAGGGATTCATCGCTGATGTTTTGGGGTTCGCGGAGAATTTCAGAGGTTTGTTCGGGGTTGTCCTCTGCCTTGGGCCAGCCGGCTCCTACGGGCCAGCCTTTAATGCCGCGTTGTCGTGCATAGCCGTCTACCACGGAGAGCCAGTTTTCGCGCTTGATGTCGGCGGATGCATCGAAGGTGACGATAACGTCTACGTCTCTGCCTGGTCGGAGGAGTGGGTAGATCGGTAGGTTGTTGCTCATTCCAGCATCCATAAGACGGAGGTGTTGATTCTTAAAAATTGACTCTGGGCAAGACTCTGGCAGCATGTCCTTCATGCCCAGCACGTAATTTGGTATAGTAGCCGGATCGATGGGATGGACTCGAACGAGGTCTTTTGTCTTTCCTTGGATCAGAGAGTCAATGCCGCCAAACCCAGCTATACCTCTGATCACTGGCCGTATCTCCTTGTAGTAATGAGAGAGAGTTGCGCAGAAAGCGCTTCCCCATACGCCCATCAACTCAGGAATACGGGTCTCTGGTGTTGGGAGTTCTCCGCTAGAAAATAAATCCTTGCCCTCGTTGAAGTGCCTTCCTAGCGCCCAGGTTGGTATACCAGCGCCGAGCTCTTCGCAGAAGAACTCGTAGGGGGTAAACTCGAACCACTGGAACCACGCCTCGCTTCTTGACTCCTGGATGAGTCTCTCTGGCTTTCGGCGTCTTTGCATGTTTATATCGTCTTGGAGTTCCTCAAGAATCGGAATTTCATGACGCACAGCTGTGTAGATCGGGAGTGGATGGGCTCCATTGTCGACGTTGGGCCGCTGATTTGATAATTTAAGGTCGCGATCAGATACTCCAAGTTCGCCACGGGGAACAAGCAGTCTTGCTGAAAGCAAGATTCCATAAATGTCCACCAACCCAAAGTCCGCACCAGGGTCGCCTTTCAGCTTCTCGATCATTCCACTCAACAGATGCTTATTCGTGGGAGCTGTTGTGAGCAAGCTGAGGGCTTTCGGTGGGAATGCGATATGGACACCCAGTCTGTTCTTCAAATGGTTCATTAAGCGGTTGAAATTTCCCTGGGCAATAGACGAGTGGTATAGCGTCTGCAGCCAACAACTTCCGCTAACCCCGGCCGTATAAGTGACGCAGTCCCAGAGACCCGCCTCTTGCGCGGCAAGATATGAGCCTGTGCCAGCCACAAGAGCACGTAGCCCCCCTCCGGAGCCACACATGGCGATAATTGGAACATCCTCGGGGTGGATATCTGACTCAGGAATGTTAAGATAGGCTGCTAGTGCTTTGACCGCGTGCTGCTGTCGTTTCTTGCGAAAAGCCTGTTCCTCAGGGCAGAGAGTATCTCCAATACGGACCCTAGCTTCTCGCAGAATTTCTGGGTTGATATCCGCATCTTTGGATTCTCGCCATATCTCGTCAGCCAGGGATCCAGGAGACATCGAGAGCTCCCGTTGAAGCTTCTGGACTGTGCCCGGCAAGTATTTGGTCCAGTCCGGAATAATGTATTGCTTGATATCAATATCCATCCATTCATTCGAGCCAACCGCTTGCTTCACGCCCCCGAACTTGTGTAAGATCCTCGTCCACATAGAATCGTCGTGGTGCACTTCCTCGGAATTCTTATCCGCATCGTTCCCACGCGAATCGCCGGCGTTATGCCTGTTGAATGGGTAGAAAGCATCTCGTGGGGCCGTAGTAGAATATGCATTTTTCTGGTCTGTAGGAAGTGATTGTCTGTTCAATTGAGCCGGATCTCCCGTCGCATACAGCGTCCCAGTGCCCACAACTAAGGTGGCAGGAAGGGCTGTCCAACGAGAACGTAGCATAGCAATACCCATCTTGCCCTGGGTACTCCGTTGCGAGGAGGAAAAGCAAAGAAAGGGCAACATCCAATTCCTCTTGTTGCCATTCCAGTTGAGTCAATTGGGCACCCTGAGCCTCTGCGATTCCAACCAGGTTCCATTGATCAACACGAATGCCACGATGACGAAATGTCACGTGACATGCTTGTCGGAGCGGAAGACGGGCCGAAATGAACCGTTTTGGGACTAGCGCTGGCATTGCGGAGAATGAACAGGAGGACATGATTGATGATTATGCAGCATTGCTACTGGATTGCTTGCGTTATGGGGCCCGGAGCCTCCTGAGTTGAATCGCATCTATTGTTATTGACCTTACCATGCCGGTATAATACGTCTACGTCTGCCTTGAGGCATGAAGATATTTGTTGTACTTATTTTATACTGATCGCGGGAACCGACTCGCCCGACTATGGTCGCCCCCAGAAATACGGCGTTCGCGGAGGAGAGCGCAGAGGTAGAGGTGCTATATGCCAACCTCGACAAGCTCAATGTCCTCACAAAGAAGATTCAGGGCTCGATGGTCCGGTTAGAGTCCGGAGGAAATGTGGTGAAGCATGCCATTGGGCCGATCTACAGCAACACCCAGTCGCTCCAAATTACCAACACTAATATTGACAAAGTCAATGAAGCTATTGAACGCCTTCGCCAGCCTCTCGATGCGAAGGGCCGGGAAGAGGGCGTTATCCGTGACGGGTGAGTATTTGACAGTCGGTACCTAGCTAGGTTGAACTATTTGCTGACTCCTAAAGAAGCCCGGAGAGCGCTGGGTTGTCGCAGTACCTTACGGCGATGAGGCGCGTAGAAAAGGCGCTTGTGGACCTTAGCTCGACGAATTTGAAATCCAATCAAAAAGCTATCTCAGAATTTACTGGTTTATTGAATACGGGAAGTGGGAAGCTTCAAGACATGTTCCGCGGCTTGCTGAGCGATCATGTTACTCCTGTCGAACCCCTACACTATCTGACGAAAGGTATGTGCGACTATTTAAAGTACAATGTATGAAGAGATAATAGCTTACATGCTCCTCTCTGGTTCGCAGAACTTCCGTTCCCATCGATTCCTGAAGACACCCTAGCCGAACTCGCCCCTGTATGCGCAGCCATCAGCTCAGCAGCCAGCCATGGGTCACGGAAAAACGAAGATGACAACCCCGCATTGCAAATATATGCCGAAATTCGCGGGCCGTACATCAATTCGAGCTTACAAAATCTTGCCATAGCATCGCTTAATACTGTCAAGCGGAGGGCTACCGATGGTCCATACAAGCAGGGCACCAACGGTGTCGGAATCTATTCCAATGCGCTGGAAGGTTTCATATATGCGGAGCATGAAAACATATTGCAACTTTTCACAGGAGATCAGCGGGGATTGGCTCTGCAGGCAACGTGTCGCTCGGCGATGGCTGAGTATTCAAAGACGTTGCGTGAACTCAACCAGTACATCAAAGCCAATCTGATGACGGACTGCTTCCTCGCTTTTGAGATTATTGAAATCGTTACGGCCATGTCATACCGTGTGGAATCAAAGACCGGGGAGCTCAAGAGCTTGTTCATCGAAGCTCTCAGGCCTGTCCGAGAAACCGCGAAATCATCATTGTCAGAGCTGCTCGAGGAGACAAAGCGCAAGGCGTCGAATCTTCCTGTTCTTCCACCTGATGGCGGAACTGTACCGCTAGTCAACGAAGTCATGAGCTCGCTGTCCACACTGACTGCCTATTCTGGGCCGCTGGCTTCCATTCTGACATCCCTTGGGGATGGGAACTGGCGCTTCGCATCGAACACATCTGGCACTGCGCCATTAGATGTCAGCCCTGACAGCTCGACGCTTTTATCACATTTCATCTTAGACATGATTGAGGCTCTCTTGTTCTCACTTGAGACGCGGGGCCGTAACTTCCATCGCACGAAGGCTGCACAAGGCGTCTTTCTCTCCAACGTCTTCTGTATCGTCGATCGCTTCATCCGACAGAGCCCCGAGTTAGCGCGCTACCTTGGTTCACCAGACAGTATTGCTCGAGTCGATAGTTTCCGGAAGCGTGCTACATCCACCTATCTGGATGCCTGGAAGGAAACGTCGCATTTCCTTCTCGATGTGCAGTATACTTCTCGGGGAGCGGGCAGCTCAACCAGACCGACATCGAGCGGCGCTGTGGACTCGGCTGCTATTCTCAAGTCACTCCATTCTAAGGACAAAGATGCTATCAAAGACAAGTTCAAGTCCTTCAATGCCAGCTTCGATGAGCTGGTGTCGCGGCATAAGTCGCTCTACATGGAACGAGAAGTGCGCTCCGTATTGGCTCGCGAGATACAGGCTGTTCTCGAGCCGTTGTATGCGCGTTTCTGGGACCGGTACCATGAGGTCGACAAGGGCAGGGGCAAGTACGTCAAGTACGACAAGACATCTTTGTCTGCACAATTGGCAGCTTTGGCATAAATGCATTATTCCGGCATTATTCCTATCTACTAGCTTATTTGATAGTCTTAATCCATAATCATTTGCAACTCCATTCCGGCAATAATGCCAAGAACCACATCATCTGACTGATCTGCTGGTCCCGCCTGATAACGTGACTGATAAGCGGCCTCCAAACCCCGCCAATCTCTCCAAATTAAGAAAAAGAAAGAAAAACTCGTCGAGAGACGCGCGCACAATTTCCCTCTTCTACATCACCTCTTTCCCTGCAATTCGTCTTGCAATTCCCCTCAGACCCCTTTCTGTCAGGATGGCTACCAGCAATGATTTCTACCAGACTCCTCTGAACTCGAGATATTCGAGTAAGTCTCTTCAACATCATGTGAACTCCGTTTCCGTATTAATAGGGCGGGGTGATAGGTTCGGAGATGAAGTATCTCTTTTCGCCCAGAAACCGTTTTTCGACCTGGAGAAGCCTGTGGTTATGGCTTGCGCAGTCTCAGAAAGGTAATGCTTTTTGACTTGCTGGTTCTGCCCTTCGTCCGCGTCCCAGACTAATCAATCGTAGAACTCGGTCTCCCGATCGCCGACGAGGCAATTGAGCAGATGAAGGCTCACCTCACCATCCAGGACGACGAGTTTGCTGTTGCCGCTGAGGAGGAGAAGCGTCGGAGACACGATGTCATGGCTCACGTCCACGCCTACGGTCAAGTCGCCCCCGCCGCGGCCGGTATCATCCACTGGGGTGCTACTTCGTGCTACTGCACCGACAACGCCGATCTTATCTTCCTCCGTGATGGTCTCGACATCCTCATCCCCAAGCTCGCCGTTGTGGTTGACAAGTTGGCCGCATTTGCCAATGAATACAAGGACTTGCCTTGTCTGGGTTTCACCCACGGGCAGCCCGCACAGCTCGTGACGGTTGGCAAGCGTGCAACCCTGTGGATCCAGGACTTGCTGATGGATCTGCGCAACCTGGAACGGGCGCGTGATGACTTGCGCTTCCGTGGTGTCAAGGGTACCACTGGTACTCAGGCCTCCTTCCTCCAAATCTTCAACGGTGATCACAACAAGGTTGAACAATTGGACGAGCTTGTTACTGAGAAGGCTGGTTTCAGCTCTGCCTTCATCATCTCCAGTCAGACGTATTCGCGAAAGATCGATGTTGACGTCTCCAACGCCCTTGGCTCTTTCGGTTCGACATGCGAGCGTGTTGGTATTGACATCCGTCACCTTGCTATGCTTAAGGAGCTTGAGGAGCCTTTTGAGAAGGACCAGATTGGAAGCAGTGCTATGGTAAGTAGTAATTACGATATGGTTATCAAACCAAGCATTGGTGCAAATGCTGACCTGCGCAGGCCTACAAGCGTAACCCTATGCGATCCGAGCGTCTGTGCTCGCTCGGAAGACACCTTCAGAACCTTCCCAAGGACGCTCTTGACACCTACTCGGCCCAGTGGTTTGAGCGTTCTCTGGATGACAGTGCCATTCGCCGTATCAGCATTCCCGAGCTCTACCTGTCCGCCGATGCCTGTCTCATCCTTCTGAACAACATCACTTCCGGTTTCGTTGTCTACCCTGAGGTCATCAGACGTCGGGTGAACGATGAGCTTCCTTTCATGGCCACGTAAGTTATTGCCGCTTTTATCTCAAATTTGTATTGCGGCTAATAGTATTATAGTGAGAATGTCATCATGGCCTGCGTGAAGAAGGGACTGTCCCGCCAGGACGCTCACGAGGAGATCCGTACGTTACACTATAAATGGAACATAAAGATCATGTGCTGACAATCACAGGTGTCCTCTCTCACCAAGCCGCCGACAATGTCAAGAAGCACGGCAAGAACAACGACCTCTTGGAGCGCATTCGTCGCACGGAGTTCTTCGCCCCCATCCTGGGCGAATTGGACGCCCTCCTCGACCCCAGCACCTTCACTGGCCGTGCTCCTCAGCAGGTCGAGAAGTTCGTCTCGACTGAGGTGAAAAACGCACTCAAACCTTACGAGGCTGCCTTAGCCAAGGCGGAGACTTCTGCCCTGCATGTCTAATTTAAATATAAAGGGCTAGAGTGATCGCACATAATTGCAGAGAGCAGCACATCCATTTGATCCATCTACTAGGCCAGAACTCGGTCTGGGGGACAAGTGCAAGTTTATACAAATGTTTTACGATGTATGAGGACGAAATTGGAAGGGGTCTTTTGGTTTAATTTCTTCGATTTGTAGATACATAGATGGTTTGAATCTAAAAATGATCTATATTTCTATGCTATTCTGCATAGCAATCGTTCAACTACCTCTAACGGACAATGTTGCTGACTGGCATATAGTGCTCATTTATGCATCATCATCATACGGTGGGAGATACTGCTCATCCTCAAACAACTCGACCAGGTAATATCGGCGATGGGCCGTACACAGCATAATCCAGCCCGTGACAAAATTCTTCACAGCCCGCAACAAATCTTCATTTCCGTCGAGCATCGAATAGACGGATTTGAGTAACTACAGAAGTCAGCACACAATAGCCACCTTTCTATCAAGAGCAGGAGAGTATATCACGAACCCTTGGCGTATAATCAGTCAAATGCTGCAACACATCCAGCTGCTGCATCCCATGCGTATCCGCAAAATTCCCCACAAAGTTACCCTTCTCTCCATGCAGAATAAACTCCTTATAATACGACAGAATATCATTCGTGAAGTCCGTAAACAGCACCAACTCCTGAATAACTGGGAAATACTGCATCAGATACTCCTCCTCTGGGAAAACGGACTGCGGAAACAGGAGATGCAGGAGGATTTCAGCGCCCCCGACTTTAGTCCGCAGGAACATGGGCATGAGCCGCGACTCGGAGTGGAACGTGAAGTTGGACCGCTCCATTTTATGCTCGATGATGCGGCCGTTGACGTAGTCAAAGAGGGTCTTAATTATGGCTGCATAGCAGTATGGGCCATAGTAATTGGCGAGATTGCGCAGGTGGGCGTCGAAGGCGTCAAGGAGGGGATGATTATGGGGTTTGCTCAAGGTGAAACTGGTCTCAAGTCAGCTATCCATATCCATACCCGAGATGAAGGGGAGCCTACTTCTGTCCAAACGACTGTAACTCTACCATAAACTCCTCGGCAATATCGTCCACCAAGAACATATACAAAAACTGCACCGCGCAGAGCACCTTGATCTCAAACGGATGCGCCGTATACGCCTGATGCGTCAAAGTCACAGACAACTTCAGCGTCTTCCGGACAGCAGTCAAGCTCTTGTTATCTAGAATCTGGCCCTGGAAGTACTCCCAGACTGCCTGCTCCAGGCCATGGTCTTTCAGAAAGGGCGTAGTGCGGTCAAACTGGATGCCCTCGAGGAAGGACTTGATGAGGAACTTGACTTGATCCTTTTGGGCCATCTGAGGGGAAGTTGGGAGCCCATTATAGGCGAAGGTGGTTTCGACCATGACAGTGGCCATGGTGGAATCAATTGTGTGGTAATAGGCAATAAAAGGATCTCTGAGAGACTTGTTGCTTTGTTGCTTCAATATGGTGATAAATGGCGAACAACCGAGGTTAATGTAGGCTATTGTTGCGATGTTTACCTCAACCTCCGGACGCCGAGCGTCTTCATTTTTGCTTTTTTATGTTTGTGATAACGATTTACATAGCATTTGCATGCATTTTCCCGAATAGGAAAACCTGGTGCATCCAAAAGTACGTTATTCAGCTCGGGAACTCGCAGGAACACATGTGGGTTTACGTATCTGAGATTTACCTGTGAGATCTTATTCGCCAGTTTTTCTGCTCGAAACCATCACTAAACCATGTACATCTTTTATCACATCACAGCTAAAGCCAGCCCGCCACTCGCGATGGAATACAATCACACAGATAAGAACTCTAATCTATCTAACATTTAGCAATACACTCGAACTCGGTGATGATTATGGCACTGGTAATTTTCTACTCCACAGATTTTCTCGTTCACAAGGTCTACTAAACCCACGCTAATAGCCAGTCGGCGGTTACAAGCTATAAAATGCCGCAATGGAACGAACAACCATGAATTATCACAATCACCAAAGCATCGTCAGCAATGACCAGCCGTGCGAAATTCGAAGCCCTGTTCCAGTCTCTTGTTGGAGAACTACGAGAAGAACTAGCCCAGACAGGTTTGCCGGACGACCACAACGAGCGGTTCCAGCAAGTATGTTTCTCGGCCGCGTACTTAGCTATAGATACTAACTACACTAGTGCTTGATTTCAAATACGCAAGGTGGCAAGCTCAACCGCGGACTCACGGTAATCGATACCGGCTTGAGTCTCCTGCAGCGACCCCTGGACGATAACGAATTTCACCACCTAGGCATCCTAGGCTGGGCAACCGAGATCTTCCAAGCGTCATATCTCGTCTGGGACGACATCATGGATAGCTCTGAGTACCGACGCGGAAAGCCCTGCTGGTATCGACAGGAGAAAATCGGCTTGACTGCCGTAAATGATGCCGCCATGCTCCATTCCTCTATCTTCCGCATCCTCCGGAAGCATTTCAGAACCCACCCGGCATACTGTGGCTTGCTGGAGCTTCTGCAGGAGGCATCATTCCGGACGGAGCTAGGTCAGCTGTGTGATACGCATGTGCGTAGCATGGATGATATGACGAGTGAGATGTATTCTTCTATCGCGATCAACAAGACTGCGTTTTACAGTTTCTTTATGCCGGTGGCGCTAGCGTTGCATTTTCTTCAGCGTGCTAGCGAGGTGAATCTGAAACAAGCAGAAAGGATTCTTCTTCCGATGGGCGAGTACTTTCAGATTCAGGATGACTATCTTGATTTATTTGGAAATCCCGAGGCTACTGGAAAGGTGGGCACGGACATCCAGGATAACAAATGCTCTTGGATTATTGTCCAGGCGCTACAACGCTGCAACGATGACCAACGAGAAGTGTTATTCTCGTCATACGGTCAAAAGGGCGACATGCACGAAGCAAGAGTCAAGCAGGTCTTTGACCAGATATACATGGAAGAAGTATACCGGCAGTTCGAGGATGCGAAGATCAACGAGCTTCAAACAGAGATTTGCCGCATTGATGAAGGAGTGGGGTTGAGGAAGGAGGTCTTTACGCTGCTTCTTTCAAAGATTATGCACAGGACTAAGTGAGCGTCATAGGTTCTCGTCAATCAGATTCATTCTCCGGTGCTTAGCTGTGATATCTGTATTCAGTATACTGTCCGTGCTCAGAATAATGAATTTAATCTGGACCCTCGGTCCTTTGCCGCTGTGTTTCGTAAAGCAGTCTCCATATTTCAGCTCTTGTCTCAATTTCCATTACCCCCTCTCATAGCGTAAAGTTTGATCCTTCGCCATATGTAATCAATGATATATCCAATCGGGCTTTGGCATATGCATTAGTTCGGATCCGGAGTTCTGCAAAATGTCGAGTGAGGAATGTGATCATTACGAGAGATTTGGTAGAACCAACACTTTGTGATTAGATGAAGGAGACTATTGAGTTTTTCTTAGGTAAAGGAGGCAATGGAAGACATATAAAAACAGCATAGGGTTATTTTACTTCTAGCAACCGAAAAGCATTCCACTTGGAAGAACAATCACAACAATGTCTGAAGGAAATCAACAGAATAACTCTGGATTTGTTGAGGTGCCCTCGACCTACCAGCTGTAAGATAACTCTGATACACATCCTGAACCGAACTGACGTCGACAGGAGACACCCATCAACTCCTCATCTCCAGAGTCTCGATGAATACCATCAACTCTATCAGAAGTCTATTGCCTCCCCGGGCACCTTCTGGTCAGACATGGCCACTTCGCTTCTGCACTGGGAGACCCCCTTCTACCATGTCCAACACGGAACCTTTGAAAAAGGCGACCACGCCTGGTTCCTAGGCGGCAAGTTAAACGCATGCTACAACTGCGTTGACCGTCATGCAATGACAGACCCAGACAAGGTAGCTATCATCTACGAGTGCGATACACCCGACGAGTACCCCCGACATGTCACCTACGGGGAGCTCCTACGAGATACCTGCCAGTTATCCTGGGTGCTGAAAAACATGGGGGTGCAAAAGGGTGATATTATCACTGTGTACATGCCCAATATTTGCGAGGCGATAGTTGCAATGCTAGCCTGTGCTCGGATTGGGGCGATTCACTCGGCCGTGTTTGCGGGATTCTCTGCGCCGGCATTGCGTGGGCGGATTGAAGATGCTCGCTCTAAGGTTGTCTTGACGGTCGATGAGAGCGTGAGAGGGGGGAAAGTCATTCCTATGAAACGCATTGTTGATGAAGCACTATCTACGTATGACAAGGGTTATCTGGTGCAGCGTCTTGTGCTCAAGAAGACCGGTAGCTCTATCCCTTGGTCTCCGGGAGACGGTGATCGCTGGTGGCATATAGAATGCGCCCAATGGCCTACCTACATTGCGCCGGAGCCGATGGATTCTGAGAATCCGTTGTATCTGTTGTATACCTCTGGCTCGACGGGGAAGCCGAAAGGCCTCCTGCATTCGATAGCTGGATACCTGCTCGGCTGTGCGGTCACCGGGAAATACGTGCTAGATTTGCATCCGTCAGACACCATGTTCTGTGCGGGGGATGTGGGTTGGATCACCGGGAACAGTTATCTTGTTTATGCTCCGTTGGTCTGTGGCGTTACGACGGTGATATTCGAGGGAACGCCCTCATTTCCGGACTATGATCGCTACTGGGATATTCTGGACCGAAACGGGGTAACTCACTTCTATACGGCGCCTACCGCTCTACGGATGATGAAGAAGGCACGACCTGATGGAGTCAGCAGGAGATTGGACAGGCTGAGAGTCATTGCTTGTATCGGGGAACCATTGGCCCCGAATATATGGGAGTGGTGTTATGAAACGGTCGGTAGAAAGCAGGTGCACATCCTAGATGTAATTTCATTGATCCAAACAATCTCCGAACATACTAACTTTTCTACAGACCTACTTCCAGACAGAAACAGGATGTCATGCCTTTTCACCTCTCGCTGGAATCTCACCCATCAAACCCGGCACAGTGGCTTTGCCTTTCTTTGGCATCAATCCAGCTCTGATTGATCTCATTACCGGAGAGGAGCTTGAAGGCAACGACACAAAGGGCGTTCTAGCGTTCAAACAGCCTTGGCCGAGCATGGCACGTACCGTCTGGGGTGATCACAGTCGGTATTTGAAGACTTATTTCGAGGTCTACTGCGGATACTATGTAAGAACCTCGATCTGATTAGTAATTATCATGCTAACTGGGAGCAGACTACCGGTGATGCCGCCTATCGAGATCAGGATGGCTACTATCAGGTCCTGGGCCGAGTAGATGATGTGGTCAATGTGTCTGGGCATAGACTGTCAACTGCTGAGATTGAGTCTGCTTTGTTAGATCATGGTATGTTCCTGCTACTGACATTTGACAAATCTAGTAGTAATGAGTATTATCTTTTAGGCTCATTCTCTGAGGTTGCAGTTGTTGGTATTCCCGACGACATAACCGGACAGGCTCTGAACGTGTTTTCTTGTCTCAAGGACGGCGTACGAGATGACAAGGAGCAACTGAAAACGTCTTCCAAGCAACAAATTGGCAATGTAATTGGACGATTTGCTGTTCCAAAACGTGTATTCATCATGAGTGATCTTCCAAAGACTCGATCTGGTAAGATTATGAGACGGATATTGAGAAAGGTCTTAGAGGGCGAGAGGCAGAACTTTGGGGATACATCCACTGTGAGCTTAGGCACTGTAAGAGTAATTTTGCTAGAGAACCATACTGACAAAAATAGCTTATTCGACCGGATTCCGTTAATGATCTCATAAATGAAATCGAAAGCCAAGCAGAGGCAAAAGAAACCGGTCCCGACACCCAGAAGTCGCCGCATCCTTTTGAACCCTACAATCTGACGCCTCTCGACCATATTCTTCCGCCGTGCCACATGTTTATGTTCCTCACGTTCAATAACCACTCAGATGAAGGAATCGAAACGCTGAAGAAAGGTGTCTCACAACTAAACACGCATCTCCCCTTCCTAACCGGCGTGGTCGCTCCATCCAGCCAGTCGGCTGGCAAAGAGAACGTATGCGAAGTACAACCAGCAAGCGCATCCTTTTTGCGGGCCTATCCGATGCTTCAAGTCGAATCTCATCCTGAATTGGACCACACCTCCCCAGACGACTTCATCGACCAGAAATATCTTCCGCTACCATTTCTGATGCCTCCGACAGATCCACAGCCTTTGGTTCGCTTCAAGGCTAATGTAACAAACACCCAGGTTGTCCTTTGTGTGTCCTATTTCCATAAAGCGCTGGATAGTACTGCTGTTTCTGTTGCGATAAGGGCACTTGCAGAACTCTGCAAAGATCCCAATACGTCTCCTGAGGTGCTACCGATAAGTGCATCGGGCGAAGAGTTGTCTCGGCAACGTTTGCTAGACTCTGCAGCGCAATATCCTGTGCCCTTCAATTGGACATTAACACCGCTCACGTTCGATCCGCCGCCAGAGGATCCGGACAAAATCCCTGTCAGTCACCATTTCAAATTGAGTGCTGAAAAAATCACCTTGCTCAAAAACGCCTGCAACGCAGCCATTAGCGGTTCGGAAATCGAACTACCCCCGCTTACGTCGAACGATATTATCACGGCCCTTGTAGGACTCTGCGGAAACAGAGCCCGGCTGAGCACTGTACCCGACTATATCCCACCATCCCCTAAGGTCATCATCGCCGCCAACGTCCGTAAACAATCTCTTCTCCCTGCCACGTATGCCGGAAACGCCCTTTCCGCGGTTGAAGCGTCCTATGACGCATCCATTCTTTCAGGGGACATTACTCTTCCTGACGGACTCTCCGCGAGTTTAGACCCAGCTGACTTTACTCGTCTGGCCAACATAGCTTGCAACCTCCGCAAAGAAATCATCTCCCTAACAGAGTCCTATATGAGCGGTATTCTGCGCACCATCGCAGAAATCCGCGATATGACCACTTTCTTTCCTGCCTACGGCCGCAGCATTATTGTATCCAGTCTGCGGTGGATGGATTTCTATCTTGACTTTGGGACGCTGGGGAGGGTGCAGAAGTATGATATCCCGGAGACTAAGGTGAAAGGGGTTTGTTGGGTTCTGCCGGCGAAGGATACGGGGGATGTTAAGAGAGCGGCAAAGCAGGCGTTTGAGTTGAGGTTTGTGTTGGAGAGGGTGGCGATGGAGCAATTGAAGAAGGATAGGTTGCTTCTATGGGTGTTGGAAGAGTAGGACTCTTTGACAGAGGGATATGGGTCTAAGAGTGAAAACCAGATGTTTTTATTAGACAGTAAATAAAGGTCTACTTTCTGTGTTTGGGCAATTCAGCCCTAATATGGTCAGAATTAAATAAAGAAACTCATATGACAATAAATGCTTGTATTCAAAGTCCAGCAGAAAGATAGTTTCTTCCTTTTTCCTTGTTTCCACTCTGCAATGTGGTTACTATCACAATTATATGCCCTTTATGTCATCGTGTGCTTTCTTGACATGGTGTGACTGCCATGCATTGGCTGGCTCCCAGTTGTCCACAAAGCCTTCCGGTCGCATACTCTAGACTCGCGAATACTCGTTCTTCAATCTGACTAAAAACTCTCCCATCTCATGTTTTTGGGTCCAAAGAAGCTCTGTCGATTACTGCGGCAACAGCCCAATCTACGTAAGGCAGCATTTACACATTTACGTCGCTAACAGCAGTTAGGAGGATATAAAACCCACCCGAACAAACAGCTTGAAAGGCTGTTGGGGATAGCTTATTTCTGTATTTGCTTCATAAAATGTCTTCACATGGCAGATCGTCCTGGTATTCTGGGGCCGTTGAGCCCACTCTGAACTATGCAACGAGAATAAGCAAACTTATACAGGTAAAGAACGTGTAAGGAGGCGTCTCTTCGACTGTGGGACTCTCGCGGTGACCTCGTGCGGTCGAGTTTTGGAGGCCACAATTATAGACTAGGATTCTCTCCCACTACTATACGCTGGCGACTAACCTGCGGAAATCTACACTTGAGAGCAAGAAGCGGCGGGATAAACGGCATTCTGATGACAACCATGACGAGGACGGAGAAAATGTTAAGAACAAGGCAAGGAGGCGGCAACCAGGTTCACTTACGGTTATCGGTTCAATTGCAGTAGCTTCGAGCTACCCCCCCCCCCCCCCCCCCCCCCCCCCCCCCCCCCCCCCCCCC